>CAWUFW010008774.1:600000-850402 GCA_963921515.1 Calotriton arnoldi
TGTTACACCGCAGACCGCAAATTACCTTTAGAGCTCATGCCCTTAATGCACGAACACTTTGCCAAAGCAATAGCAATTAGCATAATATGTGGTCTGCAGTCTCTCATTGCCCCATACCTACTCCCCCGGGTCTGCTTTTTCCTTCCCGCCTGTCCACAGTCCGGTCATCTACACTACTGTCCGCAACAGTATTAATCAAGGCAACGTAGCCGCCTTCCCCATGGAAATTGTAAAACAAACTCTTCGAATTGTTCCAAATGTTATGTATTATGTTTGGTCCAACATAGTTGTAAGGTTGGACCCTGTATTGAGTGTTGATACAGTTTATTGGGATTCTGGCTCACCCCTTAATGCGCAAGATGTTGCTCTCCGGCCCCGAGCTCGGGCTGATCTTAGAACTGAACACACACACAAATGGCCGCGCTGGGTAAATTTACTGTAGTCACTTGGAACGTCAGGACGATGGGAGCTGTACATTAGGGCCATCGAATACTCGCTCAACTAAATAGGCGTAAAGTGCAGTTCTCTCTCATGCAAGAGACACCTCACTGATTCAGAGGCCACCAAGTTACGCAAGAAATGGAGGGGACAAGTGTTCACCACATCATATTCCGCCTTTGCAAGGGGGGCCACTGTCTTGGTTTGAGGTGGGGTCCCGTTTGTAGTCTTAGAGCTGCGTACAGACGCAATGGGTAGATATGTTATTATCCACGGCACACTTGATGGCGCGCATATAGTAATAGGTTGTATATATGCCCCCAATTATGGCCAAGACAAATTCTTAACGAGCCTCAACACAGTGCTAGCAGACTGGGTGGGATACCCGTGGTTTTTGGGAGGAGACTATAATGCAGTTCTGGATATCCAACTGGACCGCTCTCACCCCCCCACCCCCCTCCAAAGCTCAGTCTCAGTAAAACAGGCGGACGCACTCCGGGTTTGGGCGGCGGGTTGGTTACTGGGGGACGTCTGGCGTCTCAAGAACCCAAATAGCCGGGAATACTCATTTTATTCACCACCACACCAGCTTCATACCCGACTGGACAGAATATTCTGCTCCCTCACCAACACCACCCAGGTGGTTGATGCCACTTACCTAGGAAAGACCTTCTCTGATCATAATCCCCTAGAGATGACTGTGTTAACCGTTTAAGTTTATCTTTAAGATTAGTAGAATGTGTGTTAAGGGACTTGGTACAATGATTTGTAACACAAGTTTGATAGTGAGGGCAAGTTATCCCTTGGGGATATGTATTAAGAATGACATAGTAACACAATGGAATGTATGGCTCCTGTTAAGAAATGCTTATCCTTTTGTGTTCCCTTTGAAAAAGACTAATAAAAATTGTTTAAAATAATAAAAATAATAATAATCCCCTAGAGATTACGCTAGCATGCGGGGAAATTCCTACACCCGTTCCCACTTGGAAGTTGTGGCCACAGATGCTAGAAGACACGGTCTTTCGATCCACTATGGCATCAGCCATTACCAATCACTTTAACGAAAATGACAATACGGCGTCCACACGCCTAATAGAGTGGGACGCGTTCAAGACCGTCATAAGGGGTGCCGCTACTGGCGCCACAGTAGGGGCCAGGCAGGAGATCCATAAAAGCCTTAAGACGGTGGAAGACACTCTGAACAAGGTAGAACAAGAGGCAATCAGCAGTCCCACCAAATAGGAGGAACTTCAAAAAGCACGCATACAACATGCTGAGCTGCTGGAGCGCCTCTGAACAATTGATTACCAGTCATATACTCAAATAAAGCATACAGAAGCTGAGTCGGGACCGCTACTAGCACGACTGCTGTGTGATACTCCCTCCCCTTCCCCTATACACGAGATAGCCTTATCAGATGGCACTAAGGTGAACACACAACACGACATAAACTTAGCATTCTGTGAATACTACGAATTGTTATACAAGGCCCTTGAGGAGACAATGGAGGAGCTCATAGAAACCTTTTTGAAAGACCTCAATTACCCCCAAATTTCGCAGTCAAAGGCCGGTCATAAACTGACCGGCACTATCACTAAACAGGAAATCAGGGAAGCCATCCGTGAGCTCCCCCGCAATAAGGCTCCAGGTCTAGACGGCCTGCCGGCGGAATTCTATGACACCTTCTCGGATACACTGGTTCCACACTTGGAGAGGCTGTATAAAGCGGCACTGGAGGAGGGCATCCTCCCCCTCACCACTATGCAGGCCTTGGTCACCTCTCTCCCTAAACCGGGTAGGGACCCCTTGGAAAAGTCAGGCTACCGCCCTTTATCACTCTTACCAACAGAATATAAGATCCTAGGGAAAATACTATCTCGCCGCCTGCTCCACCTCATGCCACAACTTATCCACACTGACCAGAACAGTTTTGTCCCAACCCTCAGCACCTCCCTAAATATCAGATGCCTCTACCACGTAATGGAGGCCACCTCCAATAACGTTGAGAGTGCGGGATGCATCGCCCTCGACCTGCGACAAGCCTTTGATACCCTCAACTGGGAATATATGTTTAAAGCAATGGATAGGTTTGGTATCCCTCCCGAATATATAAAATGGGTCAGGCTACGCTACACTGCCCCCACGGCACGAGCCCGAACTGCCGCTCACATATCACGGCCATATTTGGTGAGCAGAGGCACCCGACAGGGTTGCCCCCTATCGCCATTCTCTTCATGCTAGCACTGGAGCCCCTGGCCATTAGACTCCGAATGGAGGCGATAGAAACTGGGCTCCGAGTGGGCAATACAACACATATAATGTCAGCTTACGCCGATGACCTCATACTATACATTAATAACTTGTCAGATGATCTGTAAGCCCTACCACGCATTTTCGATCATTTTGAACGTATATCAGGCCTAGCCATTAATGAGAAGAAATCTCACACATTCTTTTTCCGACCAGGTGGGCACCTGGATGTCATTACCTTTGGGCGACTATCTCTCAAAGTAGAGCCAGACACCTTTAAATATTTAGCCATTTAAATATATAGATCCACTCAGGACCTATTAGAGGGCAACCTGTTAAAGGCGATTAAATCGCTTCGCGCACAGACATCCTTCTGGACTTCACTGCCCCTCTCGGTAATGGACAGAATAGCCATCTCCAAGATGGTCATGCTCCCACGCCTACTATATTTCTTCACAAACCTACCAATGCTGATCCCCACTCCCCTTTTTAAAACACTGGACACGCTGCTTACAGACCTCATATTGGGAAGGGGCCGCAGAAGAGTGGGGCTGGCCAAACTAAAGCTGGGGATGGACAAGGGGGGCCTAGGGGTACCAGACTTCCGGGCCTATTGCTATGCAAGCCAGTTACAATGGCTATCATATTGGCGAGCAGGACGCAACCTACCCGAAATAGACTACACACCGCTGCTGCTATCTCTCGGCACCCTCCACAACTTACTGTTGCCACAGAGTAGAATCCCCTCAGAAACCGCTCTGCTGCTGCGCATAGCACTTACCTATTGGAAGCGGGCGCTACAACACACGCGCCAAACACTCCCCTACGCCCCTAACACTCCACTATTAGGAATCCCTACACCCACTGACTTTGTCACTTTGCATAGTATACTTAAATGGAGACATGAGGGTGTTTCCCCAGTGGGGGCACTGTTTACAGACGGGATATTGGTGGACCATGAGAACTTCTCCCGAGCACAAGGGACCTCTCTTTCTATTGCATGCAGCTCTGGTCAGTTACGTGAAGAAACACTGGGCACCGAATGGTGAAGAACCTCCGACACATGACCTGACACACGCGGTACACCTTATGGGTAATGGGCGCCACCTGATTAGATGGCTTTATAGGGGCACTAGGGCACATGCGGGGATCCCCCTCATCACACTCAGAGAAAAATGGGAGAATTACCTGGGTAGGAACCTGATGGACAAGGATTGGACCTCTCTTCTAGAATACCCCAAAAGAGTATCCTGTAACGCCAAATTCAAGCTAATACAATATATGATTCTTGACAGGGCCTACCTCACTCCACACCGCCTTATCCGCATGTACCCCACCACCCAGGTCTCCTGCCCAAGATGCCAGACGGAGGATGCAGACATAATTCACATGTTGTGAACGTTCCCACGTCTTGGGGGATTCTGGTCTGAGGTCGCCCACACTTTGGAGGGCATCACAGACATCCCTGGCTGGGACACAGCAGAGCGGTGTCTATTGGGCCTTTACTGACGCACCAAGTCACAGAAAGTACAGCTCCGGTTTGCTGATTTGGCCCTACTCATAGCGAAGCGCTCCATCACTATGAGATGGTAGTCGGCCCTTCCCCAAACATTACACTCATGGCACGGGGAGGCGGTCTGATTGTGCAATGCAGAAAGTGCAGCCATCAGGAGAGAAGAATATAGGGGCCTAAGGAAAACACCGATCTCCATGGAATGGGATCCAATGCTTGAGGCAAGTAAGTAAGTAGTAAGTAAAATATTTATAAAGCGCTCGAATGCCGAGGAGTCTTAGCGCTGGGATAGCAGAGATATGAGAAGAACCCAAGAAAGGACAGGTCGTTACTGAGTGGGAAAGAGCCAAGTTTTCAGTAAGGCCCGGAATTGTGTATGGACAGGCTGGGATCTAATGTTCAGAGGCAACTTATTCCAGAGTTTGGGAGCTAGAGGCAATTGAACCCCCTATTCCACAACGGAAATAAAACACTAGTTCCCCTTCCCCTGACATACAGCCATGCCCGGCCGCCCACCAAGGTCGGCCGTACGACCTGGCGGAAATGAAAACACTTTGCTGAACGATTGAAACCTCCGGCGTGGAGAATTTTGGAGCCAAGCCGAGCTCGGAATATGATAAAGGCTAATGGGGTGAGCAAGATGAAAGGGAAGGGGGTGGGTTCCTTAGAAATGTTCTTTCGAATTATAATGTTAACATACGGCCATTGAATGACGATTAACCTTCGATAAATCCTCAAATGCATGTAGATGCTATAATATTGTTGTCTTGCATTGGTTACTGCCTATTTTTTGAATGTATCTAATCTGAACTTAGAATTTTTTGCTTATTCAATATTTGTTGCTCTACCTATGCATCCACTATTTTCACGTCCACACTAGATGTGGCACTCTGTAAAATCAATAAAGTATGTTTGAAAAAAAGAAAAGAAATCTTGGCTATTTTGTTTGTCCTGTTGGGTACGTTTTTGCCAGTCACAGGCCTTCTGTTTGCAGGGCACTAAAAGTTAAACAGAACAAAATAGCACCTCAATCACGTCGGGAGCAGTGGACGGGCACTGATTAAGTTGAATCAATCAGTGCTTGGTCCCTGCTTCACAGAGAGGAACGGAAATGATGGTGGGCCTGCCTTGCCGAATTATGAGGCTGTGAAGAAGAGTGCCACTCAAGTCAACAAATTGTAAGCAACGGTTGGGCTGCAAGCCCTTTTTTAACAACAGTGTCTTGCAAGCGAGACACATGCACTAGAGCATGCTCTTACAGGGCGACCCTAAAAATTCAGTATGACGCAGCTAGCGCGGTCTGCGTCAGAACACTTGTTTTGTATAACTTTTTTATTCAAGTTGCTTCCCTCCCTTACATGGCCGTCCTCAGTCTTGCTTCATGTATGCCATTATAGCTGCCAAGATTTCAGATTGGTTATGTGTGACATTACCAAGGTTTGAGTGTGCTTATGAGTGACATTCTGTGACTTATGTGTGACACTTTGTGTGAAATCTAATTGTGATTAAAACCGAGCAGAAAAATGCCTATAGTAAGGTAATTATCAGAAAGTGACCCCTGTGCGCAACATAAAGCTCTAGAAGTAAATAGTACATACTTTTTGTTCAAATGTACTTACTTGCACTGAGGTAGTGCAAGTGGTACTGGTGGCATTGAATTTAAACAGCAGCAGCTGGTGCAGGTAAGCGCGGTGGGCAGTGGGGCGGTTACCCCTTTTGCTCAGAGCAGAGATCACCCACCATCAGCCTTGGGGCGGCTAATCCGCTAATGCAGAGGAGCGTCGCCGCACTGCTTTTAAGCAGTGCAACAAAGGAAAAATAAAATGATAATAACTGAATGTTATTATCATTTTATTTATTCCTGCGGCTGGGGCGGGCAGGTCTGTTCCGATGAAAGAGCAGGGCAGAGGAGGAGTGGTTTGCCCACTCCTAAGTGCACATGACTGTTAGGCCGGCCCTGCTGGGCAGGCCAAACAGTTATGCGCACTTTGCCTGTTCTCCACACAGGCTGCATTGCAGTCTGCGTGGAGAACATGCCCAGGCTCCCTGTTCCTGGCTGAGCGTCAAACCACGACACTCAGACCAATCACAACGCTGCATTGCATCGTTGTGATTGGTCAGGGGAGCCTGGGTGCTTCCTGGTTCCAGACTCCTGACGGAGAAGAGACGCGGCAGCGATAAGGTAACTTTTTCTTTTTTTACATCCCCCTCACCACACCCAATCCATGCCGGCCGCCACTGCATCAGCCTTGTAAAACAGTGCACACCATAACAATTGTCAATCTTTCCTCGACCGCTTATCGCCCAGTCAGCATGCAGACACTGGTAGCAGCTAAATGCTGACTGACGGAATCTTTCGCATCCTACTGACAAATTCATTTTTACACAGGGTGACTTACAAACGACAACTGCTGCTGAGTTTAGAGCTCTCAAAATTGTGAGACATTGTTGCAGAGCAGGAATGCAGGAAGATTAACGATTTGTGTTAGTCTGACATATAATGTGCGGCACTTGGCAGGGCTGTTACAATGTATATGGTGCCGAATAACTTCTTGCTGCAAGTTAAGATCACACATACATTTGATTCAAGACACCAGAGCACGATCGGTCTTGCATTTTAAAGGCACTCCATTCTCAAGGTATGTTGCTTAATATATATATGTACACACTTATTTATACAACATATATATTGTTATCAATTGCGCATGGTTATCCATAACTTTGGTGCAGGATAAATATAAATGTACAAACACATCAGACTTAAAGGCCTACCGAACTTGTAATTAGTGCTTTAATATTGCTGTGGCAAACGGAATGACTGTCCTTTCCTGTCTGAAATTTTTTGATAGGGTTGTGATATTTATGAACTAGGATGAGGGAAAAGGAGTTAGAATAATGTACCTTTCAGCAAACTAAATAGTATTTATCTTTAAGAGCACAAGTGCAGTGCCTTACAATTTACACATGTTCGGTGCAATGACTGGAGCTCTGCTGCCCCATTTGTGTCAATAAATGCAAATTGTAAAGAAATCACAAGCGCTCGAGAGATACTCGTGAAGATTGATTAAAACTGGGCTTTTGGCCTTTCTATTTAAGGTCTCGCCTAGACAGCGCTTGCGCTGTCTCTTTCAGACATGCTGTATTCAGGTATGGACTTTAAGCTCCGCCCAATTTCCCGCCCATCTTGTGAATTGGCTCCTGTTACTGTCCTATGTAAATGGTGGCGTTTGGTTTGTGAATAGGCTTAGTAGTCCCTCCTTAGTACCTCCTTTTTTCATGTTGTAACCTCCCGTGAGGACTGGCCCTCTTACATGTGTTATTACTCTGTATGTTTTATTTACAGTCTGTGAGCACTATTTTCTTACATGACTTTCTCCTACCTGCTGTTGCAGGCATGACACGGTCTTCCCCAACGTAATGACTTTTTTTTTGCAGCGCAGCACGCCGTGCTTGGACTTTAACAATAGTGGCCATGCAAATTTTCTTTTGTTATGCGCGGCGCGCCCAACTCTATTTTTGCAACATTGTATGCTTTTTCCCAGCGCTTCATTTTTATTAGCAATGGCGGCGCGGTTGATATTTTCAAAATGCGCGGCTCACCCGACTTGTTTTTATCAGCAATGGCGGCAGCACGTGATATTTTTAAAATGCGGGCCTTGCCCGACTTGCACCTTTTGATTTAAAAACATGTTTTTTAGCAGCGCAGCACGCTTTAACCACAGCGGCCACACACCTTCGTTTTTGTTGGAGTAAGCAGGCAGTTGCGGCTGCGCACCTTTCTTTTCAAAATGTTCGCCTCGCCTCACGTGCACCTCTGCTGAAACTTGCTGATTTGTAACAAATGTTTTTTTTTTTCAGCTCAGCACGCTTTAACAATAGCAGGTGCGTGCCTTCATTTTCTTTCCATTAACCAGAGGGTGGAACCGATCCATCACCACAGCTTAAAGAGGAGTCCTCAAAACGCACCCAAGGATGCCTCTCCCCGCTCTCCTACATGGCAGCCGACGCTGCCGCAGAGCAGCGCTGCAGCTGCTCAGCATGGCATGACCAGATTGCATTATGTAAGGGTTCTTTGAATATAGCAGGCCAGCAACTACAGTGCTTGTTTCCTGATGCCGCAATTAACTACCCTGAAAGGATAAACATTGATTTCCTTAGTGACCTTGAGAGATGACACTAGCGTGGAAAACAGCAACAAAAGCGCCATTTTGTGCCACGTACATTGATGCCTAGCCTGCCTTTCAGCTTGTGATAGTTAATGCCGAGTTTCTCAAAGCAGAACCTCTTATTCATTCCTCTAAGGTTCCTGGTTGACCTTGTACAAAGTTTAAATATGAACTCATTTTCTTTCTTACTCAAAACCTTGGGTATTACATTTTTGCTTCCAAACAGTGAAACTATCAATTTTAAAACAGAATCTTTTTTCCCCTTCGTACTGTGTTTGTGTTCATACATTCACTACAATCCAAACCAAAGCACATAGATAAAAGACATTATCAGTTACAACGCCAATAGCGCTAACTCTTACAAATGCGAGACCTATTGCATTGCAAATGCTTGTTGAAAGTACCTGCGTGTTTCATGCTATTGGTCCCATGAGATGTTTAGGTTTATAAACTTTGCTGAATTTTATTTGTATTGCCCCCAGGCTGGTCTTAGGAAGGCCCTGTGGTGCTCACTGCTGGCGGCGTTGGTCGCGCTCACGTAGGCAGGCAAAGGCTCTCTTGAGGCTCAGTGCATTACTGCCATAAGTCAGTCCACCCAGAGCTGAGTGCAGTGGATGAAAAACAAAAAAACAAAGCTATGGCCTAAACTGCTCTGGAGACAATCAGCGCCTGTTCACAGCTTTGCCAGAAAACCACAACAGACAAGGCCCTGCCCCAGGATCTACATGAGAGCACTGCCAATGACCACACAGTATGCTCAGAGCTGGGTTCGGGTTGGTTGTGAGTGATTATGATTCTCCGTACGGTATGGGTCTAACAGAGTGCATAATTAATAATAATGTGTGACGTGAAGACTCCCTATTTCATAAATGGTGGTAGCTGAATCCCAACACACCGTTCATAGGGATCTATACATTCAATCCAGGCTTGAAGATCAATGTCGACGTTATGACCCGACTGTTGCGTGAGGTGGATTAAGCCCTTGCATGCGGGTCTTCATCAGGACAGTAGCGAAAGAATAATAGGGCAACCTAAAACAAACAACCTGATTAATAACTGATGGGTACAAGCGCTCTCTCTATGCCAAAAGACCAGGATAAAACCAATAACCTACAGTGGTGCAACCGCACCGCCGGTAAGTAAAGGGGTTCACCTTGGATACACCCTGTTCTTGGGGTCCAAAACTCCCAATCCAAAAGATTCACAGTATAATCCAATTAAATCGAAGGACACAAAATAAATTGATTTAGTCAGAAACAATGCAGTCTTAACTCAAATGTTTCAAGATGTATGAGAGGAAGCTTACCTCCCATTCGACAGCTTGATCAGTATGAATCACCGTGGTTAGTATCTGCTGTAAAGTGAACTTCCAAGATCTCAAAAACGACTTAAACAGGCTGTAAATAAATCGAAATAACATCTTGGAATCTTCATGTCTAAAGTTATAGTGTCTAAAAAACGTGAAAAGTGCCCATAAGGGTTAACTCACCCTCATCACTTAGGGCAAGATGTAGGTAAAGTCAGTTTTGCGAGTCCTTAATAGCGATTTTTACCGAATCGCTATTAAGGATTCGCAAAATGGAATGTACGTAGAAATCGCAATAATAATTGCGATTCCTTAATATTCCTTAATTGCGAATCGCAAATTGAGATTCGCAATCAAGGAATACCTTCCCATTCATTCCTATGGGCCAAGAGGCCCATAGGAATGAATGGGATTTGTGCACGCAATTTGCGAGTAACCAAGAGGTACTCGCAAATTGCGTGCGCAATTTCAAGGGTGCAAGGGTTCCAAAAGGACACCCTGTTGCACCCCTGAAATGTGCATGTGTGCACAAGTGGTGCACATACATGCCCTAAGGGCATGTATGTGTGCCACATGGCACTTTGAAAAAGCAAAAAGTGCTTTTTTGTAGGAAATCGCAAATTACCACCAACTTGAAGTTGGTGTTAATTTGCGATTCCTTAAGGCAATATCGCAATTTGCGATGCCTACTAGCATAGCATTTAGGGAATCGCAAATTGCGATTCTCTAACTGCTTGCGCACAATAAGGAATCGCAATTTTTGCGCTTCCTTATTTTGCGAGAGGGTATTTGCCTACCTACATTGCACACAGCCAAATTGCGATCGCAAACGCTGAAATTCTGCGAATTTCAGCGTTTGCAATCGCAATTTGGCTTCCTACATCTGGCCCTAAATGACTTGAAAAATTGCGCCCGGTAAAACGATTAAATCATTTTGGCTTCTGTGAAAATAAAACCATTAAGGCAAAACCGTCAGTCTCCTTTGGCTGCTAGCAGAGATTGACACACTTCACAAGCAAAGAACCTCGCAACCGCGCGATCTCTATCTTACCCTCGCCTCTGTGGGTCATCCGACCCGACTAACAATTCGGCAGCCCGAGTGCGTGAGAAGCGGGAGATGAACGAGTGTCCGCATGCACATCAAGCGCGCGCGTCGGCGCGACCGCAAGTCATCACCAACTGCCTTCCTTCAATATGACCCGGGTCACATCGGCGCTCGGAGAAACAGGGCCTGCAAGAAAGGCAATGAAAACAAAGCCATCTACATATAAGGAGAATACATCTCACGAATGAAAGACGGAATAAACCAGGTGAAGCTTCCAAACAAAACAAGCATTGGCATAGCCAATAGGTCTCGCCTTTGGGGCCTTATAAGTATTTAGTTATGCAGCACAATATCCTTGGTGCAACAACATCAACTGTTGCATGGCTAAACACTTATAAGGTCCCAAAGGCGAGACCTATTGGCTATGCCAATGCTTGTTGGGATTGGGGTCAGTTTGTCTGGAGCCTGTCTTGTTCGTACTGTCCACAGTCAGCTGTGCAGCCAAAATGTACAGGTTTTCCAGATGTCCGTTGTTGCGCGGCAGTTCCATGGATAAGAACTTTTTACCCTACGTAGCGCCTATTTTGCTAGTAGCGTGCCTTCGTAGCGCTGTCACTTGTCATGCAAACCATGTCCTTTCGAGTTTTCAGCCGCGCTCAAGACAATGACCGTTTGTTCTAGTCCTGCACACTGGTGCGGGGAGAGGCTGTTCGTTGGATTAGCATATACAAGGGTCATATGTGGTTGCTGTGGATGGTTTGAGAGGGAACTGACATCCCTTGTTGGCGGGTGTTTGGTGATAATGGGGTTGGTGCTATCGTTTTTTAAAAAGTGTTGGGGGGCTTTAATATGCCTTTTTCTGGTGGTTAGCGGTAGTCTGGGCTTGGTGGTGTTTTCTTGTTCGCAGAACTGCTGGTGAGAGCTTTCTGTAAGTCCTGTCTGCGCAGTGTTTATATGTAAGTCGTGTGTTCTGTCAGTTGGCCTCTGTTGTTGCAAATGTATATTAAACAGTTTTGGGTGAGAAGGGAGTTCTGCCGAATCCCAGGGTAGTGCCTACTGTATTACGAGGGCAACTGGGAATTGCATTTATATAGCGCTTACTACCCCTGACGAGTCGTTGGCGCACTTTACGGCGAGTAGCCAGTTCCGACTACCATCCTGTTTGGCTATGTTAACCCCGGCATTCGATGGCGACTGTATTACTAGTTCTCTTTTTGTAATTAAAATGATAATTTAATCGATTCGTCGTTGACTGCGAAAAGCAGAATTTGTATGATTTCCAAAGTCCCCCTCCACCCCTAAAGAACTTTGTAACAGAGAGGTTTTTTTCTCTCGACAGTGCAATTAAATTGGTGTAAAATCCCCATTTATTTAGCTCCGATGCATTATCTGCTGCAGAAATATCCGAGTGCAGATCGATTTGAAGCCCCAACGGCCTGACTAAGACGTTCGTTCTTCTGTACTTCGGAAGATTTCCTTTCTCTTTTAAAGGGGGCGAATATATCTTTTACGACCCATACCCACTTCTGGGTACATTGCCTTCCTTCCCAAAATCCCATCAGTGCCCGATTTCATTGAATGAGTTGAACAAAGGGGTTCAGATAAACGTCTGTAAATACGCGATATATATATATATACATATATATATGTGCAGGAAAGAGATTATCAGCTTTACTTTGAGACCCCTTCACCGCACCTTGGTGTAAAGGCCACTTCCGGGGTTGTGGTGGTTTCTTTCGAGCTTGTCGTGCCGCGTACTTGGCTCTGGAATCTGCTAGAAAAGTCTGGGGTGTCGGGGAGAGCGAGTGAGTGGGTGTGCGAAAATTAATGCACGCTGAGGGCTCGTCTGCGGCCGCGCCATGTGATCTTGTGCATGCCCATCGCCCACTGTGACCCCTGTCAATTGTGCATGCTCGCCATGGGCTGACAAACGGGCTCATTTTTATTTGACCAGTGTGTGTCTGTGTGTGTGTGTGTGGGGGGGGGGAGGTAGGCGGGACCTGGTTTATAAAGACATTAATAGGATTAATACTTTTATTGCTAGTTTTCAATGAGTTTCTGGGCTAAGAAACTAGCTTCGCGGTAAGGCGACGTGTGATCTTGGGCACTCTAACTTGAGCGTTGAGTTTGCCAGTTAGGTGTGTCCTTTAAGGGATCAACTCATGTCAGAAAACAATATTTGTGCTCAATATTCTCCTGTTGATACCCATGGTGGTACTGTATTGCAGCATTTATATACTGCCTACTACCCCTATGTGGGGCATTGAAGCATGCCTACGGGGATGTTTACTTGGGCCATTGTTAACACTAATGGTTGCTGTGGACACGTCACCGCCGAGTTCATAAATAAGCCCGATGGGTTTTGCCTCGTGGTCAGTAAAGCACTATTCATCCTGTGTCAGAGTGTGCTTTAATATATTGCCGTGGGGACCTAGCACGCACGAGAGGCCAGCAACTCAACAATTGCGGATATTATTCATCCAGTGGCTGCTTTCAGATCTTCCCCTCCTTCAACAGCTGGTACCACTGTAAACCACAAATACAACCGTTTGTAAGTCCTCATGTAACAAGCAAGACGAATAAAGCGCTCCAATACCTTCGGGTCGAGTTCGCGCTATATAAATATGCAAAAAAGAAACCGGCATGAGAAACGAAAGTAAAGTCTCGTAGGAACTGCTGACGACACAAGTAGACATAGAAAAAACACTACCCAAAGAAACCCGGTACCAGCGTGTACGGACAATAAAAAGAGAAAGTCTGCCGCCTTCTGTTGTGACTTTTTGGAGAGAGGGAGTATTTGAACCGGAAGAAAAGCGCTTACAACTTCTGTTGTGGATGGACACGCATAAGGACTGCAGGTGGAGGGAGGGAGTATTTGGACCGGAAAAAAGCGGTTACAACTTCTGTTGTGGATGGACACGATAATGTTTGCTTACAGGGACCAGACACACACAGCGTTTCCCTTGCGGGAGCGAGCAGGGGCACCATCTGTTTTGAAGATAATTACAAACAGATGGTGCCAAAGCTTGCTCCCGCAAGGGAAACGCCAAACGTGCACGCGTTGCAATAGAAAGCAATGCAAAACGTGCACGCTTTTTGCCAAAATGCTGATCGATTCCAAAAGGTCCCCTCCTATGCAGCGCTGCGTAGGCGAGACCTAAAAGGCAGAGATATGTCAAAGGGACAGAAAAGATAGCATTAATCATGGTATACATTTAAAATACATACACTGTACATTATATACAAAACATGAAACACCACATATTACATACATAATTGCCAATCCAATGGGGGTAAACTCATTTTTGATTAGAGGTTATTTTTCCATGTGTAGGGATTTCCTAAGACATATCATGTGTAGACATATACAAACAAAAGGGTCATGTACATGGTTGAGGGACACATAATATCACAGGTCTTAAAAGAGGAGGTCTAGAAGATATCTATGACAGATGATTCAACCATTATTAAGAGTGGGAGTGGAGACCGGTCTGCAAATCTCCTCATATTCTTTTAAACACCTTGCGAATGGGTCCAGATTGTGTATCCATTTGCACTCTCGTAAGCTCAGGATGTTAACGAAATTTCCCCCTCTAGGGTTGGCACTGACCCTTTTTATGACCACCCATTTCACACGTTCTGCAGTGTGTCCAAATGTATTGAAATGTTCGACAAGTGGTGCCCCCTGGACCTTACATCTGATCCTACTACAATGCTGTAATATGCAAGCTTTTACTTTTTGTCTGGTCTGGCCTACATATAAAAAAATCACATGGGCACATGATTATATATGCCACTTCAACGCTGTTACAATTGGTGTGGTCCTTGAGTGCGTAGGTATGATTGCACTCCTTGGAGCAACTTTGATAAGAATTTTATATAAAAAATGTATGCGTTACCTGAACATTTTTGAAAATATAAAGTGAATTTACTGTTTCAAATAACCTCACATGTGATCTGTTTTGTATGTCTTTCTCTCTCGCCAATTTTGCAATACGTGAGTGAATATCGTATGTTTTCTTCTAAATAAATGTCATTAGGATCAAATTGTTGCATGTACAGTACATTACCCAGGTCTTAGAGCTGGTTTTGGGTTACCTCATTAGTTTCTAATGGCTTATTTGACAGATGACATACATCATTGATGCAGTAAAGAGGTTGAGAATGGATAGGAGCCAAAACATAGATAAACTCAAAACCCAATATTGTTTCCTGCAGAGCTTGGCAGCTAGGAGCAACATGGAGGAGAGCTGCGAGTCTGGAGGAACACAAAATCACAGGCGCAAGCAGCATAGGGGGATGAGGGCATAGGAGCACACAGGTGAGAGACAGCAACATGAGCGCAGGTGGGGGCCAGAAGGGCATGGTGAGAGAGTGGCATTGGGTGGATACATCAGCTCACAGGAGAGAGTTAGGGTGGGGGACAAAAGCACACAGGTAAGGGAGAGCGATACAGAGAAGAGGATGAAGCACATGAGGAAAACAGCTTGAGAACACATGCACTCTCATGGAGTGCTTCAACTAAAAGAAAAAAGTAGTTCACAAAACGCAAGTAGTGGAAGGACACAAGTGCTGTAGAGGGAGGCCAAACACAAGAAGAAGTGAAGCCTACAGGTGTTGACAAATGAGAAGAAAGCAAATGAGAGTGATGATGAAACCATCCAATGGTTGGACTCTAAGCCCACTGTGAACTTGCAAAATGTCTTGCAAGTGACAGCGCATGTGCTGTCTCAGGCAAAACCTAAAAACTCATAATGGCTTATAGGCCTCTCTCAAGTAACGACCAGCACCAGTTAAATACTTTTCAATAATGGCCCTGCGTACTGTTTGCTAGTTCTGTTTATTCACTTGGACGCATCACGGCACAAACCGCATAAGACCTCACTCAACAGGATCCAAAGTCTGCTCCCCCCTAGCTTAATGGCAGGGCATTAACAAGTGTGCCTGTGCCATACTACTTACCTACCAAAACACAGAAACACAAAACCAAACAGCATAACAAAATTGACAGCATTGTCAGAGTTCTTTTCGATCATTGTTCATAATCACAATAATTTGTTGACAGAGCAAGGTGGGGCCTGAGGTCATACCTTGGATGTTCGATCCTCAGCAGAGGTTCCCCCAACTCCTCTCTGTGAGAACCACCACATGGCACCTCAGCAGGACTTGACTCGACTTCAGAACCAGACTTTCTTGGAACTTCGGGAGAAAAATCAGAAGGCATATATCACTCTGTTCTCTGTAGAGATACTTAGCTTTGCCAGGCACCATGGGATCCTCTGGCATAGAGAGTTCTCTGCCCCTAGCTCAGGTATCTTAAAAGTCTTAAAAAATGACACAGTTCACATGACAGCATCATCACCCTGCTGGGTCTACCCTGAACGTTTACCACCTGTCAATGTTTGGGTTAAAAAAGGAGACATTTTCAGATGTGTTATCCTGGCTGGTCAACGCTGGCAGTCGGCCTCATTCTGCCTCTTCTGTTTGTGTAAGATTGCAGCCTCACTTGCAGGGGCTGACTACCAACTTGGGTGATGGGTAATAGCTCCCTGACGATACGCCTCATGCACAGTTAACTGGTACGTTGCCCAGTGTTCACGTGTGGTGTTTGTTGGTATTTCAGCACAAAGAAATATTGCGCCCATTCCAAATGATGATTACTGGCATGAGCAATGCAAATTACTTTTGACAGGGTCCTCATGAAGTGCTCAACCTCACCAATGACATGCAACCACTATGGTGTGATCTGTCAATGTTTCACGCCTACGGACTGGAGGAATTATCTCTTATTGTGGAAATGGAGGTCCATTGTCAGTTCAAATTTGTTGCACAAATCCATGGGATGCCATGATCTTCTCCAGTTTCAGGATGACTTCCCAAGCAGTGGTGCTGTTCACCACCTCTACTTCTGGATAATTAGAATAGTCATCAATGATCACTAACGTAGCGACCATATGAAAGACTCTGACAATTCACACTAGCCTGAACCCATGGTTTTCTCTGGACATATTTGGTGATAAAATAAGCAGGCAGTTTGGGAGCTCCCACAGCTTGACACATTGTACAGGTCTTTACAGAGTTCTCTAGTCTTTTATTGATTTGGGAGAACCACACCTTGTTGAAAGGGTGACTTTTTGTTTTCACAGTACCTTGATGGCCCGCATTACCCAGCTGGAATACCCTTGGCATTAAACCCCTTAAAATGCCTGTAAGAAGGTAGCCTTCCACTGAGTTTGCCAGTTCATGTCAGGCTTGATGAAGGGACACCAGTGCCTGTTGGCTCTCCAGTGTCCGATGAGAAAAATTATGTTTGAGGACAGTCCACTTTCCAGTCTTTGTGACTTCTAGAGCCATCTTTAGAAGTCATCTTTCTCGATTGCTTCCGCTATCAGTTAGGGCGGTCAGTAGTGGCAGAGACCTTTCTACTGCAAATCTCACATACTCTTCCGTATCATGGGCCAGGTATTCTTCCTCTGGCGTGGCAGATTGTGGGTAGCTGGACAAATAAAATAGTCTTTGGGATTTGTGGCCTATGCTTGTATTGCAACACAAATAAGTATTCTTGTAACTGTGACACCCACTTCTCAATGCGTGATGGAGGTTCAGATGCTGACCCTCTGAACAGAGAAAATAGCAGTGTATGGGTCGTGTGGACTGTGAAATGCTGACCATATAGATATCGGTGTAAATATCTGCACACCCAGTATATAGGTTTCCCCCTCTATTTAGGAGCAGCAATGTTCAGTAGGTATCAGTGCTGAACTGGCATACAAAACGGGAGCCCACTCCCGACAGTCCTGCTTTTAGGACACCAAGGCCTCTGGTCCTGTGGGTCTGGCATCTACAACAACTCCATCTCCTTCCCTGGGTCAAAATGTGCCACATTAGTATCAGCAGACACAGCCTCTTGGGTGTTTCATTAGGCAGTTTCATGATCCACCCACTATGACTTCGGTGTTGTTGCCTTTGTCAGCTAATGAATTGGACCGATAAGCAATGTCAAGCTACCTATGAACCATCCACAATAGTTCACCACCACCAGGAAGCTCCTTAGCTCTGTCACCAAGACTAGCGCAGGTTCTGCTTTGACATCTTTCACAGCTACAGGGTCAGGGGCTAACCCAGGTGCTGAAAACTGGTACCCAAAGCAACTGGTGTGAGTTTGCTTTTCTTCTAGTGAAGGATGAGTCTTTGAGTCTTTTCAGAATGGTGCTCTTCCAGCGGTGGAGTGAACACCAGAATGTCATCACTGACATTGAGGATGCCCTGCAGCCCAGAAAACCCATCACAAAAGGTATTTTGGAATATCTTTGCTGCACTTGAAATTAAAAAGTTAAGCCTCCTATAATCAGCAGAGACCAAGGTGTATCGAGAAGGTAAAATGTACCTAGAGTCTGGGTCCAGCATGATTTGATGGTAGCTAGGTCCCTCTTGGAAAGCCAGCAGGATCCGATGAGTTCACTCACAATGTAATCAATTATTGGTGTGAGGTGTCTTTCTCTTTTGATGGTGAGGTTGGGGAGGCTCATGTCCACCCAAAGCTTTTACCATATCTGGCTGCTTTGATTTTGAATTCACAACGATTGGTGACACCTATTGGTGGGTACCTCTACTAGTTCTATGATGTTTGTGTCCTCCTGCTTCCTCAGTCCTTTCTCTACTTCGGGTCACGAGTAGAAGGCCACTCAGGGCTGTGGGTTAGATGGTAAGGTTGATGTGAAGACTTACTGTTTTCCTTTTCAAACATCCAATTCCCTGAAATAGCTCTGGGAATTTATCAAGCAATCCTTCTAGCTCTGCAGCATGTACATGGAATGCAAACTGGATGAGCTGTAGCTCGTCAGCTTTGTGGTCACTTAGCAGGACCTTGCCATCTTCTGTGACATTCAAATTTGTTACCTTTGCTTGAATCGCGTGACGGTCATAAGCAATGTTAGCGATGAACATCCCCAGCATTGGAAGTAGTTTAGAGTGTTTGTGGGCATAGACTTTGACCCTAGTGGGTTGCATAGTCGGGTGATTGCATAAGGTGTCATACATCTGCTTGGCTATCACATTGATAGAAACTCCATTTTATGACAGCCATTATTGGCCAGCCGCCCACCTGAATCTGACATTTGGCGGTAACCGGAACTGGGCTGATAAGTGGCCAGGGCACAGATGGTGTGTACTGTCCCTTCTGCCTTATCATCATCAATGTCACCATCTCCTGAGTCACCTGTGAGGGACATGACAGCATTTACAGCTTTCCGGGATTTTGCCTTTGAACATCAAGCTAATCGACATACTTTTGCACAGTGATTCCTCTTCCTACAAGCTGAGTATCATTTTCCAGCGGCCGGGCAGATGCCAGAGTGGGGAAATGATCCTCCACAATGGCCACATGTAGGAGAGTAGGATCTGCTTCTTATAGTTACCCCCACTTTTTGCTGATGTCTCACTGTTTTTGGCCTAGTCTGACTGGGATCCTGCTATTCAGGACCCCAGTCTATCTGCTTTCTCCTATAAATTGCAACACATGTACTTTAGGTACACTCCAGATTGGATACTGGGGTACCCTTATAAGTCCCTAGTATATGGTACACCATGTACCCAGGGCATAGGTACTCCAGAGGCCTCCCATGGGCTGAAGCATGTATTATGCCACCCCTGAGAGGCCATCCAAATTGACATGACCAGCCCGCTACAGCAGACTGTGTAAGCTGGTGCTTGCACCACTTACTTAAGATATAGGTTCACTATATCTCTCTAAATCACTACACATACGAACCTATCAGTCACCCCTATGGCAGGCCTTATCAATCCTGAAGGCAGGGTGCTGGGTTTTATGTGAGAGGGTGCCCCTGAATGAGTAGGGCCCCTCTGCAGCCTTCGGAGACCATTCTCCGGGGTTGTCTGTGATGCAGCCAACCATATATGTTTAAGTGCATTATAACCTCGCGGTAAATGCTTACTTTAAAACGGCTGCTTTGAAACATGTCATGTTTGGTGTCAAACACCTTGGAATCATACCTCCACACCAGTAACTGGTGTGGGAGGTATGATTCCACCCTTGTAGAACTACTACTATGGGTCACCGGTCTACCCGGTACCAGCTTTCTCGACCTGGGCAGCACAAAATGGATGCTGCCAGCCACAGACACGAGTCTGCCCTCCTGCTGCTGAGCCAAGCTCGAGCAGAGGAAGGCCTGACAATAGGTTTCCTGTCACAGGGAGGTGCGACCACCTCCCAGACAGGGTTTAGTGTATTGGGGCTGGGTGGGTGCACTCTTAGAGTGCCGGAAAGTCTGCACTGGGGGCACATTTGGTGTCCCCATGCATAGTCCAGCTCAAACCAGTTCTGGGAGCCATTGGCTCCTGCTCTGGCGCAAAACTGGACAAAGGACATGGGTGTAGCCACCCCTCTGTCCTGCCCCTCCCCTAGGAGGGTCCCCAGAGTCAGTCCAACCCCTTCCCTGGGTATAAAGTGGGAAACCTGATCACAGGACTTTAGATTATACCTGGACAAGACTCTGCAAAGAAGCCAAGTACTTCGACGGTCTACACTTCGCTGGACGACAGAAGAATCTCCCTTGGAGTAAAGGAGTTACTCCCCTGCAGCAGCTGACCGGCTTGCATCTCCAGAGCTCCTGCGGACTCCGAAGATTTCTGCAACACAGGAGGTGGGTTCCCGAAGGTCCCCGAGGTAGATCTGACCTCTCAGCGATTCTGAGACCAGTATACTTCATGGGGGCCGTGCAACCCGTACCCCTGTGCACCGCGTCTATTTGCAAGTGCATATGCTTGTTGGCAATCCCTGAGCTTGTGCATTGGACTATGTGTAGTCCTGACTCCGAGCACCATTTGCACCGAAGTTATCTGGCCTCCACTCCACGAGTGCTCTGTGGGCTGGTGCTTTGTAAATTCGCTTGAGGTCTCCTCGCGATCCCTGGTCCACTGGCCTGTGGGTCCTGGCGAGGGTCATCTCGTTTGTTCTTGGGCTTCCCTGGTTGCTCCAGACGTGCCCTGACTCTCCATTGCTTGGAGAGTCCCCTGGACCTTGCTGGTCCACACCGTAACCTGTTTCCTCTGCCTGCGTGGGTTGCCGCTGCCAAGGCTTGTTGGTGCTCCAGCCGAACACTGACCCCTCAGCTCTCGACATCCTTCGTGGGACAGCTCACCTCTGGACCCTGGTCGTCGTCGACGTCTCCTGGTCCCCGTGGCTGCAGAGACAAACATCCTTTCTCTTCACCTGAAGCACCCGACAATGGTGGGCATTCGACTACCGAGCCCCTGGTCACCTGAAGTGACCCAGACTCTGTCCCCTCTGCTTTCAGGTTCTTCTCACCTCGGATCCAGGCTTGGATTCCACCGGACACTCTTCGCCTTCCTGGCAGCAGTACTTTCTTGCAGCTCTCCATTGAAAACGACGGAGGTTTCCGACACCACTTGACCCCTATGATTTGATTTGATTTATAGATTTGTATAGCGCACGTATGCACCCGGCTCCTCTGGGATAGGTAACATGGGTACCTCGGTACTCACAAGGGTGCTGGCCTTAGAACCTCTTATGTTCCAAAGGGTTTGCTTGAAGTCCTCCTAGAAGTGTCCTTAAACTGTAATTTTCCAACCGCGACTTTCCCATAGAGTTGCACGGAGCACGCAGTCGTGTTTCCTCACTGCATCCGTCCTCCGTGGGCGCCCTGTGTCACTGCCTTGGGTGGTTCCTTGGGGTCCCAGCGATTCTACGTGCTCTAGGCCCTGTGTCTATTGAAGTCGTTGTTGTTATACCATTTGTTTAGTATATGGTTCGGTCTCCCCCTGGAGGCCGTTGTACATTTTGCTACTTGCGTATGTTCTATTGATTAAGTATTGTGTGCTTTGTGTTCTAATCTCGTGTAGAGGTTAGTAGAGAGTGTTTTAGTAATAAATACATATTTTTACATAACACTTGTGTGGTTCTCCTTTCATTTAGTCATTCAGGGGGTGATATTCTGGTAAAACAAGCTACTTTACATTCCTTCAAGATTAAGCCTGAAGGCTGCTCTCCACAGCTACCACTAGGATAGCTTTCTAAAGGTTATCTTTGACCTCATACATCATAAGGGTCGTTTGGACTGGTGCAAGGTGCCCACTTTAATTAGTGGACAGCATATACCAGGCCAACTTCTCACACCACATGTCCCAAGTTGTCCCTGGCACCTGTCGGCTTTCAGGGTTGTTATTCTTTGGTGGTCTAATTGATCGACTCAGTATTTACAGACTTGTTCAAAGCAACCTCCATGTGGGATGCCTTGGCTATCAACAGATCTTTGCAGTGCTACTGAGTCAATATTTCGTGTAGCAACTTGGCAGGTTCCTGTAGAATCTGACCCCTGAGCTTTGCAAAGGCACACCCTTGAATGAATTGTGCCCTGATCTCCTCTGGATCTTCCTGAAAGGTATATGTTCTGGCCAGCTCCATGAGCCGAGCATAGAAAGCACCAACTGACTCCTCCAGGCTTTGTTGTGCTTGTCGCAGTAAGAAATGCCCATAGTCAAAGATAGCCATGTGTCTGAAGTGGCCATTGAGGGCTGCGATGATGGTAGCATTGGTGAAAGGGGGCCCT
Source organism: Calotriton arnoldi (assembly GCA_963921515.1). NCBI lineage: Eukaryota > Metazoa > Chordata > Amphibia > Caudata > Salamandridae > Calotriton > Calotriton arnoldi. The sequence goes on from CAWUFW010008774.1 coordinate 622,310, forward strand.
TCTTCAGTAAGATTTCGGCATAGCTTGTTTTTGGCACAGCTTGTAGATATCGTTCCCCACTAGGTGTAACAGAAGAGGGCATTTCTGACTGTCCTCCACTGCCATGGTCACAAAGTGCATCTAACTGCTCCACCAACAGCCATTTCATCTTACTCTCACTACTGTGGGTGTGGATGTGTTCAGATGAAATATCCAGGTGTGGCGCCCCATCGCTTTGGCTCTTGTGTCATGGTACTGGTTTCCTCAGGTGTAAGCTTTATTGCCGACGGCCTGTCAAACTGCCTTTGTAAACTGCCAGGATTGGCCCTCAACAACCAATCCTCTCCTTTACTTGAATTACTTCTGCTGGTTCGATCTGTGTCTAAAATGGCAAGTGGCGCTGGCAGGACGGAGCCTGCACAGTGCTGGACCTCCAGGCAAGGGCTAGGATTGCTGCTTTCATCTACTGTTATCTGTCAAAATGGTTGTGTTGAAGTGGCGCCCTCTACCGCAGTAGAGATACAATTGCGTCCATGTGCAGGTTGCAGTCGACCACCTCATGGGCAGGGGTAAGAGATACCATGGTGGCGGGATGACCTTTGGGCTGCAGCCTATGCCGATGTCCACCGGACACTCCCCTGTACCCAGTGCTTAATTTGTAAAATATTAAGTCCAGGTGCTCAATTTTTTTTTAGGAGGCCACACCCACTTCCCTAGGCTCCACCCACTTTCTCCATTGGCCCCACCCACTTTATCGGCTCCACTCACATTCTCAACTGGGACTGCTAAATGCCAGATGTAATACCACGGCACAGCTAGAGTGGTTCCCAGTGCCTCGAGGCACATGTAGTGCTTCGACACCAGTCTGTCTGCTAGACAGTAAGTAACACTTTTCTACGCTCGAAACACACTTTTAACAAGTGGGACCTTACAACACAAGGGGGACCTTTTATCCACATGAACATTTACCACATGGAAGGAACCATGCATCACACAAAACATTTTTAGTACACAGTACTCGCCCGTTTAACACTCAATCACAACGCAGGATCATCTTAACCTAGTGACTTACTTTATCACACAGACATTTGCCACATGTCGGGCACTTTACCACACAAACGGAACTTAATCCTTCCACTGGGAACTTTACCACTCTGGCAATTGTCAGCTTTTACCACGTGTTTGTCTTACCACAAGACCTTTACCAGAGGGATTAATTACACGGTCCTTGGCCCTGTAGGACTTTGATCATACACACCATGCAACATCCATAAAGTTTCTCTTAGATGGAAACAAGACCTCACATATTCAAAACAGGAAAGGGTCACTGAGATTATTTACAATAATATTAGTCAACTGCTGCATTAAAATATTGAAAACACACCTCACTATCCCTGAATATTAGATGAAAACACATTTAGAATTTGGAGAGTAGGCCTGTGCGCTGTCAGTGACCTGGCCAAGGAGGGCATAAAAGAACTGAAACTGGATCATAACTTCAAACCTGTTCCTAACTGGAGCCCACAAAATACGTTCGGCCTGGGGCCCCCAAAATCCTTAAGATGTCTCTGATCTGTTCTTACTAAAACTAAAGCCTTCTCCCATCATTTGCATAAGTATTAAGTGTGAGTGTCAATTTGAACGCAGCTAGGAGGCTCGATGTTTTGTCTGACATGTTCAATCACTCCTGGCTTTGTACACAACATCACTTTACATCACGGGGCCTGGCCCTGGAGTTTTGTGTAATACACAGGATACCACATATCTCCCTCCTTTACAATGGAAAGGAAGGAACTATCAAAAGGCATCAGAAAAGAAGCAAGAAAAATGAGAAGAAAAATACACTGAAACAAAGTATGGAAATAAAAGGAGGAAAAGTAGGAAACGCAAACAGGAAAAGAAAATACAAACGACTCATGCACCAACTACCTTTCTCACACAAAGACAAACCACACACTCGCTCACACAAACAACAAAACAACCCAAGTACAAATATCATGCAAGCTGGCCCGGCAAACACGAGAAAATGCAAGGGCATAAGCAACAAGGTGAAGGAGAAGAAAATACAGTGAAACAAAAGAACAGTGAAAGGGTAGAAGACAACCGCAGATAGAAACAAAAGGATAGTTGCCTTTAACTCAGCAAGAACATGGGGAAAAGTCCCCAGAAAGACAGCACGGTACATTGCAATATACAGGAATGCAGAACTAGGTGTGGCAGAAAGTACCACACAGCAAAATGCAATAAAGAACAAGGTTTGGCGGAGAATACCACACGCTACATTGCAATATGTGCGAACATCAGAAATAGGTGTAGTGGAATATACCACACAGTACAATGCAATATGTACGAACATCAGAACCAGGTGTGGGGAAACCACACAGTACAATGCAATACGGAACTAGGTGTGGTGGAAAATACCACACGGTACAATGCAATACAAGAAACGTAAAAGTAGGTGTGGTGGAAAATACCACACAGTACAACGCAAGGTATGGCGTAAAATACCACACCGTACAGTGTAATATGTAGGAATAGCAAACTAGGTGTGGTAGGAAATTCCACACACACAGTACTTTGCAAAACGCAGGAACTTCAGAAGTAGGTGTGGCGTAAAATACCACACGTTAAAATGTAAAAACGCAGGAACTGTAGAACTATTCCAAGCACAGGTAAGGTGTGGGCAGGCACCACACAGTACAATGCAACATGCAGCAAAAGCAGAGAACCACACAAACAATAACATCACATAAAGAAAGGTTCCCTAGAAAAGAAACAAAAGCATGCAAGAGAAACAGCAAGCAGTTATGTAAAAATAAACTGTGCAGAACATCAGTTAATGGAGAGGAATAAAAGTTAATGCAAATTGTGGTTTGACGCAAAGTTGACACCTAGAAGTGCAGCATGCAAAGTTGATGTACAAGAAGGCACGGCCTGAAGAGCGACGACTGGCCCAAGGCAAGTAAGCTGATTGTGCAGTCACAGTAGGGAAATGAAAGTCCAGTACCTTGACTGCACCAATTGTATAGTTGAAAAGGCAGGAGATTTAACAAGCAAGGTTCCATTAACAACAACACACCTTACACGATGCTTGACTTTCCAGATGGAAGCAGCAGATCTTCGGGAAGCCAAAAGTTGCCAAGATTGTTTTAGCAGAGAAGACTTGACTAAAAGACCAATGCAGGATGAGATTTAAGAAAAAGAAAACAGTACCTGCATAGGAGCACGAGTGTCCACTGGACTGATCCGATGCCCTTGAAATCAAAAGAACACACGTCGGGAGAAGAACGCTGATGCAGATGGAGGCGCAAAAGGACTTCTTCAGCCTCACGATAACTTTATTGAGGTAAACAAAAACGTGGTTAGCAGAGGAAACGTGGTTGGCAGAGATGTTGGGCCAAACCCAAAATGGCGGCACGCACGGTGACGCCGCGCCGGGTGGCTCCAGGCATCACCGTGCACCAAATATGCTTAGCAACAAGAACCAAGCTGAAGACGTCACAGTGGAGTGAAGAGAGGAGTCACGGGGCAGCAGGAGGAAAGTAAGGCTGCGCGAGCTCTGTGTGTGCTCGAGATGTTTTTAGGTCTCGCCTACGCAGCGCGCATGCGCTGCATAGGAAAAAAGACCTCTTGCTATCGATTCGGCTTTTCAGCCAAAAACGTGCACGCGTTCCATTGCCTTCAATGGCAACGCGTGCACGTTTGGCGATTCACTTGCGGGAGCGCGCGGCGCCATATGTTAGTAATTATCGCTCCTGGCGCCGCTCGCTCCCGCAAGGGAATCGCGCAGGCCCCCTCCGCTCCCCCCTCCCCCTGCTGCCGTGCGAGGCGCGCGCGCGCGCTTGTTTTCTTCGATTTGGCCATTGAGATGGAACCAAAGGATTTATTTTTGTTCGGTACACCTCCTATTGCTCGAAGTAAACCGCAGAGTCGACTTTGAAACGAGTTCTTGTTTGTGATGTGTTCGCTTGTTTTAATCGTCCCACTTCTCTCATTGTGTGTGTTTTTTAAACAGCTGAGCATGCGTGCCTGTCGGATCCGTGCTCCAATAGCGGCAGTTGCTCCGAAACCTCGACGGGCTATGAATGCAAGTGTGCCCCTGGTTGGTCTGGCCCAACTTGCACTGTCAGTAAGTACATTTCTGTAAACGCATTGTTAAAAGTCCCAGTTAACTGGGGGAGCAAAACTATTTTTCGCTCTTGCATGCCTGTGAGGTAAACTATTTCTCCCGTCCCTCAAAATGTGTGTACCTTTATTTCCCTTGTGACTGCGGCCTTGCCGTTTCCTTACTCCTGGTGCATATTATTAACCATTACGCATTTACATTTTTGTTTTGTTTGCAGACGTTGACGACTGCTCTCCAAACCCCTGCGGCCATGGCGGAACTTGCCAAGATCTTGTTGATGGATTTAAATGCATATGCACACATCAATGGACTGGCAAAACATGTCAGATAGGTAAATGCACCTGTGTTTGCTTTGGCACTTGACGCATGCACTGCTTTCCTCGCTGGTGAATAGTTGCCCTTGCTAGCTGGATGAGCGTTTGGGCATACACATGACAGTGTCGTTCTGTGCAGAACATTTCCTGGTTGGCGCATCCCTGTGGGACTGCTGGAGAGGTTTGCACTGACACTGCAGATTATAGAAAGTAACAGAACTCCGGGCAGAGATAACGACCCATCAGTCTTGGCTTAAGCCTGTGTTCCCCTCGGCTGGGCCCTGTGGGAAAGTGACTGTATCTTTTCAGCCGTGTCAACTCCTCCAGACCAAGGAGCTCACAGCTGGACTTGAGATGTCTGATCTCATGACGAATGGGCACTTGCATTCTCCACTCCAGCTGCCCGCCCTGAGAGCAGTGCCCTCGCCGAATGGCTCACTTATTCCCAGTTGGTGGTTAAGCATCTCTGCTGCACATGCGTGTGATGCGCCATCCTGCGCACACGCCGGCCATGCTATAAGGAAAGCAAGGAGATTTCACACATTTGCATGAATGCCTATGTTTTTTTGTTTTTTTTATTTAACCCAAAACATTGCCTGTTTCCTAGAGGACTTAAAAAAGTAGTGATGTTTTTTACTTGGCTTCTCTGTCCTTTGGTCCTGAATATTGTTCTGTGCCTCTCTCTTTGTAGATGCAAATGAATGTGAAGGGAAACCTTGCGTGAATGCCAACTCCTGCAGGAACCTGATTGGCAGCTACTATTGTGACTGCATGGCTGGCTGGACCGGCCAGAACTGTGATGCAGGTAAGCATATTTTGCCCCTCTCCCCACTTCCAGGTTGTGTCCCAGGCCCTTGTCAGGCTATTTTTGAGTTAAACGGAGTGTCCGGTGCAGAAGGGGAAATCTCAGCGGCTGGTGTTTTTAGAAAGGGAGTAGTCAGTCTGGAATGAAAATATACAATTTTATCAGACTCATGTTAGTCCGTAGCGTTGCCATATTCCGATAACATAACCGATAGTTTTAAGTATTCCATACAGTACAGGCTTCACGTGCCCCCTAGTAATTCACAACCAGTATAACCGTTCTTCCCATCCTTTGGCATCCTTTTTACGTCCTGTTTTCTGGACACTAATCTATGCTATATAGCTTGAGCTTATGCAGCGCCCCATCTATTGACTACTACTTCCCTGTCCCAGCACCCCATTCCCTCACTTAAATATAGTGAGTGGATTGTATGAGTCTTTGGGGTAAGGAGCTCCCCTCTTTAGCAATCTGACCATAATGGGGCTAGACAAAGACTTGGCTCAATCCTCAAGCATGTGGCCTTGACTTTGGACGCATGATTTCTTGTATACAGAAAATTAAAATGGTGTTGTGCAGATTGACAGTGAAAAACACTTGGCACGTGTTTCGTTTTATCGCTCTGCGTCGAGCCAGGAAATGTTAAAAGAATACAATCAACTGCAACACCAGAAATGTTCGGGCGATGAAGGTTGGACTAATGCTGTGGGGTTTTTTCTGTTATGTTACCCTTCCTCCCTTCAGGATCTTGTTAATGGTTATCGCTGTGACTACCCAAACGGCTATGCAGGCGACGACTGTGAGAAAGACCTCAATGACTGTAAGGATGAAATCAATGGATTCCAGTGCCTATGTCCTGCTGGTTTTTCGTGAAAGGCAAGAAGCCCCACATAGCCAGGGTTTCTTCTAGCATTTTCTTTTATTCTCTCCCCTAATGATTTGAAATGAGGCCTACTATAAAGTCAACTTCCCCCCTTCCCTCGCTGCCCCCACCTCCCTTGTGTCCATTTTGCCTTCTGTGTCCCTCGCTACCCCCATTGTACTGTGCCCGTTTTTTCCTCTGTTTCCCTCGCTGCCCCCACCTCCCTTGTGTCCATTTTGCCTTCTGTGCCCCTCGCTGCCTCTCTCCACTCCCGCCGCTGCATCCCCTGCGGCCCCGCCCCCCTGACTGCCCATTCGCTGCCCCTGCCTCCCGCCTCCCATCTGCTCCTCCCTCCCACCTCCCCATATATGGCGGCCGCTGCGCGGTGAGGAGAGCGACCCTTGACCTTGCCAGGTAGGTCGCTCCCCCACCACACAGCTCCGCCTGTGTTGTCCGCCCGCTGCTGCTGCTGGTAAGCTCGCCCCTCTGCTTGTGGCCTCGGTGCCCGTTTTCCTCTGTTTCCCTCGCTGCCCCCACCTCCCTTGTGTCCTTTTTGCCTTCTGTGTCCCTCGCTGCCCCCATTGTACTGTGCCCGTTTTTTCCTCTGTTTCCCTCGCTGCCCCCACCTCCCTTGTGTCCATTTTGCCTTCTGTGTCCCTCGCTGCCCCCATTGTACTGTGCCCGTTTTATCTTCTGTTTCCCTCGCTGCCCCCACCTCCCTTGTGTCCATTTTGCCTTCTGTGCCCCTCGCTGCCTCTCTCCACTCCCGCCGCTGCGTCCCCTGCGGCCCCGCCCCCCTGACTGCCCATTTGCTGCCCCTGCCTCCCGCCTCCCAGCTGCTCCTCCCTCCCACCTCCCCATATATGGCGGCCGCGCCGAAGGCGCGCCTAAGGCAAGCCCGTCTGCGCCCGTCCGCGCCTGGACCGTGCCCAGCACCAGAACCCCTGGGCCGTGCGCCCCCCGCACTAGCCTCGAGGACCGACGCCGATACGATGCCACCACACTCCACGCTCTCAACCTCGGACGGACGCACAACTGCTTCAAGGCCGCCCCGAAACGCACCCATGGTCCCTTCACCTGCCGGAACTGCAGCTACACCAGCCTTAGAGCCACCGAGGCGCCCGCCAAGAAGGACCTCAACCACCTCCGGTGCATCCTACTGAACACCCGCTCCGCACGCAAACACACCGTCGAGCTCTGGGACCTGCTCGACACATCATCACCAGACGTCGCCTTCCTGACAGAGACCTGGATGAACGACTCCTCCGCCCCCGACATCGCCATAGCCATCCCAGACGGCTATAAGATCACCCGCAGAGACCGCGTCAACGCAGTAGGAGGAGGAATCGCCATCGTCCAAAAGAACACCATCAGGGTCTCAACCAGCACCGACGACACTCTCAGCACCGCCGAACACATGCACTTCCAGATCCACACGGACCCCAACACCACCCTTAGAGGCACCCTTGTCTACAGACCCCCTGGGCCCCGACCCCAGTTCAGCGACTCCATCGCCGACTTCATCAGCACGCACGCCCTGACCTCTACCGACTACATCCTCCTCGGAGACCTGAACTTTCACCTGGAGAACAACAACGACAGCAACTCCACCACCCTGATCGACAACCTCGCCAACCTCGGTCTGAGGCAGCTCGTCACAACACCGACCCATTCCGCCGGCCACACGCTTGACCCCATCTTCTCCTCAAGCTCCCACGTCTCCTTCAGCCACACCACGGAACTCCTCTGGACCGACCACCGCTGCATCCATTTCACCTTCCAGAAACCCACCACACACCACCGCACCCAACAGATCCCACGCCGCTGCTGGAGCAAAGTCACCGAAGACCAACTTCGGGCAACCCTCGCTTTCCAGCCCTCCCTCCGACCCATCGAACACCGACGACGCTGCCTGCAACCTCAGACGATGGATGGACGACTGTGCCAACACCCTCGCCCCGCTGAAAAAACTCACCTACAGTGACACCACCAAAAGAGCCAGCTGGTTCACCTCGGAACTCCTAGCTTCCAAGCGTACCTGCCGGAAACTAGAGAAGAAATGGCACAGTGATAAGACACCGGACAGCCACGCAGCCCACAAAGACGCCATCCGTAACCACCACCACCTCATCAAGTCCGCCAAGAGAATCTCCTTCAAAGACCGCCTCGACAACAACGCACACAACAGCAAGGAGCTTTTCAACATCGTGAAGGAACTCTCCAACCCCAGCTCCAACACCAACGACATCCCGCCGTCGCAACCCCTGTGCGATTCCCTCGCCACCTTCTTCCACCGCAAGATCGCCGACATCCACGACAGCTTCAACACCCAGACAGCCCCAACTAAGATCGATGCACCAGACCCGCCGCACACCATCGACCACGACCCCCTGCCAGCCTGGGCCAGCGTGAACATCGAGGACACCATCAAGACCATGAGCACAATACACTCCGGCTCCCCGTCAGACCCTTTCCCGCACCACATCTTCAACAAAGCCAGCAGCTCCATCGCACCCCACCTGTGCAACGTCATCAATCTCTCCTTCGAGACCGCGACCTTCCCAGAGAGCTGGAAACACGCAGAGATCAACGCCCTACTCAAAAAACCCAAGGCGGACCCGAGAGACCTCAAGAACTTCCGGCCCATCTCCCTGCTTCCGTTCCCAGCCAAGGTCATCGAGAAGATCGTCAACAAACAGCTAACCCGATACCTCGAAGAAAACAGCATCCTGGACCCATCCCAATCGGGGTTCCGCAGCAACCACAGCACTGAGACTGCCCTCATCGCCGCCACCGACGACATCAGGATCCTGCTGGACAACGGTGAGACCGCAGCCCTCATCCTGCTGGACCTCTCCGCCGCCTTCGACACTGTCTGCCACCGCACTCTACGCGCACGCCTCCACAACGCAGGGATCCGAGACAAGGCCCTGGAATGGGCAACCTCCTTCCTCGCCGGCAGAACCCAGAGAGTCCGCCTCCCACCATTCCGATCCGAAGCCTCCGAGATCATCTGCGGCGTACCCCAGGGATCGTCCCTCAGCTCAACACTGTTCAACATCTACATGGCCCCGCTCGCACGCATCGCCAGACAGCACAACCTCAACATAATCTCCTACGCCGACGACACTCAACTGATCCTCTCCCTCACCAAGGACCCCCTCGCCGCCAAATCCAACCTCCATGAAGGAATGAAGGCCGTCGCCGATTGGATGAAGATCAGCCGACTAAAACTGAACACGGAGAAGACAGAGGTCCTCATCCTCGGCTCCAACCCCTCAGCCTGGGACGACTCCTGGTGGCCAACGACGCTGGGAGCAGCCCCGACACCCACCGACCACGCACGCAACCTGGCAGTCATCCTCGACTCAACGCTCTCCATGGCCAAGCAAGTCAACGCAGTCTCATCCTCCTGCTTCAACACCCTCCGCATGCTTCGCAAGATCTACAGGTGGATCCCGACAGACACAAGAAGAACAGTCACCCAGGCCCTCGTCAGTAGCAGACTTGACTATGGGAACGCCCTCTACGCGGGAGCCCCGGCCAAGCTCATCAAGCGACTGCAACGCATACAAAACGCCTGTGCACGCGTGATCCTCGATGTACCACGCCACAGCCACATCACCCCCCACCTGAGGAACCTGCACTGGCTCCCCGTCGACAGGAGAATCTCCTTCAAACTCCTCATCCACGCACACAAGGCACTCCACAAGACTGGCCCAGCCTACCTCAACAGACGACTCCTCTTCTACGTCCCCAACCGCCAACTCCGCTCCGCCGACCTCTCCCTCGCCACCGTCCCTCGCATTCGAAGAACTACCACCGGCGGCAGATCCTTCTCCCACCTCGCCGCCAAGACCTGGAACACCCTTCCACTAAGCCTACGACAGACCCAAGACCTGCTGACCTTCAGGAGGCTACTCAAGACCTGGTTGTTCGACCAGTAGCAGGACCCCCCCCCTTTTTTTCCCTAGCGCCTTGAGACCCTCGCGGGTAAGTAGTGCGCTTTACAAATTCTGTGATTGATTGATTGATTGATAGCTGACTAGCCAAAAAAAGTTGGCTATAACGAATATTTTTTTGACTGTTCATGTTTGTAAGTTAGCTTCTGCTGTTGTCTGTTCTTTTCTGTGCTGCGATTGTTGCAAGTGTAGTGCACATTATGTGCAGTTAATGGGACTGCCAGATAAAAGGTCAGATTCCAGTGTCTGCTGCCTGTAGCAGTAAAAAGCACAATAATACACCCTTTGTTTAACTTTGCTGTATGTTTTTTCTCCTCTTTTGCATTTACAGTTCGACATAGATTATTGTGAGCCCAACCCTTGCCAGAACGGAGCCCCTAGTCTCTCTCTCTATGTTCCCTCTCCCTCTGTCTTTCTTCTTCCCTCTCTCTCTCTCTCTCTCTCTCGCTCTCTCTCTCGGTTTGTCCCCTCTCCCTCTTCTTGCCTCCTCTCGCTCTATATGTTCCCTCTCAGTCTTTCTTCTTGCCTCCTCTCTCTCTCTCTTTCTTGCCCCCCTCTCTCTCTGTTTGTTCCCTCTCTCTCCTCTGCTGGCTCCGCGGTCGCCCCTTCTCGCCCTGCTCCCCTCCCCCTCCCTGTTCCCACTCATCCCACGTTCTCTTGCCGTCTCAGGTCCTCCACCCTTCTCTCGTCGCTTGCCCACTCTTTCTCCCGCTCTCTCTTCCATCCCTCTCTTCCCTTTCTCTGTCTCCCTTCCTTCTATCTCCCTCGGCGTCCCTCCTTTCTCTCGCCAGGTGATGCATCTCTTGTGTTTAAATTGCCAGTGGCAGCTGGATGCTGCGCTCCGTTCAGCTGGCGCTGGGCTTGATTAATTCCGACCCCCCCCCCACTCCCTAACACAAACAGTAATACATAAATACCTGGCAAAGCCTCAGCCGGCTCATTACAATGGAGTCACATAACCGCATTAACACCGCTGTACATGCCTCCGTTAATACAAGCATTGGCATAGCCAATAGGTCTCGCTTTTGGGACCTTATAAGTGTTTACCCATGCAACAGTTGATGTTGTTGCACCAAGGATATTGTGCTGCATAACTAAATACTTATAAGGTCCCAAAAGCGAGACCTATTGGCTATGCCAATGCTTGTTTTAAATGTATGGCAGCAGTTTAACTGACACGGAGGAGGTACACACAGAGAGGCAATGCGCAAGTTAGAAAACAATGAAAATACTCACAGGTCACGTTCAAAATACCGGCATAAGACCTCCCCATGCAAATAAAAGAACTGGACGATCGCATGTGCCGATGTCTTTGTTAACTCTGGGTGCCAATAAGTTGAAGAGGCACAGCAGGGCCGGTCGAGCTGGTATGTTTTCCATTATAAAATTGAAAATGCAGGCAAATAAAAGTTAAACTGACCTCCAGTAGATGGCAGCAAATATCCACTATCAATAAAATTATAACGCTGTTTAAATTGTAGAAAAGTGATCAGCCCCCTGTACTGTCAAAGCTTGTGAAACACTAACCGGATCTCGTCCTCATTCTCCGGTTTGTGTCTCTTACTCCGGTTTTAGTTCTACTTCGCTGGTTCTGAACTCTTGGACCCAGATCAGGGTTGATATGTCTTGTCCAGGATCTGGTTTTCTTCAGCCGTTATGGGCTCTCTGTAAACTGGGCAGAAATTGAGAAAGTGAGGGCGACAGATGTCGCAGGAAATGGCAGACAGCAGGCCAGTAGCAGGCAGGAGGAGCTGGTAGAATAAAGTTGTAACTGGCACGTTTGGGTTGTGGGCGACCGATGGAAGGTCACTGGTGGGGCTCAGGAGTGCCAGTTAACTTGAAGTGCTCCGTATAAGTTTCATAGAAAGTCCTTTAGCTTGATTGTGGGTTCTAGTTTCTTCAGCCTCTTCTTTTCCAGACTGTAGACACCCCACTCCTGGTACCAAATGTAGTATTCAAGAAAGTGGTCAGATCCAAGTAGTTTTCCATGTAGGTTTATTGAGTAGCAAGTTACATAAAAGAGAGCCCCACCAGGAGCAGTTTCCCTGCTGCTCAGCCCATCACCAACTGACTAAGTCACTCCAACATTCCACATACCAACATTCTCTCACGCAGTCATTCTGGCTGAGCAGCAGGATACCACAACGTGTTTTAAAAAAAACAATATAAAAAGGCATGTTGATTGCAAAGCTAGTAATGGCTGAAGCTGCAACTTGCTACCTACCCCCAAGTCTTTATAACACCCGCCACATAACCTTAAATAAAGAGGTTATCCGACTTTTGTCATTTAGGTAACCTGGACGTCAAAAACCAGCTGCTCCTTGCAACCATGGAACCGCGCTAAAATACACGTCTGTCAAACTGATTAAATTTACAACTTAAATGCTTAGGGATATAATATACAAACGGAGTTTTGTCACCTTTAACGTCACAAATGAAAACAACTTTGGCATTAAAATGCACCAGTCATTGAAAAGAAATAATATGTACGGTCTTTTACATATCAGTGGTAGGTCGTGGCCTGATTAAATACAGGAAAGAATTATGACGTTCGGAGCCTTCTTCAAAAGTATGCAAATGGTAAAAAATTTCACAATGGGTATTACATGTTGTTGGAAAAAGTAACATTCTCGTCGTACCTTAATTTTTGAGATATTATCTTCATTTTAAGGTACGCCTTGGTTGATTGATAGCAATAACTACATTCTTGTACCCATTGCCTTTCAGCTGCACTGTTACCGCCTGAAGGGCATTGGGCAGTGGCTGCAGCAGAAACAGAAAGGAAATTCTGATACAAGCATGACCAGTTCTAGCATAGAATGCAGCGTTAGTGGAGAAGGGCGCGGTGCTGCAAGCGTTCATAAAGATGTGAACTCTAGGATTCACAGAGTGACTGTGACGTCATCCTTCTCCTCCCTCGCATTCAACCCTGCAGCAGGCATGAACGATCTTGCCAATTAGGTGTACCAGGTGTTGTGGATAGATGTCAGGACACTTCTAGTTAGTTACATGTAGGTTTATTGTAGGACACAGCTGAGCGCACACCTCGCCAGCTGACCAGACCATCAACTGACAAGAGTGGAACACTCCGGTACAAGTTAGAACACTCACAGGTATTCTTTAGAGGCTAAGGAGGTAAGGACACAAAGGAAGGGCTAATGACCACTGTCAGCCATGTTACAAGAAGAACTAATACACAACACATCTTCCTCTTTAACAGAGAAAAAAATAAAAAAATAAATAAATAACAAAAATGAAGCTAAGTATGGGAAACAACAACAATAATCATTAAGACAGATAGGTGGTCTACGATGTCTTGAACTAATTTTAGTTCGCGAAGGCAAAGGAGCGTTAGGGGGTAAAGAGTGTCAAGAGTGGAAGGTGAGGTGAGAGACATCGCCCAACACAACTAACTGACCACCACCACCTCCTCCCCTTAAACTGACAAAAACAGGAAAAGACAGTCCACTCTCTCCAATCTGTCCTTGTCCACCAAAAACAGGAAGAGACAGTTCACTTTCTTCAATCTGCTTCCGTCACCACCGCTTTCCGCTCCATTTTGAAGATGAACAGTTCAACAGATGCCTTCATGCTTTAGTTACAGATTTCTTTAATATTAAGTTGTGAGGTCCGTTTGACTCCGACAGCAGATACCACAGACTTGGGACTCTACGAGATTTCCAAGTGCAGTACCGCATGTGATGTTATGAGTTTTTAATCTTACTTGAAGTGCCTCGGACTAACATATTGATCACAACGTCCTTTTTAATTAAATTTTTTTTATTTTTTATTAGATACTCAGTAGTTTGGAAAAACATTTCTGCGCTTCAATACTGAGTAACATTTCAAACTTGAGTTCTTCTGTCGATTTGATTCTTCGAGTGTGAACTCTTTGTCTTGGTTGTAAGTCGCTGGTTCACTTTCTCTGGTTCTGGGCCTCTTTCACTGGTTATAGGCCTGATACCTTGCTACTGGACTCTCTGTCTCAGTTTTTTAATTATTAAGTTCTTGGTAGTGGGCACCTTGTCCTCTCCTGGTTCTGGGGCCTTTGTCCATTGCCGGTTCTGGGACCTTTTTCCCTTCAGGTACTGGTTCTGTGACCTTTGACCAATGCCGGTTCAGGAACCTTTTCCCCCACTGGTAATGGGACCTGTGTCCACTCAGGTACAGGAACCTTTGTCCCCGTTGTGGGCTCTCTGTCCCAACTCACTTTCGTGGTACTGGGGCCTTTGTCCACTCAGATACTGGAATCTTTGTCCCCGTTGTGGGCTCTCTGTCCCAACTCACTTGCGTGGTTCTGGGCTCACTCCTTCCGTCCTTCTTTTCCTCGGTTTAGGAGTTTGAGTCCCAATTCTATATACTCTGTCAAGGTTCAAATTACGTTTGCATTTCATTTGCAATAGTTTCCTCCAGGTTAACAAATAGCCACTTTCTAATTTCCTGTATGCATTTCTTCTCTTGAGATTCATAGTCTTTTTATACTTCTGAACGGTGGCATCTGTTCTTAAAACTGAAAGTCTGATTCTATTTCTGATTTTTTTTTTTTTAATATCATCTGCCTCACTTGCTTCCAAGCAGCTGTCTTCCAAAATCGCTGGAATGAGATGAATAACTCTCGTGGCCAGAAAATGTTGGTGGCTGCCTAACAAGCTTTTCTGTGCGACCATTTCCCTTTTTTTTTATAGACTGCTTGGATCGCTTGCGTTTGCGTGACTCTTGCCCTGCGCTCTGCTGTCACTGACTTTACTTCTATGTGCTTTTGAACATAACTATAAAAACCATCACAACGCATGTGTGTATTTTCAAGTTCATATGTCACAACTCTCTGTAGCCACTGTTCTATCTGGTGAGACTTTGCTTTGCTTTGTTACATAGATCACTTTTGTCTGAAGCGTGCAGATAGAAGCGCATGACACTGTTTTATGCGACTACGGCTGATTGAATGTCCAGTAGGTTAAACCTGCCTCACAGATCTGTCATTCTATGCCTGCAGACAACTATCTGTTTTTCCGATCTGTTATCCGCCTCTGCAGACCATTTTAATCACAAGACAGCAGCGCTGTGATGCGGCGAGTTAACCACCCCTTTTGATGAATTCTGGTAAGACAACTAACACAATAATCTTCCTCGCTTTCAAAGCAGGTTAAAATGGCACGTGTCAGACACATTGAAAGTTGAGTTTACACCATGTATGATGAACATCAAGTGTTGATTCTGAGCACTTAATGGTTTTTTATTTAAAAAAAAAATTTCATTGCCTCCGTGGTGCGCCTTCCCTTGGCAGATGAACCGCCTCTGTTATTTTCAAACATTGCTGGAGCGCACACAGAGCACGCGCGCGCTCTTACCTTCATCATGCAGCCTGCCTTTCATTTCTACCGTGATGTCTGCCATAGTTGCTTCGTTGCTGCGGGGTGTGTCCTTCATGCACAGTGATGCCGGGAGCCAGTAGCGAACTGCGCATACCTTAGACACGCGCTCAATGACGGAGATTAATGCAGGCACCAGAAGATGAAAACGCCAGATAAGCGTCTCACTTGGATCGCGTAGCACTAACAATCTTTTCTTTGCTGAAATTACACACCCCAAGATGGCGCTGGGAGCGTCGTCACGTTTAGGACGTCCCTACGTCAGACGCGCTGCAGTCCCTCACGTCTATGATAACGTCAGCTTCACTTCATGGAGACGCGATGGACAGAACGCTGGGACAATCACGCGACTGTGCTCGCTCAGAAGGTAACTGCCACTTATATTTCAAGAAAATTCAATCTGTTTTGGTTCAAGCACGACGACTCAAAATAAAGTACCTTTGTACCTTTCTTGCTAGTGCAAAACACCGACCGCACTATCTCCACGATCGGAGAGGCACTCAAACAGCTGCACAGCTCCTAGTTGCGGCGCCTTTATTCTCTCTTCCCTCCTTTAAATACAAATAGCCAACAATCTTCACAGTGCTTAACTACTGCACATTAAGGCCCGGTATTTTATTTTTTTCCTGATAAAATCTTTACATGGTGTGCAACGACGCTGCCAAACAGGATCAAACAGCAACAGGGTGTGATCTTTTCACTCGCTCGGCACTTCAACAGTTCAAATACAACCGGGGCTCGATGCTTGCCCCACGATCAATGCACTTCAGGTGCGAGTCCTCAGAGTGCTCGACTTTCACACCGGGGCCCGATCTTTGCCCCCGATCAACATTAAATAACACTGGGGCTCGATCTATGCCCACGATAAATAATTAATGCCAAACAACAGGATCCGATCATTGCTCAAAGCCAGTACTAATGTATTATAAATAGGCCGTCTTGAGGTAATCACTATAGATGACGAATTCAAAGAAGGACACGCACAGACCAGCAATTAACTCACGGTTGGAACGAGTGGTACTTGCTTCTTCTTTTCTTTTCCTTAGTTTCGTTTTTTTTTTTTTTTCTTGAAGTTTTTCACTCGTTTCTCTGGTTTCTTGCTTCTTATGACCACGTTACTGGCAGCAGATGGGTGGACCGCAGTGGGTTCTTGGTGCGAGGTGCTGCTCAAAGCTGTGCAGGGGATGTTTCCTCTGTGGTCTGATCAGCTAAATCGTCGCCAAATTGTTGTGGATAGATGTCAGGACACTTCTAGTTAGTTACATGTAGGTTTATTGTAGGACACAGCTGAGCGCACACCTCGCCAGCTGACCAGACCATCAACTGAGAGGAGTGGTGTGGTGCAGCGGCCAGGGCAGCTGACTTCGGAGCACAGGGTTCACGGTTCGATCCCCGGCTCCGGCAGCAGCTCAGCTCAGCACCGTGTGACTCTGGGCAATAGCTCACTTAATTTCCACTACGGCGCCCAGCGCCTTGAGACCCGTAAGGGTGAGTAGCTGCGCTATATAAAAACGGACTTACATTTTTTTTTTTTTTACTGACAAGAGTGGAACACTCCGGTACAAGTTAGAACACTCACAGGTATTCTTTAGAGGCTAAGGAGGTAAGGACACAAAGGAAGGGCTAATGACCACTGTCAGCCATGTTACAAGAAGAACTAATACACAACACCGGGCCGTTACAAAGCACTCCAACACTCCGATGAGAACAATCTCTGGCGGGGCGGCCAATCTCACCACGTGTGGCACGATGCACATGCAGTTTACACTGACTGTGCATGACACAATTTAGTCTCACACCAGCCCTGCCCACTCTGAAGACAACGCAGCGGCGTGTGCCGAACAGCTTGCACAATAAATAAATATAACCGGCAGTGCAATCGTGATGTTACAGACCTGAACTTTCCAGGACCCAGCCCGCCTCGATCCCAAGTCACGGCACGGCACCTATCAGCCCGCCCCGCCCTCAACCACAATAAACCAATGGGAGTGACATGCTCAGGCAGGCGTGCACTACTGACATCACTAACGTGATGCAGTCATCATGCCTGGACCTGGGTGGGACATCCTTTAGACATACCAGGCAGACATGCTTCCGAAGCAGTACAGGTTGGTACGTTTATTTTTAATAATTACTGGGCCCATCGCACGAGGGAGAACAATGAGGCTGTACCACAATGTGTGTCACATCGTGATCAGAGTGCCAGCGGTGAGGGTGGCACCATTCAGTAGTTCCGTGGAGGAGTGGGTGTAGCCACCTTGTCGCCAAAATGCGGTATTGGGCCTTAGGCCTCTTTTAAGTATTGATACACACAAGGTAAATATGTTTTGATATATGTCCAGCATGCGGGTGCCAGTTTCCTTCATTCACTTCGGCGTATCATGCAGCACAAACCAAATAGTACCTCAAACAACAGGGTGCAAACTCCAACACCCCTGGCTTAATGGCCAGCCCCTAACAATTGCGCCTGCGCAACATTACAAAGTGTACTTGTAACAGTAAGAAAAAACCCCAAAAAGTAATTTGCAGAGACTTTAAGTCTCACTTACTGTGAGTGAGACTCACACATCTTTGAGTTATGGTTGAGCTCTCTCAGCAGGCGAAATGTAAAACTTTCATTTTCATTTTTTATTTTATTGTTAAGGTTTCATGTAGCATGAACACCACCCAAAAGAGTATCTGAGCGCTTTACATGAGAACAGTTATGGTTACATACATTCTGTTCCATAGTAACTAATATACACATTTACATCAGTAAAAATGACTCAAACATGAACAAATTACCACAGAATGACATAGGGCCTAATTCATTATTTGGCGGACGACCAGTTGTTCTGCCAGGGAGATAGAGTAAATTACTCCATCCCCATGGTGGAGGAACTATCTGCCAAATTTTTAAAGGACTGCCAAGCACGCAGTAATTTATAATACACTGGCAGGAACCACTGTTACAGCAGTTCCTGCCAATGCATTTCGCTGTTTGGTGCCTGACATAGCCCTGCTATTTTCAAAAAGAAAATTCTGAAACAGGATTTTCTTTTATTAAAAAAAATGTAACGCTCCCCTCGCCATGAGAGGGTTTGCCTGATGGTGACGGACATGACGGACAGTAAAAAAATGGCTATGTGGCCGCCCATCCTGATTGGATGGGTGGACATATACCCATTTCTCGGATAGCCCGTACTCCGTTGGACCATCAGAGGGGTTTGGCTATGGCGGTGAATGAGTAGTCACAGCTGTAACCACACCCATAGTCCAACCGCTTTTAAATCGGGCAGGCGGACAATTATGTTGGAAGTAAGAATACTCTGTCGCCGTTGTCAGGCTCTTAGTCTGTGCATGTAGGTATGCGATGACAAAAACAACAGAATATGGCTAAAAAAATGGGGTAAATGGCAGTAGAGTGTTAACAGAGATGTTTGCAAACGCTTTTCCCTCCAATATCTAATCTAAAGCGCTACTGACTATTAAACTGGGAGTGGTGTTAATCCTCTATTGGATTTCAATAACAAATACCATTCCAGAATTAAATGTAAAGCACATTAGGCTTCACAATAAAGACTGACGAGTATTAAAATGAAAACCAGGGAGGTTTATTCAAAGCTTCAAAGCATTATATAACACTTTCAAAATAAATAAATTGAGGGAAAGCAAAATCAACAGCAAATAGTCAGTCAATTAATCATTTGTCACATAAAAGCATGAAGCCTAGAATAAATGCAAATCCTGAAATAGCTGCATAAACTAGAGATCAGTCCAACATAGTTTCACCTGCTAACGATCAGGGGTAAGTGAACTCATCAGAAATCAAACCAACAGAGCACCATCCTTTAGAGAGCAGGGAACAATGAACCCAACACCCTCTGGGTGAAGCCCATTTTATAGGGTAAAACTCTATAAGACTAGATATTTTGGGGTGAACGTGCAAAGGCCCAAAGATCCCAGCAAATCATATTACAGAAAGAACAATACATTTTACAATCACATTTGCTAGCACTGTCCCACAGATCTTTACAATCCAATTCCCATCCCCGGTGATCCTGTGACATGTTATAGGTAGTACAATTTCTGTTACAAGTCAAGGTTAAGATCTTATGAGAAATTAGATTGCAGTCCCAATAGCTGAGCCCTTGAGAAAGCATTCACTTTGCAAACAGGGCATGAGAATGAAGCTTGAGAACGAAGCATCGCTGGACATGGGGGAATGACATTGTGCTTCAAAACATTGCTTCTATTGAGAATGGTGTGGAAAAACAGGAAGATAACTGCATGTATGAACGAGATGGGGCCAGGCAGCAAAGGAAAGTAGTTCTTTTGAACAACAGAACATCCATCACTAGGTGCTCCAATCACATGGCTCTCCTTCTCACACTAAAGATGTCCCCATATTGCTTTGCTTCAAACGCTAAACTGCATCTCAGGTATCCGTCAGCCTGCCTTCTCCCCATTCTCCTGAGCCCTGCCGACTTAACTAGTGCATAGTGGTACCCCAGGCAGGAGGTGAGGCACTAGGCTCTCCAGGCCAGCAGTGTGGCACATGTGAATCTAGATGTATGTGAGTGCCCCGCTCGTAGGCAGATCCCTCTGAGCCTCCCTCATCAGGACGTAGGCTCATGGTGCTCCGAAGGAGTAGGACTCGATGTACAGTACTAGAGGCATCCTCGGGGACTGGTGAGACACTACAGGAGCCTCTTGATAAAGGCCAGACCCTGGACTCTACATACAACTTCGCAGTGGCGAAACACAATGTAACACTGAGGGCAGAACACGTTCCAGGAGTATCCAATATGCTGGCGGACACCTTGAGCAGACTAACAACCACTTGTCACGAGTGGGAACTAGATCCTCTGGTTCTACAGGACATTTTCCTTCGGTGTGGCACAGCGCAATTCCCCCCCGGCTCTTTCACGCGGCAGTGACTGCCACGGCACAAGAGCTCGGCTACGCCACTGCAACTATGATCACATGATCACAGTTCCGCTGTGTGTAGTGTAGTTTTTTTATTGTATTGTGTTGTAGCGTCTATTTGGTGATTAGTGCCTTGAGGAAGCTACTACATCACAGGGTAGCCTTACTTCAGAACAGAGCCCTTCCACAGAACCCTTACGTTGCTTAGGAAGAGTAGCGTTGAACACTTCACATTTCAGCTCCACTACTTTTAAAATGGCACACATTAATATATGCCTCTTTAAGTTCCTCTTTAAGAAACCATTACTCTCAGGCACCCTTATAAATATGTGCTTCTTCAGGATAAGATAGATTCGCGCCCAGCTACGTTTATGTAACACACATTGCCGCCGCCAAGCCTTTGTATCTTGAAGTCGGGACTCATCGTAGGGATGCCTGGGTAGCTTACCTGCCGTTGCTGAGATCAGCAAAAGTAGGCAAGTTTTTCAGGGGAACCGGGACTCAAATCAATAGGGTATACAAGCTACTGGTGACGAACCGCCCAGTGCCCGGTTGGCCAGTCCTGCCCTGGTCCAGAAGGACTCAAACTAGATAAGTTAGTCTCTGTCTCAAAAGGTGTGCCCCCTGAATATCGAAGACAGAATATCTTGGTATGGCAATTTCGAGGAGAAAATATCAAAACCAAAATAAAGAAAGGTAAGCATAGATTTTCTATACCTAACTCCATACATATGTACCTTCCGATATATCTATCTTCAAGGTACGTAGATGTTGAGTTACAATGAGCAAATCTATACTTCCTCTATATGGACTTAACTTTCAATATTTTAGTCTTCGATAGTTTAAACATGATATTGTTGTGTCACAATATTTCTTTTAATTTCAAAAACCTTTATTGGATTTTAAATTGAGATACAAGAAGTATGAAATAATAATACAATACTACAATAAAATACAAAGCATACTTAATGGACAACATAAGGTAAATATATAAATTAAGTATACAGACAACAAAGGCCCCTACAAAGTAAAACATAAGGGAAAGAAAAGCCATATTGAAGAAGAAGGGATGCAGGGACTTGTCTATGCATGCCTATTAAACAGCATCCGAAACATTGGTAAAAGGCTTGATCTCTGTAGACGCTTTAGCAGTGAGGTTTGGTAGACTCTTGTGACTGCAGGTAGCAATTGGAGGGGACCTTAGTTGTTAGGGCAATGGTGTGTATACAATTGGTAGAGGTATAGACAAGTACGGTATAGGATTAAGCACCATATACATTTTCAGTAGCTCTATTATGATGTGGGTAAGTTGAACCGGGAAATGGAGTAAGCTCATGGGTGTGATGGCTCATAGCCGTAGGTAAAAAGGTGGAGATGAAAGCGATATAAGTCCAGAGGGAAGCATACAGTGGATGAGAGCGAGAGGTCTTCGCAAAATTTTGGGCTTAAAGGGCTTAAGTGCGATTGTGTCTAAGGAGGTTTTTTCGTGGCGAAGTAATTATCTAGGGTGACCCAAATGGGTTTGAGGGTAGACTTCCAAGGTGAGTGCTGAACAGAAAGGTTGGGTACACCTCTAAGATGAGGGACCCATTTGATCTAGCTGTTAAAGGAGACTTTGTGTGTATTTTTCCAGTTGGATAAGACTACTTTGATCACAGCTGTAAGTAGTAGATCTAACAGGGCGCTATCCGCGGGGTTGGCTAAGTTACTGTCGAGAAAGCCTTTAATGAGGAAAGCAAATTCTTTTTTTGGATGGCATTTGAATAGGCCTGATAGAAAAGAGAAAACCTTATCCCAAAATTGTGAGAGGACCTGAAATGATGTGCTCCACAGCAAATGTAGTTTCTCTTGTATTTTATTGAAGACAGGAGCATAGGTCTAACGGGCCCAGAGGATCAGCACCACCTGACGAAGGTGTTCTAACCCACTGTTCCACCAGATTCTAAATACAACATAACATCTGGTAGAAGCACCAAGGCAAACCTAACATTCTATACCATATAATATACAAGAGGAGAGACCACAGAAATACAGAGTGCAGAACACCACATATCTCCCCCCTTTATCTTAAAAAAAAAAATGTCTTGGAATGCAGTCCTTGTCAAAGTGTGTGAATCACTGAATCCACAAACGTTGTCACGAAATTGGCGAGCCAGAATGCAGACTTCGTATAAGTGTGTGAATCACTGAATTCACATATATTGCCAGGAAGTTAGCATGCCAGCTGTTATGCACTTGAGATGCGTATGCGCACGCGAGATGGCGGAATGACGTTGACAAACAAGAAAGAAGACCGGATGAGGCTCCCATGGTCAAAAGTGCAGTAACGTGAATCGTGGTGGCGTTAAAAGATGAGAAGGCCTGACCGGAATAATTTCCCACAGTCAGAATGGAAAACAGAGCAACACGTTGAAGCGCAGCAAAACCAGAGCGATCTCCCACGGCTGAGCGCACAGCGAAGAGTAGACGTCAGAGCGAGGAAGTGAACATTCGATGTCCACAACAGTGAATGCCAGTGACGTGAGTAAAGCAGCACGCGAAGGCAGCTTGAAGAACAGAGTTGGCGCGTGAACAGGCGCTCGTGTAGAATGTTAGTAAAGTAGCTCGCGAAGGTAACTTAAATGTAAGCGTTGGAGCGTGAAGAAGCGCTCGTGCAGGTCCGCCGGTTTAATCTCGTAACAAAAATATATATATGTGCTTTGTGAATGGTCAGAAGAAAAAAAAAAAAAACACCAGCGAGGGACACGGAGAATGAAGGATTGGCAAATGCGTAAAGGGAATCGATCCCTGGGCCCGTAGCGGGAAAATGAGCAAGAAAAAACAAACAAACAGTACCTTAGGAGCTTAGCGCTCGGAGAGAGAAACACTTGCCAAGTAGATCAGCTGCAGATCCCATGCTCGTCGCCAAAATGAAATGATGTTCTCCACAGCAAATGTAGTTTCTCTTGTATTTTATTGAAGACAGGAGCATAGGTCTAACAGGCCCAGAGGATCAGCACCAACTGACGAAGGTGTTCTAACCCACTGTTCCACCACATTCTAAATACAAAATAACATCTGGTAGAAGCACCAAGGCAAACCTAACATTCTATACCATATAATATACAAGAGGAGAGACCACAGAAATACAGAGTGCAGAACACCACAGGACCTTGCAGTGTAGGATGAGGTGGGCAATATCACCCACTTATTCCTTGCAGTTCCAGCACGGAGGGTTATCTAGAATTTTTAGTGAGTGTAAAATCCAGAACGCTCTGTGAAGGAGCCAGAATTTAGTTTGCGAAAGTACAGGGGAGATTTTTTGATAAGTGACTGACTTACAGATGCGGGACCAGTCTGTGGATAATATAGCCTTGGAAGAGTGGTTTTCCCAAAAAGTTGTTAGGTCCTTGTTTAGTTGCGACGATTTGGGATGTAGGAGTTGTAAAGGTAGGAAAATTGGTGGCCAGATTTGTTAATTTTCAGAATAAGATTCGGTAGGGATGGAGTGTTTTTATGTACCTTAGAATTCGTGATGGCCGCTTTGATTTTAAGGAAGTTGTAGAAATCTATTGGTTCTAGATGGTATGCTACTTGTAGTTTGGCGAAGGTAAGGGGTTTCGCGGTGGAGCCTAGCTGGTGGGGGAAGAAGATGCCCTTGTCAATCCAAGTTTGGTGGTACAGTGTCTTGCCGTTATATTTAATATGAGGGTTGTTCCAAAGTGAGGCGAAATTGGAAAGTTTTATTCCAACTGAAAGATTTTTATCTATTCTTAAAAGGGAACTTTTTGTGTTTCAAAAAATATGTTTGTAGCTGTCGAGGTGTTTGGTGTTGGCCGTTAGAAGTGTTAGCGGATTACGGTTGCTTAGGAGGATCCGTTCTATCTCTAGCCAAACTGGGGTGTAGTCACACGGGGTTGGATCCAATGTGAGCCCTGTTTTGCCAGAAAGGTGGATTGGTAGTCTCTGAAATTGGCTAGGTTGACTCCCCCCAACGAATTGTGTAGTCTGAGTTTTTTCAAGGCTATTCTGGCTTTTTTGTCCTGCCAAATGAATTTAGAGATCTGTTTATCTAGTTTGTGGTGAAAGTCCTCTGAGAGTAGCAGGGGAAGCATGCTGATGAGGGAATTGGTTATAGGGGTAATCATCATTTTTATGGTTTCGATTCTGCCCCACCAAGTGATGAATTTTGGGGACCATGCGGCTAGTAGTTTATTAGTCTTGTCGAGAGTAAATAGATTCATTGTGTTTATTGGTGTTAATCAGGCCAGATCCGAATTCGATGCCCAGATATTTTATATAACCAGTTTGCCAGGATAGACCAGATGAGCCTAGCATCTCTTTCGTACAGTGAAGATTTAGGGGTTTCACCTCCAATTTATCTCTGTTGAGTTTGTAGCCTGAATGTAAGGAGTAGAGATCTATGGTAGATTAGAGGGCCAGGGTACTCTGTCACTATCAAGATATCACCGGCATATGCAGCCAGTTTGATGTATTTTTCCTTAAATCCTACTCCCTTGTTGATTTTGGTTTTAATTTCTATCAGTACCCCTCTCAGAGTAGCTTTAAGGGCGTCCCATAAGGTATATACATTGGTGTCTGGGAGGTCATTGTCTCTAAGGTAGTTCTTGATCGCGTTCTCGTTTTTTTCCTTGTCTTCAGGGTTAGATAGAACATCATTATTGAAGCACCAAAGTTTAGTAGATGGTTTTACGTGGCTACCACTAAGGAGGGTGTTGATGCAGGAAAGATCGGAAACAAGTTTCGGGAATATATTGGCCTGGTTGATCAGGTGGGTGTAAGTTCCCGAGATGAGAATATAATCGATTCTTGTGTATGAGTTGTGTGGGGCTGAATAAAAGGTGTAATCCCTGCTATCAGGGTGTTGTAATCGCCAAGTATCTTTAAGGTTATACTTTGAGCATATCTTTTGTAGTAGGCTGTGAGATTTCATTTGGTGATATCTGCAGGTAGATTGGCGGTCTAAGGTGGTGTCTAGGGGCAGGTTGAAATCACCGCCTACTATGATGAGATCGTCTTGGAGGCGATGGCCAATCTTATTGGATACATCTTCCCAAAAAGAGGTATCGTCAGAATTTCGGCCGTATATATTTACTACGTGAAATGAGTCGTCACCTCTACGTAAGTTTGTAATCAGGATTCTACCCTCAATGTCAGGGGTAGTTGACACAAGAGAGATATTGGAGTTTTTTGAGATTAGGGTTATTACTCCGTTTTTCTTATGATTTGCTGGGAAGCAGGACACATGTGAGATCCAATTGTTTTTAATAAAGCCCACGTTTTTCTCATTGCAGCAGGATACGGTGCGAAGTCCAAGGTGCGCCCCTGGTGGAGCACTTCAAAGATGCGAAGCACGGACCTGAAGACCTCAAATGGATAGTTTTGGAGAAGGCTGAACTTGGTATCAGAGGGGGCAATATTGAGACCATTCTCAATGTGAGAGAATGTAAATGGATGTACCGTTTGGATTCCATACAGGATGGCCTCAATGAAATGGACACCAGCCATGCACAGCTGTCCTGTCTAACATCAGACTAATAATATATATGCACGATGTGTGACAGCTTAATCCTCCCTACGATTTTCATTTTTGAACGTGCATGATTTTGGGGTGTAATGAAAGTCTGAGGGTTTTCCGGGCCTCCATATATAAGTTTGCCTAGCATTTGATCATTTACTCATTTATACTGCCCTTACCCACATTACCTTGGAAGTACCACTCATGTATGCATGATGAGGGAACATTTGGTCTTCCAATATAAATGAACCGGGCGCCGTGGCATGTGAGACAAGATGTTTGTCGTATATATGTGCCTTCTCTCTAACCAACATACCCTCTTCAGGTTGATATAACATGCATATTACCTTGTACATATAACACTGTACTGTTTTCTTTGAATGTATATATGACTTAAGATAATGTAACAGAAGAAGTTTGGGTGTGGCTCATTCTCTTGGAACTTGGGTGTTTCTAGAAGTATGATGCCATACTGTTCCATTTTGTGCTTATTCATGAGCATGTATGCCATATGTTTCCTCACTTTAAATGTGGACGTAGTGTTTTTATAAGACCTCTTAATCTCTTATACCCAGTGCTTGCCTTGCTAGGCGTTCCCCTTAATGCTTCATTAGCACACACTTGAAATCCCAATTCCAACCCCCTCCTCGTGTTTAATCGGCAAAAACTACCACTAACGATCACAATGCCATTAATTAATTATACAATACAATTTTGTATTTAATTATTTTTTTGCTAAGTTTTTGGCATGGAGTCTTTCCTCCATGACTACGCCGCAATGTCTTGCCCTTTCTGACAAGCATCGAGCATCTGCCGCTACGCGGCAAGCGCGTGCACGACGACGACGTGCTTTAGACATTTAACTGGAGACGGCCAGTTTCCGAGCTCCCTTCACGGAGACGGTTAGACTCTGCAGAGCATAGGTAAGAGATAGAACGCGCATCATTTGGAAAGCGTGCTACCTTCTTTGTTTTAGTCACGTCTTTTGGCCCTGCAGGTCTAATTTCATTATGGTGGCTAAGACCAGCTTTCTTTCTTTTTGTATTTTCAGACTGTGATCCCCAGTGGGTTAATTGATGCCGTGACTGAGCACGAATACTCTCGGTATGCGTTACCCATTTTTGGCATTACGGGCCTCTCAGTCAGAATTATGTCAAAGGTTTTTTACATTGGGTCCTCCTTTTCTTTTCGCCCTTTTTAGATTTATTCTACAATAGTATGGGAACCTTGGAGTCCATGAGGATTTGATAGAATCTTTCTCTACCCTTAATGATTGTTTTCAAGGAGTACTCTACAGACACTTTTGCAAAGTAAGTTGGATTCATTACGTCTATCATGTCCAGAAGGTATCCAATACTGTGGGATACATTCTGATGGCCCTCACCTTGTTTTGCAGGTGCCATCCATCCGCTCTCCGTCCTTTGGAGCCTACGGGCCCCACCTCAACTTCACCACTTCCAGTCAAGGGTGGTCTATGGTAATTTTTAGCTTCACTTCTACCCCTTTCCCAATTTTTGAACTCAGATCCACATACATAACACTAAGCACTTCTTGTATTTATTCCCCAGGTGCCCCTTTGTTTTAGTCCTTCCTGAGGAAGACCCCGTCGTAAGGATATAAGTAGCCTACCTTTTGTATTGGGGGTCGAAACGTCGACTACGTTATTGTCTTATGCCAGTTTTTATCAACAGTGATTTCTCACTGTGATATTGTATTTCTAACTATGGCAATGTAATTTTCTATCATTTAAGTGTGCGGCTTAAACTAGCCATTTCCATTGTAATTAATTTTGTGATGAATATGATGTCACTAGCTTTCCCTTACACCTTTACAACCCTCACTTGATGCACACAACCTTCCCCTCTTTTTCTCCCACTTTTGTGGGGCACTTGTTGTGTACAGCCTTTTTTTAATCATATGCTGATTAACAAGCATTTAAAAAACGTTCAATGTGATTAAATAACATTGAACAAGAAATCCACAATTGTATCAGTGTAATTTTGTTTAATGTGTTTTAAACCTTGTGGGTTCCTAAGAATTGTTGTACTGGGACCATCTCTTCACTGTACCATTTTGAAGTCAGGCACACACGCTGGGTTGTTAGATCGTGGGATCTTCTACAGAACGGCTACCGGGTTGATAAAGCATCTGCAAGGCAGATTCAGCCAGGTGTGGAACGCGCTGGTGAGGGCCGCTAGCGCTATAAGTTAATAGCATCAACCGAAGAATAGGAATAAGATTTGTACAGTGATGTGAGCCGCCATTTTAGGGACAGGCCAGAACTGCTGCGCTGATATTGAGTCAGGTAGTAAGTATAATGGCATAGTGGGCCAGTACTTGCGATGACAGAATTTGGTAGACCTTAATTGCTGGTCACAGATAGAGACGGTCCAGGGGAAGCAGGGGTTCAGAAGAAGAGCTGGTGGTTTCGAAGCAAACTGCGGCGATCACCTCTGCCATTTTGTGGGTGAGTGGTCGATCCAAGACTCTTACTCCTGGGTGTTAAATCTGTTATGTGCCATCTGGGATACACTGTGTGCGGCGAGGTAACCCGGTTATGTTCCGATCGGATTCGCCGTTCGGATTCGTCAAGAAACATGACCAGTAAGGTTAAGTGTATGCAGTTCCCTTAGTTCACTTAGGGACAGGCACCGCCATCTTAGGGACAGGCATCTGCGAGTGCTGGAGACTGCCGCGCTGAAAACAAGTCAGCCGTGGTAAATTAAGTAAAACCCAAACCGTGGTCTGGGTGGCCTGGATGGCAGATCACAGATCATAATTACCACGCTGGTTGGTGGGTGCTCGTTTGAAGGGGTCCAGGAGAATCATTGTTTCCTCATCTGTGAGCCCCGATGGGCTCCCCCGCCATTTTGTAGGTGAGATACTCAGAGGGGACGATTTTCTTGCTTGCACTCCACCAAAATTAACTTTTGGCGAGCGTCGGTGGTGCACACTGGGTCACTGAGTTGCTAGAAGGCTTTGGCTCGCCAAAATTTCTGCTCGCTTGTGGCTGGAATATCCTAAAGGGCTCTGTGTCGGGAAGAGAGACAGGATCAGGCAGCCATTAGCTCTGCCGTCCAAGCCACGCCCCGTGTCACAATATTTCTATTGTCAATATTCAGCAGTACAATCTCTTAAAAGAAATTTGTTCCACCTTTGAAGCGCTGTACAAAGATCACCATGTAGGGGTTGTGTGCTTCAAGATCAAGTCATGATGATTAAAAGTCATATGAAGCTCTCTCTTCATCAGACATTGTTTCTCCCAGTGAAGCCTGAGCATACATTACTTTGTGTTGATGACATAATCAAAGAATTGCATTACCCTTGATAAGACGCAAACCAACTTCTCAAAATTCACTATAAACACAAAGCAATGAATGTCATGTATTATATTGCTCAGATACTACTGTTTTGTACACAAGGCTAGCAGGAGAATTTTGTCATATGAGGGTTATGAAGCACTGTTAGAAATGGGGGTCTCTAGTTGGCAATGGCTGGCCACTGTCCAAGTAGGGCCCCTTCTTCCTAAGTCAGAGTAAGAGGGCTACCCTCCTTGATACCCCTGCTCAACCCTGTGGTAACGTAGCACGAGCAGGTAGGCTTATCTCAGAGGCAGGGTGTGAAGCATTTATGACCATACACAGTAACACAGTGAGGAACACTACAAAGGGACACCACACAAGTAGTTATAAAAAATAAGTATCTTTATATAAAGGCAGATTTATCACAAGACCAATAACTGTAAAAGCCACAATACTGTCAAAAATAGGATAGCTGTTGAAGGGCTGTCAAAAATAGTTCAAAGGTTGCCAAAATAAGGTTCAAGTTCAAAGCAGTGGTCTCTGCGACCCTTTCTCTCACAAAGTACCTGGGTTTAGTAGCAAAACCAACAAAATGTCGCAAATAAGCTGTAGCGATGATTCTCGGCACGCGAGGCCGGCGATGCGTTGAAATCCTGGCCGCAAGGGAGGATGATGCGCCGATCTGCGTGATGCGTGCGGAGACGATGCGACAAACTTCTGCACGCTGGACCGCCGATGCGATGACTTTCTTGCCACGTGGGAGAAGTCGATGCAGCGATCCTGTTGCGCTGTGCGATCGTGTTGCGATGCGATGACAAGACGCTCCGCGAGGGAGCGACGAAATTTGGTGCGATGCGATCAAAGTGGCGGACGCACGGCGTCCGCAATGCGATGTCTCGAAGCGATGATTTCTTTAAGGGTTGCGAGTGCGCGGCGACAGCAGCGCGATGATTTTCCCAGCGCGTCTCAGCTGCAGCGGCTCGCAAAGGGGCGTCAGCGATGGTTTCGTGTTGCGAGCCCTCGGCGGCAGCAGCGCGATGATTTTCCCAGCGCTCTTGACTGCAGCGGCTCGCAAAGATGCGTTAGCGTCGATTTCCCACACTCTCTTCTCTGATGCAAACTAGAGGCCCTGGAACTCACAGGAGCCTCATCAGCAGATAGCAGTCCTCGCAGGGAGGAAGCAGGAGGTTGGTGGTGGAGTCTGATGTGCCTGAGACTCCAGCAGGAGGCTAGCTCTTTTCCTAGCCCTTGGGTGATTGCTTGTAAAAAAATAAAAGTTCTCTCAAGAGTTCCTTTTCCTCTTCCTCAAGGTCCAGTGGTCACTGCTGCAGGCCAGTGCAAGAAACAACACACAAGCACAGGGACAGTCACTTCCTGCAGATTCCTCCAGTGGCACGGACAGAGTTTCCTCTCCAGATCCAAAAGCAATACAAATTGTAGGGGTTTGAGCACAGATATTTATACCCCAAAAGTCTTTGTTCTCAGAAGCTACAAGTCACTGAACCTAGCCAGAACCAGTTCTGCTCAGGCCTGGAGCACTTTGTTTACCAGGCTGCATCCTTCCTTTCAGAAAGAGGGGGTCTGCTAGCAGACACACAGTAGGAGGTGGAGCCAGCTTTCACCTTGCCAGGCACAGCCCTATTCAGGTCAAGGAGCCACCCCTCCCCATACTCTAAATGCAGATCTCTCTATTCAACCCAGGTCTGACTCAGCCTTCCCTGCCCCTCCAAAACCAGACAGCCAATACACATAACAGCAGAGCACACTGGAAGGCTTAGGCAAGAAAATACCTACTTTCTAAAAGTGGTATTTTCAAACACAGAATATAAAAATAAACTTCACTAAAAGATGTATTTTAATATTCTGAGCTCAGGCATACTAAATTCGTTTTTCTACCATGTTCCTGGAGTCAGTTAGGACTATAGAATGTAATAGTCAAACTGCCCATTCTAGCCTATGAGGAACAGGTAGCCTTACAGTAGTGAAAAACGAAATTGGGTGTAATTCACTACCAGGACATGCCAAGGCATGTCCTACCTTACACATACAATGCGCCCTACCATAGGGGTGACTTACATGATGCCAAGGGAAGGTTCAGGGGCTGGGAAGTGGGTGCACTTCACAGCCAAGATGGCAGTTCTGGACTGCACACAGACACTGCAGTGGCAGGTCTGAGACACACTTTACAAGCTGCTTCTGTGGGTGGCGCAAACCAGCGCTGCATGCCCACCAGCAGCATTTGGTTTACCAGCCCTGGGCACACACAGGCCACACTACTAGGGACTAACAGGTAAACCAAATAAGCCAATCAGGGACATACCAATTCATATAGACATATTTACAAAGGGAGAGCATATGCACTTTAGCACTGAACAGCAGTGGTAAAGTGCCCAGAGTCATAAAACCAACAGAAACAGGTCAGCAAAAATACAGGAGGCAGGCAAAAAGTTTAGGGGTGACCCTGCAAAAAGGGCCATTTCCAACAAGCACCCTAATATAATTTTGTTCCACTCCAATAGCAAAAGCATGATACAACTTCCAATGTACACACGGGGAAGACTAGGAAGAGCAAAGAAACATACTCAAGTGGGTTCCTGGTGCATCTGTGTGCGGAGCTTCTCTGATTTACCAATCATAACAGGTCCTCTCCTCCAGAAGAACCTCTGATTGAACTGATAGCTGCTGCTGTCTCTATGGTCATAACAGATGAAGAAATACAAACAACAAACAAACCTTTTATTTGGAAGGTTGAGTATGGTCAAAGAAATTGATCTAAAAAGAGAAGCTAAGGATCCACATTTGGAAAATGCCATGGCTGCCCAAATCACACCGACCACCAGGGGTCTAAATCTCACCCCTAGTTAAGGCGACAGTGGGCATATGGGCCAGGGTACAACTGATGCAGAAACTCTCTACCCGCACCTCACCACAGGCGCTGTTTTTGGGGGACTTCTCCCCAGCTTTTTAAGGGACAGCATTTTCGCACTGGCAGGATGCCAATTGTAAGAGAATAGAGGATCTATTTGACCTAGATGGCCTTATGGACTTTGCCCAAGTTCAGGCTAATTATGACATTCCTTCCACTGCCCACTGGCAATATGTCGCAATTAGACAATGAATTACACAGCCGCATATACGACCCCATGCAAGCCAACGCCTCACTTCTTTTAAGAAGTGGATACTAACCTGTGACACAGACAAGAGAGTCCTCTCTGACATATATGCTTTCCTCGATGCCCCGACACACAACGCCAAATCTATGGCACAGCGATGCTGGGAATTAGAATGTGAGTGCGCCTTCACCCCTAAGCAATGGGCAGACATTGTACACCGAGCACACACATCTGCCTGTAGTGCCTCTGGCAAGGAGACTTTACTCAAAATTGTATACTACTGGTATTATACACCTGTTAGAACAATTAAATGGAAGCCGGGCGGGAAGGATTGCTGTCGGCGGCAGTGCAGACACTTGGGTACACTGACACGCATTCTCTGGCACTGCCCCAAACTTCAACAATACTGGACAGACGTCTTAGTGGAAATTAATGAGATGTATGACCCAGACATACCCAAGTTCCCTAGTTATATCCTGTTGGGTCTACCCAATGCATTAACCTGCCTATTGTGCTCTTCGAGGGGCTGCGCTATTACACTTGCTCTTTGTGCTGACGAAACAGGTTATACTGTTTAAATGGGGAACTGATAGCATCCCGACAAAGCTGGACTGGCAGCATAAACTCTGGGGGCTTTTTGGCATGGAGAGGTTGACAGCAGTGGTGGAACAAATCCGCCACTTTTTGAAAAAATATGGGGATCTTATATACAACTTCTCTCTCAGGAATTTAGGGAACTCTCCTACCCAGCCTACCTGCGGGTCCTACGCCTTACAAAGGCACAAACTGGCATTGACTCAAGAGAACCGGCCACGCACTAGTAGGTGCCACTCCCCCGCAGCCTGCACACTGTGCATCTTATGCCACTAAAACCCGTCGAGCACCCCTCCCCCTCCCTTTCAACTACAGTTTCCCCTTTCCCCCCATTACGCCCTTAATGATCCCCCATTTCCATCTCTCTCATTTGAATACCTACTGCTCTAACTGTACCTCACCGCCTATGGATGTAAGTGGGCATGTTTATGTAATGTTTTCTAAAAATTCAATAAAACAGATTTAAACCAAAAAAGAGAAGCTAAAAGAAGATAAGTAGACTACGTCATGTCAATTATTTTTCTAATTTGGTGCACGAACAACGGTATGGTCAGAACTGTGATGGCCAGAGTTCTGCGGCCCCTTACCTCTTCCTGTTACAGAGGCCAAAAATGTAGGGATATTTTTCGACACCTCTCTTTCCTTTGATATTCAGGCAAAGAGGACTGTTAGCTCCTGCTTCCACATTATCAAAATTTTATGAAAGAGTTTTCCCCTTATTCCAGCCGTGCTCAGAGCCGCAGTAGTCATTGCGCTTATCACATCTCGCCTTGATTACTGCAATGCTCTATACCTAAACAATAATAAAACTACACTCTATAGACTACAGACTATTCAGAATGCAGCTGCCTGCCTCGTCCTGAATGTCCTTAAATGTCTGTCTGTCGGAGAGGGCATCCGCTCCCTACACTGGTTGCCGGTCAGTTAACGGATGACTTTCAAAGTCCTCTGTCTAGTTCACACTGCCCTTCACTGCCAGGGTCAGTAGTACTTGAGAACAGCCTTCCACTTGTTTATCCCCAATAGACAGCTGAGGTCTGCCTCTCTTAGGAAGGTGAAATGCTGAGATTTTGGAAACCCAGTTGGGGGGAGGGACATCCTTTAGGGTTGCTGCGGCCAGGTTGTGGAACACCCTTCCCACTCATATTGCTAGTCTCTCCTCCCATGCTGCCTTTCGCAAGCACTTGAAACCCTGACTTTCTCCCGGATGCCTAAGGCTGATCATTCCTTGAAGTTGCTCTTGATTAGCACGTTGACCCTTGGGTATAATGCGCTCTACAAATCTCAAAAATACAAATACAATACATAATCATCCACATCAAAATGGTGGGATAGTAATGCCCAGGAATCAAAGTAAACTCCAAGCCGCACCGCAAGGGTTGGACACATCAATCTCATCTGGAAATGCTGAAACTTGAACCTACTATAACTTAAGCATTCAGGAGGTAGCTCTAGCAATGGCTTACAGCACTATCCAGCCCTTTTATAGCTCTTTACCTGATCACTAGAAGAAGAAGACTAAGTTGGGGTTTACTTCAGGGGTGGGGCAGTGCTTCCCCTCAATTGTAAGCTTTAGGCACTCTGCCTTCAAGGTAAATATTAGACCTTTCTAAGGTAGTAGCTGGTCAGTTGAGCAGCATGTTGGAATATGGGGTTGCTTTAACTCAACTGGATCAAAGAGGGCTCACCACTGATGTCCAGGAAGATTGGAAGGGTAGTGCAGGTGTGAAGCTTGTTTGGAGCATGTGGCTGGCAGGGCCGATAGTAGATCTTTGTCAAAGGTAGTCTGATCCGTGTTCATCTGCTGAGGAGAGGAAGACCTCTATATTATCCATGTCTCTTTTGCGTGGGGAGTGCGGGGGTGAGTTTTCATTCCGTGACCTGTTTTGGGAGGGAGTTCCTGTAGGGAGACCTTGAGCTTACAAATCATGTTGTCTATGTGCTTGCACACTAATTGTAAGGAAGTGGACACATAAAGCCCGTTCACCGGTCGTCCAAGATGCTAGCACTGTGCAGCTGCCGGCATGTGGCTTCCCTGGGTCAAAAGGGAGCAGTCAGCTCTTCCACTGATTGGTATAGAGAAATGATTTCAGCTTGGGTGTTCTGCTACAAAGAAGAAATATACTTTCAAAGACAGACTTGAAGATCATCTTGAGCCTAAGTTTGGATTCTGCCAAAATCATCCTGAGCCGGTCCCTGGAGAGGTCTAAAGAAAAGCCAAGTGGAGATGGGGAGGCTTGAAATGCTCGCCAGGATAATTCTAATGGTCAGATATAGAAAGAACAAGTAATGGGTTTATTGTAGCACCAAACATAAGACTAAGATAAAGCCAAGGGACACTTTAGAAGCTTTCACTGAGCTTTTGCACCAAAAGGGATACTTTTTATGTATCTCTCTTTTTCTCCCTCTCTTCTGTCCTTGTGTTCCTACCCCTTCTCCCATCTTCATTCACCCTTATTTATGGCTATGACTATGGCACCGGCAATATCAGCAAGTGGATATGAAGATGCCTGTGGCTGCCAAAGACTACTGACAACTTAAGGGACATCCGAAGACAAGCACATCATTTCATCATTGAAGCAGCTGCCCAAGATGACGTCATATATTCTGTGTATGTGCTTGATGATACATGCACACATTCATGACCTTTGGGTGAACTGTCACATTCTGTTACTCTCAGATAGCAAAAAATTAACAAGCATGGGCAAAGCCAATGTCGCACTTTGCCAATTCTGTACGGTCAACTCTATTGGCTTGGCAAAGCAGCTATCTATTAAAGTATAGAAAACAATGGTTTCTATACTTTAAGATTGTTTTCTGTACTTTTAACATGGCTGATCACCGCTACGGGCTTTATTGGTGAGAATATATGTATGTTTTTAGGTTTCGTGTGTAATGGTGCTTGCACCAGAATTGGGTTATACATGTAATGGGGCTTGCACCATTTTGGCAAACATATTGCATTTAATACATACTCCATTCATTTATGAAATGGCCGCTAGGTCTGCCATCTTCAACTGTTTGCTTTAGACATTGTTAAACACATCTTGGATCATCGCACAGTAACGTTTTATTCCCACGTCTTTCTATCAGCTTAGATCTGTCCTTTTGCTTTTTGTGGAATGCAAGGAAAACTATTTTATATCTGAAAAGCAGACTCATCATCACACATTTAATTCTTTATCTCATTTATGGATTGTAAATACAAAGCAATTTTTTGTTTTACACTGTATCTGGAATTGTTAGCTTTTGTCATCGGCGGACTAGGGCAAGAGTCACTGCACAACCAAAAGATGTAAATTGCTGGTCCTTTTTGAACTGGAGCACCATGAAGTTGCTAATGATGACCAAGGTTGGACCAGGATAGCTGCAGTTTTAATATACAGCTAACAGATGTCCCCCAAAGAGAATACAATTGCTTCAAATCTGAAGTTGCGCTATATAGCCAAAAGATGGCTACAAAGACTAATACAATGGAGATCGAAAGCTGCAGTTATGTGGTATATTATTGACAAATGCCCTCCCAGATGATGGAGGACTGCACTTTTACTAAAGGGTAGACAGGCATGCTAACATAAAATTATAGTGTAGGAGGGAGAGAGAATGAGAGCTGCGTTAAACAGTCGCTTAAAAAAGACTGATACCGAAGGTGGGCAGAAAGGGGCATAACATTCAGAGAATGGCAGCACTTTCTGAGTGTCACAGCTCTTCCTGGGTGAACACTAAATGATTCATCCAGTTCAACTTTTGCCCTGCTTTGTGTTACTTGAAATCCTTTTGGAAGAAGTATACACAGAAACAGAAGTACCAGAAAAAAAAAGAAAATAGATCTGGCCTTCTAGCACTATTTACAATTACGTTTCGGAAGCATGAGCTATGCAACTTCTGTATTTATTCTGTGTAAAAGTGAAGCCATACTTCCACCATACATAATGAGAGCCTATTGACAAAGTTGGCATCTTGAGAAAATGCATACAGCACTACCCTGCATCAAGGTCCACATTTTCTACAGCCTCAGGCAAGTGCTGGAAAGCTGAAGTGTCACTATGCAGCCTACAGATGTCCTCACAGGAGAAATAATGACTTCCTTTTTTGGATTTTTTTGCCTGTAAAACAGTAGCTGCTCCAAGAGTTAGGGGCCGTATACTGTTGAAATGTTAAGTTGTTTTAGCAACACTCCCATTAAGGCCTCCTATGCCCCAAGTTCAACCAAGCATAACTTTGCTTGTCTTGCAGACTCTGGGTTCTGGCATGTTTCACTGAACTGGAATGCATCTAGGGTGGCCACCTTTCTCAGAGAGTAATACTGGCTATTTGGTCAGTATTTTTAAGGTTTTTGATGAGCCAAGAGCTAGTACTTCAATACGAAGTTGTGTAAAATTATTTACATATTTATCTAACAGAACAATTCAATTTCTCTCAGGTTTAATAATCTAACATGTTTAGTTTAGAAAGCTTTAAAATACCTTGAAGTGAATTCCTCTTGTATTGGCTGTTTTAAGATATTAAGGTGGAAAAAATACCAGCTGATTTTTCAGTTATTTCCACTGGCCTTGGCATCATGATACCAGCCATGTTGGTAAAATACTTGCAACGTGGCAGCCCTAACTGTATCAAAGAAGGACGTAATCACATGGACTCCTGTTAAACAACTGTCCTGGCTTAGTTTTATAATTTTTCATCCACTTCCTAAATGTCACTTCCTGTGGCTAAATGAGGGCCACATGTCCCATGATGCTATTTTCTGTGATGTCATCAGGACTAAAGATAATGCAATGTCGCATCCTGTAATATCATAGGGTCAAAGAACATGTGATGTCACTTCTGCTACCCCTGGCATTTTGGTGAATTAATGTCCATGGAGAACAGTGGAGATGGAAAGCTGTAGTTGCACTATACTACCAACAGAGGTCCTCAGAGAAGAATGCAATGGAAATGGATAAAAACAGTTGTGCTATACTACCAACAGAGGTCCTTACAGAAATGAACAATATAGATGAAAAACTTGTTGCAGCTACTACCAATAGAGGTACTCCAAGAAGAGTGCAATGGAGATGGAAAGCTGCAGTTACGCTATACTACTGACAGAGGTCCTCACTAAAGCCTGCAATAGCGATAGAAAGCTTGTTGAACTATACATCCAACAGACGTTGTCACAGAAGAGTACAATAACATTGTAGCCTTCCTGGGTGCATGCTTACACTCTGAAGGCTTATGCAAAAGGCAATCAATCAGTGGCGGCCGGTAGTGTAAGCAGGGGGGGTTGGGCCACACACACATACACTTACACTCACCCATCTACATCCACACTCACTCACTCCCCCCATGCATTCACAAGCGTGCACACCGCCATTCACAATAGGGACTCACAAATACATATACATACACACGCATCAAATATTAAAAAACATAACACCTTACCTTCTGCAGCATCTCTGGGAGGGAAGCCTTGTTGTTTTCAGAGGGGTTGGGAAGCTGCTTCCTCTCATTGGCTGCCCTTAGGTCACAGTCATGATTAAAAGAGAATGAATCGCATGTCTTAATAATCCAGGGTCATTCAATTTCTTTCACAGAGACCCTCATTCACACTAGCTCAGGGTGCGGTATATGTTGGTTCTCCGCTCTTCCAGTTAGGTGAAAATCATCATCATTAGGTTTTTATCACATGAGTGTTCGGTTCTCCAGGTGATCTACGTTCCTCCACCTGGAGGAAGACCATCTGGTTAATGACAGTCGTGAGTGAAAGGTGGATGGTGCGAGAAAAGTGGGATTAAAATCATCTCCGTTCCTGTATACAGTCTTTTATTGGTCAGGAAAGGGATAACATTAAAATTATAAAGATCGGTGCTAAGGGGGATGTGTTAGTGATCCACAGCACCTAGTGTTTGGTCGTGATTGGTCGACATGTTTTGGTCCTAGGTTTCCCTTACGGGTCGATTGGCCTTCTTCAGGATCGGTGTGGGAGTGACTTACTTTCAGATCTCAATAAGAGGAGGCAGCAGTTCCTACCTTGTCACAGAGTGGGATAGGGGTCATTGAGACTGCTGACCATCCTCCTCTCTGTGATGAGGTGTCAATGATAGAAACTCGGCCCTGGGCACTTGAGGGATTAAAACTGATGCGCCCAGGTCCATGGCTATCAGTGCCACCCTCCCTGGTCACGAGGGGGAGGGCATCGAGGCGCTATGCCAGGTTAAAGAGTTCATGTCCACAGGGCTGTGACATCTTCAGCCCGGCAAAATTTAACCCGGACAACCGGGTGCATGCGCATTTAGAGCATAACAGCGAATTTCTGTCAGACTGACCTTTGCTCAGCCTGACAGACACTCTTTACATTGGCCAAAATGTGCGGAGCGTGGCGCCTCAGCCATATAGAACGGGCCACTGCTGCACACAACAATGCCATCTTGGAAAAAAACATACAGCACTGCTCTGCAACTAGGTCCAAGTTTTCCTCAAACATGTGAAATAAACAAACATAGTAACCTCTGCAAAATCACATTTGCCATGGACTAACTTTCATCTTAAAAAGTTTCTTTACTTTTTCATCCCTGAAGACCTCAACCAACCAGCGAATACCAGCCAAACGATCATCACCTGGTCGCCGCTCACCGCCCTCGCCACCTCAGCCATCATGTCTTCCATCCACTCCAAGGCGCCCACTGACCACTGCAAGCACCACCTCTACAACCTCACAACAAACCCTATCAGCAGCAACTCACCAGCATCCTCAACACCTCCATCTCCACAGCAACCTTCCCAGACAGATGGAAGCATGCAGACATCAGACCCCTCTTAAAGAAAGCCTCTGCTGATCCCAAAGATCTAAAAAACTATTGTCCGATCTCCCTCCTCCCCTACCCAGCCAAAGTTCTCGAGAAAGTCATCAACCAGCAGCTCACCGAATTCCTGGAACAAAACCATCTACTGGATGCCTCTCAATCGGGATTCCGTGCCAACCACAGCACTGAGAGTGCGCTGATCACCGCCACTGATGGCATCAGAACACTCCTCTACTGTGGAGAAACCGTGGCCCTGATCCTCCTCGACCTCTTCGTGGTGTTCGACACAGTCTCCCACAACACCCTCATCAACAGACTCCACAACGTAGGCATACAGGAAGACGCCCTCAAGTGGATCGCCTCCTTCCTCAAAGGATGCACACAGAGCCTCCGACCTCCTCCCGTCACCTCCGCACCCAAAGACATCATATGCGGCATACCTCAGGCTCACCCCGTTCAACATCTACATGACTCCCCTCGGTGA
Source organism: Calotriton arnoldi (assembly GCA_963921515.1). Taxonomy (NCBI): domain Eukaryota; kingdom Metazoa; phylum Chordata; class Amphibia; order Caudata; family Salamandridae; genus Calotriton; species Calotriton arnoldi. Next base: position 662,425 of record CAWUFW010008774.1, read on the forward strand.
CGTCGTCAGATCCCACGGACTCAACATAATCGCCTATGCAGATGACACCCAACTGATCCTCTCACTCACCGAGGACCCCTCCGACGCCAAAACCAACTTCTGCAGCGCCATGACCAACGTAGCCGAATGGATGAGAGACAACTGCCTCCAACTCAACTCTGACAAAACTGAAGTGCCGATCTTTGGGAAGAACACCCCCGCATGGGACCACAGCTGGTGGCCTGCAGAACTCGGACCCGCACCCATACTGACCGACAGTAGCGGCTCCTCGAGGGAGTGCTGCGGGGCGGTGGGGCAGGGGAGGGCTAGGGTGGGGGGTAGTAAACTCCGGAATACGGGCGAACGGAGTTGAGTAACTAAATAAGTGAATAAAACGAATTACATTGCGCGCTGCATCGCCGATTTGCCGTTGCAGCGCGCGCAATGTAATTTGTTTTATTTATTTATTTAGTTACTCAACTCCGTTCGCCCGTATTCCGGAGTTTCCTGCCCCTCCCCCGCCTCACCGCCCCGCAGCACTCCCTCGAGGAGCCGCTACTGCTGACCGACCACACACGCAATCTCGGCATCATCCTTGACAGCCAACTGACCATGAAATAACAAATTAACGCAGTCGCCTCTTCCTTCTTCCACACACTTTGCATGCTCCGCAAAATCTTCAGATGGATTCCAACAAACACTAGAGAGACCATCACCCAGGCCCATGTAACCAGCCGCCCCGACTACGGCAACGCCCTCTATGTCGGTATCTCCACACAGCTCCTGAAAAGACTCCAGACCATACAGAACGCTGCAGCCAGAATCATCCTGGACTTCCCCAAACAAACACATATCTCCCCCCACCTGAGAGACCTCCACTGGCTCCCTATCCAGAAAAGATGCCAGTTCAAGATCCTCACGCACGCCTAAATTTCCACCAACCCGCTAGACACCTGCGCTGCTCTTCACTCGCCCTCACATACACTCTCCACATCCATGCAGCCATAGCGCTGGCTGCTCTTTCTCTTATATAGCTGCCAAGAACTGGAACAGCCTTCCCCTCCAGCTCCATACTGTCCTCTCGCTGACAGACTTCAGAAAGAGACTCAAGACCTGGTTCTTCGACGGAGACACAGCACCCAGAGACCCCTAGGGGTGACAGTGTTGCGCTTTACAAATGCTGTTTGATTGATTTTTAGGAATTAAGGTGTGCATCCAAATGGGAGAATGGCAACGGCAGCACTATTCTGGAATGCCTCTAACATCCTGGAATTTTTGTGCACACAATGAATACATGTAACTTCAAAACCAGTGTACTGTAAAGAAGTGCAATGTCTCCGAAGCTGCTGCAGTTCCACAAGTCATTACTAGAGGTCCCTTTCAAGTCAGATACAATTGCTTGAAATTTCAAGCATAATGCTGAGGGGTTGTGACTTGAACATAGAAATTTGCAGATACACTCTTGATACACTAATGCCTTGTGCTCATTTTTCTAAAGGATAAATATACAAAGTTGATTGATAGGGATAAGTCAACATTGCAACTTGCAATACGTGTCTTGAGTGTTATTGAAATAGTTGCTGACACCCTACTATATATAGGGACTGTCAGTCATTGGGAAGTACAAGTGTCTAGAAAGTTCTATTCTTGAGGTACTATTTTTTTTATTTATCTGTACATGTCCAAGGGCAAAATTCAGTCACTCAAAGTGAAGGCATCCAATGGCTGAAGTGGGCTGGTCTATTTTACTTTGTGCAGTGGTGGAAGAAAGCATTATTTAAGTGACAGCTGAACAGATCAATGGCGAAAGAGTGTTGATTGAGAGCCTGTATATATGTATGTATTTTTGTATATATATTTGGAAAGCATTGTAATTGTAATTGTAATTCACATTTGTAGAGCGCATTATCGCCGTCAGGTCTCTAAGCGCTGTCAGAGAGAGCCAAACCCTGGCACATGGGGGGATGCTTATTGATTAGGGTGTGCCCCAGGCTTCCGCAAAAAGGACTGTTTTTAACTTCTTCCTAAAAGGGAGAAGGGCGTGTTCCTTGCGCAAGTTCTCCGGCAGCTTGTTCCAAAGTGGAGGAATAGAGGCTGAGAAGGCTCTTCCTCCCTTGGAGGTTAGGCTGAAGCGGGGCAGGCCAGCAAGCCGGCCTCTGAGGACCGTAGCACCCTACTAGGAATGTAGTGGGTTAAACGATCTTTAATGTAAGTTGGGGCTTGGCCATAGATGGCTTTATGCGCGATGCAAAGGCCCTTGAACTTAGTTCTCTGCCTGACTGGGAGCCAGTGCAACTGACGTAGGAGGGGGGTGGCATGGGCCCTCCTAGGCAATCTAAAGATTAATCAGGCAGCATCATTCATGATAACCTGTAGTCTGGCCAGCAAATTTTCCGGTAGGCCGATGTAAAGGGAGTTTCCGTAGTCTAGTCATGACACTATCATGGCCGATACGGCCATTCTGAGTGTGGCGAATGTGAGAAGGGGGGCAAGCTTCCGTAGCTGTCTCATCAGGCCGACACTGGTTCCTACTACTGCAGACACCTGCTGGGTCATAGAGAGTTTGGCATCAACTTTGATGCCCAAGCTTTTTACGGCCGAGGCCGGTTCCGGGTTGGTGCCTAACTCCTGTGGCCAAAAGATGTCGCTCCAGGGATTGGAATCTGTGGTGATGGCCAGTACCTCGGTCTTGTCAGGGTTGATTTTGAGGGAGTTGGGCCATCATCCAGTTGACAGTGAACTTTAAAATATTTTGCATTCTAGTGTGGGCGGCCGGGGAGCTATCTATCTGGATGAAAATTTGAGTGTTGTCGGCGTAGTTATAGATCTGACACTCCATAAGGTTCAATGCGGCTATCAGGGGCTGGAGGTAGGCATTGAAAAGGAGGGGTGACAACGCCGAGCCCTGTGGTACCCTGCATGAGAATTTGCCTGGGTCAGACACATAGTCAGCCAGCTGTACTCTCTGAGATCGATCGCTGAGGAAAGATGTGAGCCACATAAGGGCCGTGCCCTGGATGCCTAGCTCCGAAATCCGCGACAGAAGTTGGTCGTGATTGACCGTGTCAAATGCCGCGGACAGGTCCAGCAAAACCAGGGCACACAGCTTTTTCTTATCGGCCCTGAGCCTGAGTTCATCCAGCACTGCCAGCATTACCATTTCCGTGCTGTGATGAGCCCTGAACCCTGCCTGGTTGTTTTGCAAAAGGTTGTTTGCTTCTAGGTGGTGAGACAGGGATTTCAGCACGTGCTGTTCCAGCACTTTCGCCAGGAAGGGGAGTTGGGAGATCAGCCTGAAGTTTTTTAGGTTCTTCCCGTCTGCCCCTGGTTTCTTTAGAAGTGGGATGACACGAGCTTCCTTAAAGTTTGCGGGGACGTGGCCCGATTCCAAAGATTGATTTAGAAGCGAGAGGACCTCACTTTCTATCCCTGGTAATGCCAACTTAAAGATCCTCGGAGGGCAGAGGTCCGCAGGTGACCCTGACTTAACCCGCCCCATTAAGGGAGACAGGGAATCGCGGGTGAGTGTGGGGAAAACGGTGAGTGGTTTATCATATGTGGGGGCCAGAGGTTCTGATGCCAAGGGACAGTGGACAATAGGAGTAAGATGAATCTCCGTCAGTAAGTCCTTCACTTTCTTTAAGAAGAAGGTCTGAAACTTATTGCAATCTTCCGGACGGGAGGGGGGCTTCTGTTCCTGAGCTTGTCTCAGCTCTTTTAGAATCCGAAAGGTTTCTTTTTGTGTAGTGTCAGCAGCCACAATCCTAGTTTCATAGAATTCTGCTTTCCTTGCTAAAATAGCTTTTTTATAGGCTGCAAACATAGAGAGATAATCAAACCGGGTACCTGGGTCGTAAGCTTTGCGCCAGGCTCTCTCACGCTGGCGGAGGGTTTGTTTCATGTCTCTTAGAGCATCGTTGAACCAGGGGGCCCCTTTGCCTTTGTCCCTTATACTTTCCCTGCGCGTTGGTGCTACTATATCTATGGCGTTCTTCAGCCTTGTAGACAGGGTGGCGCTTTCTACATCAAGGTTTCCCAGTGTTGGATTTGAGGTGGCTGATTTGTGTAGGATGTTAACCAGGTCGTCGGCTCTGATTTTATTCCAACCCCGCAGCACTTTCCACTCCGGTGAGGGGCGGGCTGCTTGTTTTATGAGTGGGAACTGGCTGCTGATTAAATGATGATCAGACCAGGCGCAGGGACTGATATCTATTGGGCTGGTAAATGGGTGGGATGTCCAGACCAAATCGAGTATGTGGCCCTTCTCATGGGTGGGATCATTCACCAATTGTTTGAGTTCCAGAGAGGTCAGCACCTCATCCAGCTGTTTGGCCTGGCTTTCTCTAGGAATCTGATTAGTCTGGCAAGACAGCTAAAGCTGTCTTTAGGCCAGGCCTTAAAAAAAGGCCGCACACAGAGGAAATATATTGTGCTGAGTGAGTAGAGGGGGCAAAGAAAAGCTCGTGAGTGCACTCAGAACAAAAGAATCAAGCACAAGACACGCTCCCACAGAGTGCTGTACAATAAGTGAAACAAAATAAAATAGAAGGATACACCCTTCAAATCAAAAGGAAAGGTAAACAAGGTATGCTCCAGAGGTGGGACAAACTCCAGAGGTGGGACAAACACATTATACGGAGGGAAGCTAGCAAATAAACAACAGGGAACAGAGATTTACAAGAAATCCATCTAATCATGACACACAACTCACTTTGTTCAATAATATACCGTGCTGTTTGCTACAGACGGTGGGCGCTGACTATAGCAAGACTGCATACACAGATAGGAGAGGTGGTATGGGCACGACGCTGCCATGTCATGAAAATAAATTATCATAAAAAAGAATAGGGAGGGCATAAGGTAGCAGAAGATCTGGGTGAAACTTCGGAGGGAGAAGGGGAAACACTTGAAGGACAAGAAGAAGGTTAGTAACGCATAATAATAATTAGTAAGACAACCAAGCCAGCACTCAGACAGACATAAATAAAACAGAAAAGGCCACTTGCACACAGAGAGCTAAAACCAAGGCAGATACACCACAAATAAAGCAATTAAACAAGTCAGCAGAAAAATAAGGCGGCATTTAATTTGCCATTAGCATAAAATAAAAGAGGTGGTGTCCAGTGAGATAGGAGCCTTTCAAGATGTGACTCATTGTTTTTAATATTTACTGCGGCTGAGAGCTACAATTAAAATAATTTGTTTATAATGTGCGCCTCCTTGCCTTACTATGAAATCTCAAAGCCCTAATGTCTTCACATATGCCCTCATGTCTTCTGACAACCCTGGTCTAAACTCTGCCTCAAACATCCTTGATCAGTTGTCATCAGTCACAACAAATCTTAAACATCTGGCGCTGTTCAAAACCATAAGCCCAAGAGCCACAGCAAGGTGGAAAATACCTAGATCCATGACACCCTCAATTTAATGAAACACACTGGACAAGTCTCTACTGCCCATTGAACCGGTTGAGTGTCAGTCACAAGCCCTTGCAAGGAACCCTGCTCCTTGGCAAAAAAGGCCCATGTCCAATTCTGTATTCTGGAAATGAGCAACACCATCGGAGCGTTCTCCCGCAACAATGTCTTTCCGTCAATACTTACTCCAAATAATTCAAATACTTTTTGTTTAAAAAAAATGGTTCCTGAACAGTTAATGCCGACCTTGAGTTGCCTCAGGCTGAAAGGGACAGAGGGGATCTCCTCTACCATGAAGTGAGGGAAGAGTGAGGTAGTGTTGTGTTATCTTTACTTTTACTTTATTCCCATTTGCATATTGTAGCGTGCTCCCTGTGTTACATCACTGATGACACTAGTTAGTTCTAAGTGTCATCAGTGATCAGTTGAGGAGTCTTTGTTTTCGGTGCAGCTGTGCGGAGCTGTGTATGCTGTGCTGGCCTTGTTACCAGGAATTCAATAAATACCTTCCTATCCATCAAGACTCCTTGATTCTCTATACTCAACAATTTGGCGACGACTGGAAGAACCCTACACGCAAGCCACCTCTTCATTACTTTCTTCAAGAGCTCCTTCCGTGTTCCTACAAGTTCGTATTTCCACAAAAGCAACAGGAAAGCCTTTCACTGCAGAACGAAATTCGTAAGTCAGTGGACTCCTGTGAGTATATTTTACATTATTTCCAAGGCCAGCACATCTACCATTTAAATTACCAGAGCAACGTTACAGTTGAATTCGGCTGCTTTCTTTCAAATCAGCCCGACATTCCTTGTGGCGTACCTGGTCATCCGTTCCAGTTGGAACTCTCCGGCACGGCATTCGTTCTCAATTCCAAGTAACCTTCACTGTGGTTACGTCAATTTCTGACGTACAGGCGCTTCGGGTCAATGTCATTACGACCTCTCACGTTGAACACGTATCGACGTGTAACGTGCGGTCATTTTGGATATTGACTGTTCGTCTTTTTCTTGTGCGTTTACTCTCGGTGATACACACACCACTTCTGAGGAGTTCAATTTGGAATCTCATTTTATATGTTACGGATATAGGAAGGTACTGTGGCTGTGCTCTTATTATTAACCTTCTATTTTATTGTTCTTGGTAATATGGTGTTTTTTTTTCATGTGAATTACCTTTCGCCTGTCATCCACGGTGATAGGCACACCTCTTAATTTTACTTTTCACACCATTTACGAAGCAAACTCTCTTACGGTGACAGGCACACCACTTTTATTACTCGCCTGTCATCCACGGTGATAGGCACACCAGTTTATTTTACTTCTTGCATCATTGAGTAAACGACGGTGACTTGCACACCACGATCAATTACTCTTATTAAATATTGGTGCTATTGTACATTGCCAAATTCAGCTTATTTCACGAAGATAGTGATAATCATCAAGGTTGCTACTATTTTAACTGATTATTTCATCTTAACCGTATTTGTTTTACTCACTCACCATGTGTACGGCGCAAACATTTTCTCTAACTCCTCCACAGTCATTTCTCTCTACTAAAGGGGATCCTCCGATTAAATGGCTAGAATGGAGAGAATACTTCCTAAATTATATTGATGCATTAGAAGATGGTGAAGATGATTTAACGCAAGATAGGAAAAAGAAAATTTTGCTTCACTCACTTGGTCCTCAAGGTTTAAAGGTATACAATTCAATGAACAAAAAAACTCATCCTGCCGATGATTCAAATGTTTTTCTTCACGCATTAGAAGATCTAGATACTTACTACTCCACCTCAGTTTGTATAGCCATTGATCGCCATAAATTTTTCGGAAGGAGACAAGGGAAGCAAGAATCTGTTGAGGATTTTGTGTCAGACTTAAAGAAATTAGCTTTGACCTGCAGATTTGGTTCGCTAGAAGAAGAACTAATCCGAGACCAAATCATAATGTATGTTAACAGTGAACATGTTCAAGAACGTCTCTGGATATATGGTGAAGCATCATTGTCTGATGTAGTTGCTTTAGTTAAAAAAGCAGAGATCACCAACAAATGTGCCAAAGCTATTTCTGAATCACCTAAGGAAATTGACAAACTTACTGTGAGCAAAATTACCTCAAAATCCAAAGCTAAGTCTGTCAATTTCCCTACCGCCAACAATGAGTTAAAATGTTATAGGTGCGGAAGTAAAAATCATTTAGCTAATTTTAAGAATTGCCCAGCTAGGAAACAAAAATCTCTTCAATGTGGTGTAATAGGTCATTTTACCAAGGCGTGTCGACGTAATATAAACAAGAAGAAAAAAGTTGCATTGCTTAAAGAAGATTATAATGATTCATCCTCCATATCATCTAGTGATGATAATCCAACCAAGAATGTTGATTGTGTTTTAGGAGTGTCTGACAGTGTTAACTCGTTAAACATTCACTGTAAATCTAAACCTGTGTGTGCCATATCTATAGGTGGAGTTGAAATACTTATTGTGGCGGATTCAGGCTCTCCGTACACAATCATTGACAAAGCACAATGGGAAAAGGATTTTGTTCATGTGTTAGGTTCCATGTTATCCCCTCCTAATGTTTCCCCAGAGAGTTTTACAGGAGAAAAAATCAATTTAATTGGTTATAGAGAACTTACATTTGAATTTAAAGGTAGGTCTTCAATTGGCAAATTATATATTGCTTTAGATGGTCCTCCTGTTTTGCGGTGGATTGACCAAAGAAATTTAAACATAATCCTAAACTCTAATGGGCCTGAACAAGTAATGGTCTTAGACCATAATGAGGATTATCACCTTAAATTAAAAAAAGAGTTTCCTGAGGTCTTTTCTAATAAAGTGGGTCAATTGAATGGCTATGTTCATAAAATTATACTCAAAGATGGTGCCAAACCCACAGTTCATAAGTCTCGACACATTCCTTGGGCAGCTAGAGAGGAAGTTACAAAAGAATTGAAACGTCTTTTAGACGATGGTATTATTGAAGAAGTTGAGGCTTCTAATTGGGTTGCGCCTTTAGTTGTGGCTCGTAAGGCCAACGGCAAAGTCCATCTATGCATTGACTTGAGGTCTCTTAATAACAATATCGTAGTTGAGAGGTTCCCTTTACCCAAAATAAATGAATTAATTTCTCTTACCAAAGGCATGCAATGGTTCTCTGTTATCGACTTGACGTCAGCATATCATCAAATCATGCTGCATGAAGATAGTAAAAGTCTGACCACATTTATGACTCCTCAAGGGTGTTATCGTTTTTTGCGCATGCCGTTTGGCCTAGCGTCAGCGGCTGCAGTTTTTCAAAAACTCATGTTCAAATTATTCCACGATTTACCTGGTATCCTATTTTTTCAGGATGACATCCTTATTATGGGTGAGACTAAATGTGTACATGATGAGAGAATTCACTCTGTTTTGGGAGTATTAAAAGAAAGGGGACTTACTGCAGAACTTTCCAAGTGTAAATTTGGAGTTGACTCCTTAGATTACTTAGGCCATGAAATCTCAGCCAAAGGCATAAAACTCAAATCGAACTTAATGAGTGCTATAAGGAATGCTCCATCACCTGCGAGCAAAGATGAGCTGAGGTCCTTTCTAGGGCTCATAGAGTTTTATAGTAAGTTTGTTAGAAATTTTTCTGAAAAACCTTTTAACATGCGTCAATTGTTGAAAAATAAGTCTGTATTTGTGTGGTCAGATACTCTGCAACAAGATTTCTCCAAACTTAAAAATGAACTATGCGATGCCAAGGAATAGGTAGGTTTCGATCCCTGTTTACCTTGCATCATTACTACTGATGCAAGTCAGAAAGGATTAGGCGCTGTCCTATCCCAAAAAGAGGTAAAGTGGGAAAGAAAAAGCAGTAGCATATGCCTCAAGAGCTCTATCTCCAGCTGAAGAAAGATACTCTGTAATTGAAAGAGAAACGTTAGCTGTTGTATGGGCACTGGAACATTTTAGGAGTTTTATATGGGGTTACCATGTTGAAATTAGGTGTGACCATAAACCCCTAGTGAAAGTTCTTTCTCCTGACGGGTTACTAAACGCTACTCCTAGAATAGCTAGAATGTCAGTTCGTCTGTTGGATTACAGATACTCTGTATGTTATATCCCAGGGGCTAAGAACCAAGTAGCTGATTGTTTGAGTAGGTTACCCTTACCATTAGAATCTTCCACTGAAAATTGGGATGATTTTCAGGTAGCTGGGATACATTTAAATTTAGATAATGTCACCTTGAGTCCTCAGGAATGGGAAGAATCTATGATTAAGGATGAGCTTCTTCCAAAAGTCAAGGGATGTATTGTTGAAGGTTGGCCTATTAAGAAGTTATTGTGCGAGGAATTGAAACAATATTGGGAGGTACGTGATGAATTATCATTGAAGGATTGCAATATTTTACGGGGTGAAAAAATAATTCCACCCAAGGATTTAAGGAAGAAGGTCATTCGGTTGTGTCATGAGGGACACCTTGGTATTGTTAAAACCAAAAAATGTATCAGAGAATTGTATTGGTGGCCGGGAGTAGATACTGAAGTAGAAAGAGCAGTGAGAGACTGTTCCTCATGTCTCAATTCTGACAAATCCAAAAGGTCACCACTCCTCCGATGTGTCCCATTCTGTGTCCTGAAATGCCTTGGGAAACCTTAGGTTTAGACATCACTGGGCCCATTACTAAAAACGAGTGCTGCCTGTATATTTTAGTAGCTGTAGATTATTTATCAAAATGGCCGGAAGTTAAGGTAGTGGAGAGAGCTGATTCTGCTAGTGTTCTTGAATTTATGGATGAGTTGTTCCAGAGAGAAGGACTTCCAAAGGTTATCATAACAGATAACGGAGTTCAATTCAAGTGCCATCGTGTTGAAGAATTTTTGAAACGCAATGGTATTACACACAAAGTTACTTCTATCTATCATCCAAGCGGGAATGGCGAAGTAGAAAGGTTCAATCGAGTAATCAAGGATTCCATTCAGTTAGCCAATATTAGAGGCCAAGATTGGGTAGTAGGAGTTAAGAAAATGGTTTGGATGTATCGTGTGACTCCCACTGTTACTGGGTACAGTCCTTTACTATCATGAAGGGGCTTGTACCGTTTACCAAAGATAACCAATGTTGGTTGAAGCATTCAAGATTGTTAGAGTGGTCACCTGAACAAGTTAAAAACAACATTATGTTACATCAAGAGAAGTATAAGAAATACTATGACTCTAAACACAATGTTAGGAAAATTGTTCTAGAAGTGGGTGATTTAGTGCGAGTCAAGTTACCTTTCAGAATGAGGAAAGGTCAAAGCAAATTTTCCAAACCACTTAGAGTGACCGAAATGTTTAAGAATTCTGTTAAGTTAACAGATGGTAAAGTTTGGCATCTGGGAAGAATTGTAAAATTCTATGAGAAATTAGATAAGTGGGGAGAAATTCAAGAGGAAATTCAAGAGACGAGGAGTTTTCACTGGCTTGATTCTGAATGCGAGCAAGCTGAAGGTATGTCAAATTCTGTGCAGGTTGACAATCCTTTCACCATTGTACAGGTTGAGGATCAGAATATTTCTGGTTCTGCACAGTTTGGGGTTCCTTTAGTTAATGCTCAAACAGAGGATTTTTCCGATTCTGCACAAGTTGAGAATGTGGATTCTTTTGATTCAGCACAAGCTGTAAGTGTTCCTGATTCTGTTCATGAGAATGTTTTCAATTCTGTTTCTTCAGACTTGATTGCACAAGAAGTTGTACTTGTTTCTGATTCTACATCCACAGGTACAGACATCTCAGTAAACAAGTTTGGTAGAATTGTAAAACCACCTGTTTATCTTAATGACTTTGTCACTGAATATTAGTTGTTTTTGTTGCTATTTTTGTTTTTGTTATTATTAAAGGGAAAGGTTGTGTTATATTATTTTTAGTTTTGCAATGTAAAGGGAGAAGATGTGTTGTGTTATCTTTACTTTTACTTTATTGCCATTTGCATATTGTAGCGTGCTCCATGTGTTACATCACTGATGACACTAGTTAGTTCTAAGTGTCATCAGTGATCAGTTGAGGAGTCTTCGTTTTCGGTGCAGCTGTGCGGAGCTGTGTATGCTGTGCTGGCCTTGTTACCAGGAATTCAATAAATACCTTCCTATCCATCAAGACTCCTTGATTCTCTATACTCAACAGGTAGCTAAAGAAGGAACAAACATTTTCTCCAGGGTGCCTGCTACCTGAAAGAAATGTGTGAGTGCAATTGGTTATTCATCAAATCTAATGGTAGCTTGGGAGCCAGTATAGGCTTTAATTGATAGAACTATTTGAAGCTTCTTAGTGACAGAATACTGTAAAGGTGTTTTGGAATGTGCCCTTCCAAGCCTATTTAAAAAGGTTTGCAATAAGCACAGTGAAATTGTGTATTAATAAAAATATAGCTTTTGAGAGCGCTGTAAGCACTTAAACACTCAGGGCCATATGTATCAAGCCTTTTTCCTGTTTGCAAACGGGCAGATTCTCAGAATCAGCCCGTTTGCGAATTGGAAAAAGCCTTTTGGGATGTATCATCCCAAAAGGCCATCGCAAAACAGAGAATTGCAAAATTTGCGATTCTCTATTTTGCAAATGCAATTAAGGAATTGCAAATTGCGATTCCTTAAATGCAATTCTGGAAGCACCAGAAATTTGCTATTTGGCCTTAAGGAATTGCAAATTACCACCAACTTGAAGTTGGTGGTAATTTGCGATTTTCTTTAAAAAAGCACTTTTTTGATTTTTTAAAGTGCCATATGTCGCACATACATGCCCTTAGGGCATGTATGTGCGCAAAATGTGCAAACATGCATATTTCAGGGGTGCAACAGGGTGTCCTTTTGGCACCCTTGCAACCTTGAAATTGCATTCTCAATTTGCGATTCTCTAATTGGTAATCGCAAATTGAGACTGTCTTCCCATTCATTCCTATGGGCCTCCTAGCCCATAGGAATGAATGGGAAGGTATTCCTTATTTGCGAATCTCAATTTGCGATTCGCAAATAAGGAATATGTAGGATTCGCAAAATTTTTAGCAAATCCTACATACATTGCATTTTGCGATTCTCTAATTGCGATTCGCTAAAAATCACAATTTGAGAATCGCAAAACTCTTTTTTTATACATATGGCCCCATATAATTTTGCACATTTTGTTGTAGGCCATCTTATACTGTGTGCTGCCTTATCTTATTTTGTGCATAATACATTAAACTAATGACTTACATAGTCACAGTGCTTTTTGTGGCAGGGTGGGACCTCATAGCACTATAAATGCACATGCCACTATTCCCCAATGCACCAACCAAGATCCAGATCAGTGACCCTTCAGTCCCACCTACAGATATCTGAAGTGATCACATTAACCAACTGAGCTTTCCTACCAGAACAATGCATTGCCAACAGATTTGTTTGCCTTGCATTTATTTTTCAATTAAAATGCGTATCTTATATTTTATATGCAGTTACCTGTATGTTAAAGACCAACACAATTCTTACAAAATATTGTATTCTTACAGCCACGTCTCTGACTGTGATGCCTACCTGTCTTTGGAGGGGAAGGTCAAGGACAGAGTGGCATGAGTGGTGATACAAGAACCTGTTGCAAGAGAGGGGTGTTGAGTTCTCACCTGGCCTTACATTGGGGTTCTGTGAAACAGACAGGCCATATGGCAAGTCACAGTTCATAGTGGTGAGGACATGCTCCTTGGGGGGAATAGACGGAGACGGGATTTAAGTCCGCCTCCAGGAAGAGCATTTGCCACCTGTATCCTGGAGAAGTTCTCCTCCACCGGCCTCCTCTCATCTTGCCACTTTTTCTTTAGGTCTCAGTCAGTGCATTCCTATACCACCAATGAAGTGGCATAGTCTGCCAACTTCTGCCATATGGATGTCTTCTCCACTCAACTCACAGTGTGTTCAGGCAGGCCATGCACTTTGCTGTAATGATCATTTACAGTGAAGTTCCCCTTCCTCTTGAATGGGGCAGCCTGCATTTGAGCTCTGTAGGTTTTGTGTGGCATATGGCTTCCTGCTAGTTAGGCAATCCAAGGAGAAGAGGGCAGAGAGTAGGGTATGTGCTGGATTTATCTGTTTGGAGTGTTATGTGTCAGGTGGTTGTTTTGAATCACACATATGGTGTTTCCTTATTCCCTTCCATTTACAGTTTTCTAGCCCTGTAGCGGAGATCTCTACCTTGGCAGTGGAGAGCTCCACGTCAGAGAATTCCCCAAACAGGAGTATAGTAGATATGACTAAAGGAAGGAAGGGATATTAATTAACACAGGCGTCTGAAATCGGCGCTAAACCAAGTAACGTGATCAGTAAAAAAGTTATAAAGTATTCGCGGTGCTATAGGTAGGGGAAATATCCCATAAACCCCCAAAACCTGAACAAAGAAGTCCAGGGCAGAAACAGGACAGCAATTCCTATGCACACGCAACAGAGAGTAACAGGTATATAACACTGTTCATGTAATTCTCACAAACAAAAGACAAGTTCTTAATCCGCTGTGATTCGTTTTTAATACAAGTTTCCTTATGCAGTGCAGCCAACGCGCGTTTCGTCAGTGGGTCGTGACCCCTTGACTTCTTCAGGGCTCTCTGCACCAAAGATTAAGGCTCCCAACCTATCTACCGGTGATACTTCCAACCCGGATGGGCATGTATAAATCTGAAATCTTCATATAAAATTAAATTGAAATCTCCAATTCTAATAAAATTACTCGTTCGAGCCTCTCTGCAATTAATTAGTAGGCTCCGAGTGCAGCGGTCTCAATTAAATGCCGATAATAACACGATCATGCGGCGAAATAAGCCGTCTACTGCCAGACTATAGCGAGTACGTCCTACGTCCAGTACGAAACCGGGATCTCTGTCAACCGGATTGACAGAGAGGCTCGAACGAGTAATTTTATTAGAATTGGAGATTTCAATTTAATTTTATATGAAGATTTCAGATTTATACATGCCCATCCGGGTTGGAAGTATCACCGGTAGATAGGTTGGGAGCCTTAATCTTTGGTGCAGAGAGCCCTGAAGAAGTCAAGGGGTCACGACCCACTGACGAAACGCGCGTTGGCTGCACTGCATAAGGAAACTTGTATTAAAAACGAATCACAGCGGATTAAGAACTTGTCTTTTGTTTGTGAGAATTACATGAACAGTGTTATATACCTGTTACTCTCTGTTGCGTGTGCATAGGAATTGCTGTCCAGGAGTATAGTAGATATCCAGCTCGTAATTTACTACACTGTCATAATTTCAATGGTAAGAGGTTCCACCTCCTGATATAACAGCGTGTAAACTCATAATTCCTACTACTTGGTGGAGATTTCAACCAGGAATTGTTGAATACTATCCAGGATATCTCCACATAGGCATAGGCAGAAATTTACATGTGCAAAGATCTCAGTGCATAGATTTCCCTTTGTGAATAAGCGTTTATTTGGTCTTTTGAGTTTAATAAATGGGAGCCTGCAATCCCAATATAAAAGACTTTTTCTAATTTCCTTATTATCGACAATTTTTGACATCTCTAATCACCTGTAATAAAGAAATTACGTAGCTGCTCGACTGTAATAACATTTTACAGTTAAAGTGTGAAACCATAATGCTTGCTGCCACAGCAAGCGGCCAAGGTAAAAGGCAGGTCACACTGCATAATTAAAGCTGCAGTTTAAACAAAAATGAGGACCAGCTTTTCCTTCTGATCTGTCTTTCTAACTGAACAGTGATAGGCAAAAAGGAGACATTTATGGAAACATGTTTATTTTTTGCACGCTAGAGGTCATTACTGAACAGACCGAATCCATCTGCATGTTTCTACACATTCTGAGCTACAGTCTTGTTTTTTAAAATCTGACTTACATTAAACTAATTATAATATCTTTTTACAAAACATTACCAATTGGTTTTGGAGTGTTTAACTTTGCACTATAGATTCTACTTTTAGTCTTCATGTCAGAAAACATCCTATTTCTGTCATATGAATGAGCAATACACCAAGGATTTAAGTGATTTGTGGGAGAGGTGTTTTTGTGACCATTCGTTTTAAGGAATGTACACTTATGGGTTAGAATCAATAAGTTAATTCTGTTTATGTACAAACTATTGACTGCTCACATAAACATCTAAGAAGTTTAATCTTGTGAACAATTAAGTTTAAAAATCGTTATGTGAAATAGGTTGAACACAGGAAGAGATAGTAAGAAGTTGTAAATTGGCCCTATTTTTCTCAATGCAGAAGAAGCACTGGACAACCTTGCTGGGTTGGTGTACTCTTGAATTTTAAAGATAAAATATGAACAATGTCAAGTCCTTTACCGAGTACCTGGTTGAATCGTATATTCAGTAACATTTATATATTTTGCCATTTTATACAGTGTGCATGTGATCCTGCGGTGTCAAAGAACTATGCAATAACAATAGGAATGTTACACAAAAAGGATAAGCAGGAATTACAGCAGGGTTTCAAATAGGCAACATAGGCTTGAGCAAGAAAAGAGGACTGATCCTATTTATAGGGCTTGTAATGAAAGATAACTTAGAAGGTAAATATTGATCACTAGAACTTTGAAGTTCTTCTTCGAACAAACAAATTGTGTGTAATAAGCATTGGAGTGATGTGTTTGAAGCGCCTAACTTCTGTGATAAGTCTTGCTACAGTATTTAGGATTGCTTTCATCAGAGCCAGGTGTATTTTGGGATTTCCTTGAGCAGTGTATTACCATGGTTGAGTGTTGAGATTATTAGGGATTGAACCCCTGTTCTAAAAATTTGCTTTTGGAATGAATGGTGTGTTGTTTCTAAGAAGTCCAAGTTGGTGCTGTGCACACTTTATTATAGTGTTTATGTGCGCTTGTAGGTTCAGAATCTTGTCAAGAGTGATGCAGGGTGATTTGTGCAGTGGACTGCACTGCAGCTTTGAGGGGCGAGATACTTAGGAACTCCGCCTTCAGCAGGTTTAGTTTCAGGTGGTTGATGGACAACCAGGTTTGGTTGTCCTTCAGAATTTGGTCTTAAAAGAGTATGTATTTTTGAGATTATGCTTTTAGGCAGAACTGGGTATCATCGGCATAGAGTTGTTATAAGAGGTTTAAGTGTTTTAGGATTGTCGTCAGAGGTTCCACATTGAGGTGGAAAAAAGAAGGGAACAGAAAACAACCTTGTGGAACACCTTGGGCTACAGGAGCCGGGCCTGATAGAGACATGATTGGTTGTAATTTGGTGAGAAGGGCTTTCCAAGTATGAGGAGAACCAACTTAGTACTGTTCCATCAATCCCTATCCTTTGCTTGAAGGAGTTGTGTAGGATGTAGTGATTGATCATGTTGAACGCAGCAGATAGGTTGATGAGGATGGGTTGGCACGACAGGAGACTAGCATTATGCATCAACTTTTCTTTACTACGTAAAAGCAGCAAACACTTAAATGTTCCAAATTTAGAACACTGTATAAAACACAAAAACAGAACACTTAGTCCTTAAAACCCATCAAAATTCCATCTTCTTCCTCTTTTGTTTGCTGCTTCTGAGTAGATAAGCACACTCTATTACTTTACTCATGTTTGCGTAAGCGATGCAGTAGCGCAACACTTTACTCAGAAAATCGAACTCATTTACAATAATATTGCATCAGCGGATAGCCTGCAGCCAGCTGCTGTGAATCATAAGGCCCCTGCCTGTACGGAGAGGCAGCAGTTGGTGAGCTTCTCCCCTCTGACTCCAGAGGATGTTGAAGTCCTACTCTGTACTGTGAAGTCAGGCTCCCCCCTTGACGTCATTCCTGCCAAAATCTCCTCCACACTTTCAAAACAACTCTCTGCACCTATTTGTTGCCTCCTCAACCTCTCCCTAAGAGAGGGACATCTCCCGCAGGAATGGAAAACGGCACAGGTCATACCCATTCGTAAAAACACGAAAGTTCCTATGGAAGACCTTTCCAATTTGTGACCCATATCGCTACTGCCCCTTATGAGTAAGCTTCTGGAGAAATCAATTAATAAACAGCTGTCAGACTATGTTGAGTCCTCAGGTAGCCTCGATACATCGCAATCAGGTTTTAGGCCTAAGTACAGCACGGAGACAGCCCTGGTGGCTGTCACAGATAACATCAGAATGGCCTTGGATAAGGGCCAATCCACTCTTCTCGTGCTGTTAGACCTCTCGGCCGCGTTTGACACGGTCAATCACCAGATTCTGCTTAGGAGTTTGGAGGACATAGGGATTGGAGGTTTAGTCCTGCGGTGGTTGACAAGCTTTCTTACTAATCGATCTCAGACAGTCAACCTCGGACCCTATAGATCTAGAACCATGGAGCTGTCCAAGGGAGTGCCACAGGGCTCATGTTTGAGCCCCACTCTGTTTAACATATATGTCACTCCCTTGGCAGATCTCCTGAGGTCTTCCGGGTTTACACCAATCTCATACGCTGATGATAAGCAGCTTACTTTCTCTTTCAATAAATCTATCCTCTCAGCCCAGGCTACCTTCTCCTCGGGCATGACAGCGATATCTAATTGGATGAGGAGTAACTTTCTTCAGCTCAACGTAGGGAAGACCTAGATCATGCTTTTTGGTGAGGCCTCATTGTTATGGTCACCAAACTGGTGGCCACCAGATCTCGGTTCTCCCCCTACACCTAAGACAGCCGTAAAAAATCTCGGTGTCTGCCTGGATCAGGCGTTAACCTTGAAGAAACACGTGGCCCATACTGTCGGCGCCTGTTTCCACGCGTTGAGTTTGCTGAGACGTGTCTTTCCTTTTCTTCCAGACTCCTCAAGGAAAACCCTCATCCAGGCACTGGTACTAAGCAGATTAGATTATTGTAACGCTCTGCTGGTATCAGCTAATGAATCTTCTCTGGATCGGTTGCAAGTAGTCCAGAACACCGCGGCGCGCCTGGTTTTAAATGTACCCTCCAGAACTGCCTCTGCCCCGCTGCTCCGACAGTTCCACTGGTTGCCGGTGCGCAAGCGTATCAAGTTCAAAATCTGCTGCACCGTCCATAAAGCTGTGTTTGGCAAAAGCCCCGCCTACCTTGCTGAGAAATTCAATCACTATACCCCCGCTAGGGATCTGCGCTCAGAATCTAAATCTCTTCTCGTAGTCCCCCGGGTCAAGAAGTCTAGGATGGGGGGGAAAGCCTTTTCACATCTTGCACCTCGGCATTGGAATGAGCTTCCCATCACGCTGAGACAATGCCCAGACCATCTTCAATTCAGAAGACTCCTTAAAACAGTCCTGTTCTAATTTGGTTGCCCTTAGCTCTCTCTTGCATGCTCTGCAGCGCAGAGATACCCCTTCGGGGGTGATTCAGGCGCTATATAAGTCTTTATTATTATTATTATTATAAGTTTAGTTAGATTTAAAGGTTGATATTGAGATTAAGCCAATTTACGGGTTTGTGTATGAGCATTAGTGTGTTTTATGTCATTTTTCTTGATATATGAGGTTTAGAATGACTGGAAAAGAAAATAAGTTAATTTATTTCATATAGGAAGGAGTTTGATAAGAAGGTAATTGCCAGATTATAGAACAAATATTAACTACTATGAGAAATGATCAATTACCTTGTGAGGAGGATTTTTTTCTTGGATTTGATATAAATTAGAAGACTTCCAATGGCCATGCTCATGAGCACTGTCTGAAAGTTGCGTCACACGTGCATAGAACGCAGTTTAATGAGTAAGGGCAATAGTTCTTGGTAGGCTTAAATTGTATCCAGAGTGAGGGTGGCCATCTTTGATATAGGCAGACTCAACATTGTCTCCTATTTCTAAGGCCAGTTGGCCTTGTTAAATGTTGTACGCTTTCTTTATAGGCCATAGTGTGTGTTTTGTTGCAGATGACGCTGTTTTCCAAAGCAAGTGGGTATGTTTCTTGTTTGGAACGCGTCTGTATGACAGCCAGAACACGATTGATGTGCGCTGACTAATAAGGCAGTTAGTAGATTAAACATGACATAAAGAAAATGGATCAATTATAGATTGAATAGTACATGTTAGGAATAGTTATTTTTTAGATGAGATTTAAGGGATATTAAGTTAGATAGATTCAGGAATAGAATTGATAGTATTGTGGTATTAGCTGGAAAATGAACTCTTTGGAAGTCAGAGGAATGATTAGGAGGAGAGGGTTAAAGAATTGATAAGAAAGAGCAAAAGGATAGAATTGAAGAAACTGTTAAGTCCTTATTAACCCCTTGACCGCGATCGGAATTCCGCTCGTATGCGGGACATTCCGATCGCGGCTGGAGTTGTGACGAGCTCAGCTCGTCATGCGCACAGCGCTACCGCGCAGCATGACGAGCTGAGCTCGTCATGAGCACGGAAGGGGTTAAGACACAACAGGATGTAGTATGTATTATGGGTCCATTGTTGACATCTGCTAAGTTAGCATGAGCTTCGCTGCCATGAGGCTGCTTTTGCGCACGACACTGCATGCATAGATTTCGCAAGACTCTGTTTGTGCCCTTTCACATGAGAACTGTCTGCTTTTCGCGTTCTCTGCCGTGCTCTGAGGTTTAGTCTGCACACGATGTACAAGGTCGATCAACAATGCCCCTTGTTATTCTGTTCTGGTCAGTCCCTCGAACCTAGACATAACATGACACACTGCTGCACTACTGAAAATCGTATGCTTTAATATTGCAAGCAAAACGTGTTGTGCAGGCACTTGGAGAGACTCCTTTCCAGAGAGAAGAGCTGTGCTTGTCCTGAGATGTAAACCTTTCAGCTAGGCCTTGAGGTATGGGGTCTGCTGACAAAACCCAGAGGTCTTCCTTTTTATAATAAACTATTCCTTACCACAGGGAGGGTGGTTAGGTATTGTAATCCTTTTCCACTGTCTTTATAAAATGATATCCCCGTTTATATTCTATGGAATTGTGACAATGCTGACTATATTGTGTTTATGCATTTTGCTGCTAGTAATGGCACATGTACTGTACCATAGAACGCGTTAGTTAAAATAAACATTTTAAACTAAACCGTGACTCTGATTACTCGCATTGTGGACTAGTATGAGTGAGTGAACGAAAGAGTTGTCTTGCTCCCGCGATTCCTGAGAGAGTCGGGAGTGACATGTTCTGGGTTGTCTAATCATTGGTAGCTTCGCTGTTAGTCGGAGAACAAATGAGACACTATAGCTAGTCGGTTTGGGATTTTGGGTACTAATGTGGTAGGTTGGTACACCCCTATTCACTGAGGTCCTGTTTTCCTGCGCATAGTTCTGTATATGTGCAGAATCCCTGCAACATGGCGCCGCCAACGTTTGGTCTGGTTCTTTTTTTTTATAACCAATTTTTATTGATTTTAAGTTAACACATTTGCAACAAGTAACAATCTAGCTTTCCGCCCAATGATCAGTATCCAACAGTGATAGAAGTCAGAATGATAATCTCGCACGCATGGGTCCAGCAAAAAATAGCAGGCAAGATTGTCCACAACCCTGTTCAAGGAGCAGCCTCAGGAAGTTCAGTTTTCCACCCACCCGATCCATTTACCCCACACCCTTCGAAACTTTCTGGGGCAGCCGCGAGTGACATACATTGGCCGCTCCTGCGCCGCACACCAGTCCACCCCCCGTCGCCACCGTGCCACAGTGGGGGTCAGTGGGTCCAGCCAAAGGGCTGCGATATCTCGTTTAGCAACCATCAGTGCCGTGGTAAGGTAAAGCTTCTCGGCCCTGTTCCCATTTAATCCATCAGTAACCCCTAAAAGGATGTTAAGTGGATTCAGTGGGACCTCCCAACCCAAGACCTCCGTAAGTTCAGCTGTCACTGACTCCCAGTATCGTGTAACTGCGGGACAGAGCCATACCATGTGATAGAAATCTGCTTGGGAACGTTGGCAACGGGGGCAAGACGCCCCAGGCCGGAGCCCAGAGCGATGCATGCGCAGTGGTGTGATGTAGGCCGCGTGCAGATAGTATATTTGAACTAAGCGGAGTCGCGCTGAAGCAGTAACAGTTTTAGGGGCCATCAGCGCGTCTCTCCAATCAGCATCTTCTAGGGAGCCTATCCAGCCCTCCCACTTATCCCGGAGAGAGGAGAGGGAGTTGGGGGTATTGTTCGTGAGGGATCGGTAGATACGAGAAATTCCCCCTTTCCCAGGTTGCCAGTCATGACCTGTGCCTCTGGTGGGCTGTATGCAGGCAGGGAGGTCCCTTCCGAAATGTGGACATGAAGTGCGTGGCGCAGTTGAAGATAGCGATAGAACTGGGAGGCGTGGAGGGAGAACCGGGTCTGCATGTCTGAGAATTCGCGAATGTGGCTTCCGTGCCAGACATCTCCCAGCTGAGAAATGCCGTTGAGATCCCAGACTCTGAATCCGGTGAGAGAAGCAACATCTTTGAGCCATGTTCCACTCCACAGAGGGGTACATTGGGTTAGTCTGCCCGACCAGCGGGTATGGCGCAGGGCCGCTCGCCAGGCCAAGAACACCCCACGGGTGATCCCTGGAATAGTGTGGGGGATAGTGGTTCCGTACAGCATCCCCTGGATATCGGAAAAACCCAAAGCATGTAATTCCAATCGGTAGGCCGGATCCGCCCATCCACCATTGAACCAATCGTGCACAGTGAGAAGCCTCGTCGCCAGGTAATATAGGTGCAAGTCTGTCATTCCCAGCCCCCATCAAAGGGTGGAATTCTACAATGACCTAGAGCCAGTCTCGGCCGCCGCCCTCCCCAGAGGAATTTAGTGGCCAAACTGTCCATCTCTCTGAACCAGGACCGCGAGAAGGTGAGGGGTGTATTTTGGAGCATGTAGAGGAATCGTGGTAGGACCATCATTTTAAAAAGGGCGATCCTGCCCATGAGGTTCAACGGCAATGTTTGCCAGCGAAGGAGATCCGCGCGTACCCGTTTCACCAGTGGAGTGACATTGAGAGCCCAGGCGAGAGCAGGAAGGAGCGTCACCCAGATCCCCAGGTACTTAAATGACTGGCGCCGGAGTGGGATCGAGGACTGCCAGTCGAAGCATTCTCTCGACAAATGAAGGGGGACCAGGACCGACTTGGCCGCGTTCAATCTGAGACCTGAGACACGTTCGAAGAGACGCAGGGCCCGGAGACATCGAGGCCCCGAGCGGGCTGGATCCGACAGGAAAAGCAGGACGTCGTCGGCGTAGAGGGCGATCTTGTCCTCCTCCAAACCGGGCCACTGCCATCCTGTAAGTATCGAGTCGGCGCGGACGAGCGAGGCAAATGGCTCCATCGCTAACGCGAACAGGAGGGGCGAAAGGGGGCAACCCTGCCTCGTGCCCCTCCCAATGGGGAAGGGGCTGGATAGACCTCCATTGACCATCACCTGGGCCTGCGGCTTGTAGTAGAGGGTCTTAATCAGGTTGCGAAAGGGAGTTCCAAATCCCGTCTCTGACAACACTGCATCCAGGTACCGCCAATCCACCGAATCAAACGCTTTCTCAAAATCCACGAGAAGCAAGGAGAGATAAGGAGTCAGTTGTTGACGGTGCGCCAGAGCCAGGTAGAGCCTTCTCAGGCAGTGCCTGGTGCCCCGGCCGGGCATAAAACCGCACTGGTCCAGATGTACCAATTTGGCCAAATGAGGGCGTAGACGTTGCGCCAAAACTGAGGCAAAGATCTTGAGTTCTGAGTTAATAAGGGAAATGGGGCGGTAGTCCGAGCAGTGGACCGAGGGGGGTTGGGACTTAGGGATCACCACAATGGTGGCAAGATCCATCTCAGGACGGAAGAAACCACGGTCCGCTGCCTCACGGTATACCTCCAGCAGATGGGGGATCAGCGTGGCCCGGTAGGACGCGTAAAATTCTTGCGGGAGGCCATCTGGACCCGGCGTCTTGCCCGCTGCCATACGGGAGATAGCGTCGCTAAGTTCTTCTGGAGTGATCGGGAGATCTAGCTCACCCGCTTCCGCGTCAGTGAGCCGCGGGAGTGAGAATCCTTCATTCTGGAGAAGTTCCGATAGGGCGAGATCTGGGGGCCGAGCAGAGTATAAAGAGGCATAATAAGAGGCGAAGCACTGGGCCACCGCCGTGGGATTTTGGTGTGTCTGCCCCTTGGGGTCCACCACTTCGGGAATAATACGGTTAGCCATTGGATAGGTGGCCAGACGATGAAGAAGTTTCCCGTGTTTGGTCTGGTTCTTATCTGCGAGACGCTTGAGTAGTGCTTGTGCTTGTCCACAATACCCTCACTTCTGTTTCCGGAAACGGCTGTGACGGTCTAACCTCCTATATTGATGTTTTTATAGGTTCTTTCAAGCTTGAAGACTTAAAAGGTTTCTCTCTTTAATTTTTAACCCATTATTGTGCTGTCGCACTTTAAGTTGTTGTTCTTCAGTAATCGTAATGGCAACTGCTATTCCGGCTCATAGCCGCGCCGCGCTCAAGGCATATTTGGCTACATATGGAGTGCCTAATGCGGGTGTTGAGCTTATCTTTGTAGTGGAAGCGAATCCTGCTTACCACTTTGAGGTGTTTTATTCTTGGGTCACTTTTCCGGCGGTGGATGGAACAGATGATATTTTTCATGAATACACTGCCACGGCCCTTCCTCACGCTTATCTGCCTTATAGGGCTCTTGAAGTTCCGCTTACGGCTTGGCAACACCAAATTTGGTTCAATGGCGCCCTCCTCATCCAGTAACGCCGGTCCGTTTAGGCCCTTTATCGATAGATGGGGCCACTTGGTCCGTTTTGGCTGGGTATACCCCACACCCACGCTATTTGACTGTTCCGATTGCAGACCTCCGCGTACTGCATACTTCTTTGATACGCGTACATAGGGCTGTTATACAGTACAGCACGCGCAACGTCCAGGTGGGACCACCTGGCATTGCCGCACAACCTGCGGGACCTGGTGGTGTGACCATCAGTCCCCTTATGGTTAATTCAGTGATGGGCAAGCGTCCACAGAATAAGGATGAATTACCTTATTGGCTTGTTGAGAAATTCGGACAATTAGAAGCAGTTTTTCCGAACACCTCTCCTGTGGCAAAACACAGGATTTTGACTATTAGTTTGCCTAAAGACTTAGGGCCATATGTATGAAAGTTTGGTTTTGCGATTCTCAAATAGCGAATTTTAGAGAATCGCTATTTGAGAATCGCAAAACGAGATGTATGTAGGATTTGCAATAAATTTTGCGAATCCTTCATATTCCTTAATTGCGAATCGCAAATAGCGATTCGCAATTAAGAATACCTCCCCATTCATTCCTATGGGCCTAGAGGCCCATAGGAATGAATGGGAAGACATTCTCAATTTGCGATTCGCAATTAGAGAATCGCAAATTGAGAATGCAATTTGAAGGGTGCCAGGGTGTCAAAGGACACCCTGTTGCACCCCTGAAATGTGCATGTGTGCACATGTGGCACACATACATGCCCTAAGGGCATGTATGTGTGCCACATGGCACTTTAAAAATGCAAAAAAGTGCATTTTTAAGTGAAATCGCAAGTTACCATCAACTTGAAGTTGGTGGTAATTTGCGATTCCTTAAGCCCAAATTGCACTTTTTTGTGCTTCTTACATTGCATTTAAGGAATCGCAATTAGCGATTCCTTAAATGCAGTTACAAAATAGGGAATCGCAAAATTTGCGATTCCTTATTTTGCGAGGGAGTTTCAGTGTGATACATTGCACACTGCTAATTTGCGATCAGCAAGCGCCGAAATTCGGCAGATTTCGGCGTTTGCGATCGCAAATTGGCTTCATACATATGGCCCTTACTTCCCGAGTTGGCTGATTGTGTTTGCAGCGGTATATTCAAAGTGCTTCGGCACCCCTTCCATGACCGTGCTCCCTTCCGTGATTAAACGTGTTCAAGATGAACACGGTACTGAAGCGGCTGTTGAACTGGGTATGAGACTGGTGGGGGTGTTCGACGTGGTTGCTGATTTGATCCATGCCAACGTCAAGGGCGATGCAGTAAGCTTTCAAGTCGCTAACGGCTTGGAGGCTGTGCCTGATGCAGGCAAACCACGCAAATTACCAAAGATCATTGCAAAGGCTTATAAAACAATAGGCCGCAATAATTTGGGGGTTAAGCCTTTTACTCAGACGCAAACACAATCTCAAACTCAACAAAAAGCCCAGACTGATAAAGATGGGCGTCCGGTCTTTCCTAAAAAGAACTGGAAAAATAAAAAACAGGGGCAGCAACAACAGAAGCAAGGTTCGCCTGCTGGTTCACCGACACCTGAGTCTTCTGAGCGTACGTATGACTTGCGCGATCGCGCGAAAATTAAGTCTCCTTATAGATTTCAGGTCCCTGATCCACGTTCTCCTCATTCTTCACAGGACACATCTGGCTCTCAAGTCGGAGGAGGGGAATGACAAGATCGTGGCAAGAGTCATCCTGTGCCACAAGGACGTGATCAAACCCGTCAGTTTGACATGAAGGGGAAACAAGAGGAGCAACCACGCTTCCTTCCGTGCCCCGTTTCAAAAGAAAAAGGTTGCCGCTTTGACAGCGAGATATGCCTCAGACGGTGAGAACCCGACTGCTGGATTGGACTTGGGCAGTGACTCTGCTCGACAGTACAGCGGAAGTTACAATAGTGCGGGAGGCACTGCATCCTTGTCTGGAGGCGACAGCAACTGAAACTTTCATTACAGTAGAGTCAGCTGACACCCGGGTTGCCCCCCCGGATAAACGTGTAGTCACAGGGATTTTTGGGGAGAATCTAACCGCTTCCTATGACATATTGTTAGCAGAGGCAGATTGGCCCCCACCTTTTGTACTGGCCGATCAAGGGGGGAGGACGTGATACTTCCGAGTTTTTCGCGTTACGTCCCCAAGGAGCATGCAGAGGCTTTTGCAGCTGAGTGGGCTTTGGCCCTGGCAGTGCACCGCAATCAAGTGGGCTGGGATAAAGATTCTCCGCCACATGAGATTCCATTGCGGTCTATGCCTCAACCTCAACCCCAATATCCCATCCGGCGGGAAGCCAAAGGTCCAGTTTCTGATGTTCTAACTGAGTTGGAGTATCAAGGAGTCATTGAGACATGTGTGTCACCGATGAATAATCCTCTTTTTACTGTGTCCAAACCCGATGGGTCTTATTGCATAGTTTTAGATTACCGGCATTTAAACTCTCATTGTCGTACTTTTGCGGTACAGAATACCCATAGTTCTGCTCTTGTGGACAGCATTGTTCGTAAAAAATATAAAACGACTCTTGACATTTCCAATGGCTTTTACAGTCATAACCTGTCCCCTGAATGTAGTCAATGGACCGCATTCACGGCAGGTGGAAAACAGAAACATTTCGGCGTTTACCTATGGGGTATAAGAATAGCCCCGGGGTTTTCGCCGCGCGTGTTGTCTCTTTGTTGGACAGCATTGACCCAGATGCATACTCGTATGTTGATGACATTTATCTCACAGGTGACGAATTATGGCCGCATCTATGCCGTGTTGACCGCATCATCCTTGAGTTTGCGGAATACGGATACAAATTTAAATTTGCTAAATCTCACATCGCATGCTATGCAGTGCTTTTTTTGGGCTATGAGCTCAATAATGAAGGTCGCGGCTTGGCACCCCACTTTCTGGAGAAATGCGCACGCTTGCAATCTCCAACTACCCTGAAAAAACTTCAGTCTTTGCTGGGATTTTTAAATTTTGGGAGGTCTTACATTCCAGAGTATGCCCGGCGTATCATGCCTCTTTATGCTTTGATACAACCTACCTTTTCGAAAGCCTGCTGGCTCCCGGAACATTCTGCTATTTTGCATTCTTTGCAATCTGACTTGCTTGAATCTAAGTACTTGTTGACACGTGATAACCACACAAACCTGGTGATACGAATCGTGCCAGGCACAGTGGGTTTCACTTACTTGACATACAATAAAGGCGACACAGTACCTATTGCATACAAATCGCACTTGTACACTTCAGCCGAAATGTTGTTTTCCACTGTCGAAAATGTTTTGACAGCTGTGCAGATGGCGGTCCTGAAGAAACGCGCACTGGCACAGGGGAAACGCATTTTAGTGGTTACACCTTTCCCTGCTTTAGAAGCAGTAACTAAGGCGAGTGTGCCAAACTCTAAAGCATTCCCGTTGGATACAATGGGCTACTTCTTTGACGTCTCCGGATGTCACGTTTATCTTTAACCCCTCTCTTCAGATGCAGGAGTTCTTGCAGTATGAACACGTTCATCCTCCTCCTCTGTCTTAGCTTCCCTTAGAGGAGTACACATGTATCATCTACACCGATGGCTCGGCGCAACCGGCCACTGGTTTTAAACATGCTTATTCGGCGGCTTGCGCTATTGTCGCTGGTACAATGGTGAATGGAGAATTCAAGTCTAATATAGTGCATACACAGGCGCTAGGGGACTGTACCGCCCAATTAACCGAGCTGCGCGCTCTGGTTCTTGCTCTCGAGTTTGCTGATCCGAGTGTTCCTACACTCATTGTGTGCGATTCCTATTACTGTGTTCAGTCTTTTAATGACAACTTATTTTTTTGGTCTCAAAATGATTATTGAGATTCTAAGGGCAGCATAATTAAGCATAAAACGCTTTGGGTTCGAGTGGCGGATTTTAAACAACGTCTGCCGCTCACACATGTTATACATACTCTTGGCCATCAGCATGTGGGAGCACACGCTCTTGGGAATTGTTTGGCTGATGAAGCAGCCAAATCTGCAGTAGCCACGTGTTCCGTAGCAGCCGTTACAAGGTCCATGAGTAGGATTGATAATGACATTTTGGCAGCAATTGCTGCAACTGCGGAGGGCTCTAATTATCCACGAGGTTTCCCTTCAAAGTATTCTTATCAGTTAACTCCTGAGAATGTTCCTTTTGCTAGAATACCTGCCATTGGAGATCGGCTGATTCCCAACGCGGACCACAGACACACTTTAATCGAAACCGCACACGAAGGAATGGCTTCGGCCCATGCTGGGGTGTCAGCGACTGTTTCTATCTTGCAGCAACGTTATTGGTGGCGTGGTTTATATAAGCAGACCCGTACTTATGTGCTTTCTTGTGACATCTGTCAACAGATCAATCCTTCTACGGTTACACGTCCACCACAAACACAGCTTTGCATTGCAGATCGCCCCTTTGCTTGTGTATATCTTGATCACTGCAGTCCATTTACTTCTGATACTGCATATAAATACATTTTGGTTGCAGTTGATTCGTGCACTAGATTCCTTTGGGTTTGGCCACAACGCAGTGCTGACGCTCGAAATGTCATCAGGGATTTGCGTGTCTTTGTAGGGATCTTTGCCTGTGGCACCTTTCATTCAGACCAAGGTCCAGTGTTCGCCTCTAAGGCGTACAAGGACGCGATGAAGTCTTTGGGGGTGCTGGTGCAGTTTTCGTCTCCATACAGGCCTGAGGGCAATTCCATTGTGGAGCGAATGAACCGTGACTTAAAGCAATCCTTGACAGCCAGAGTCTTAGGTACTGGCAGGAACTGGCTGGCCCACTTGTATGGGGTTCAACGTGCACTTAATAATCTCCCTAGAAGACCTCTGGGTGGGCGGACCCCATACGAGATGCTCTTTGGCATCAAAATGTTTGTGCCAGACCTTGATGGTGTAGACGTTGCGGCGGCTGCCGTGACCTTTGACGAAGATAATCAATCTACTATGTTACAGGACCTACAAGAGACCCATGCCCGTCTTGCTACTGAACATTTGCCTTCGGCAACAGATGCTGCACTGCTGATTCCGGTGGCCGGCTGGCTTCCAAAAGTTGGTGATCTGGTCCGAGAGAAGTTGGAGAACAAAAAAGAATTTGGTCCCTCTTATCGTGCACCGGTTCCAGTGCTTGGATTGAAGGGTACTCGTACAATCATTTTACCACGACTTCCTGGTCGCAAGGACAACAGATACATCTCCATTGACAATGTCAAGCTACAACATCTGGCCGATTCGGAATAGTGTGACGCCTGCTGTTTCGTGCCCCACAATTTCGAGAAATCCTGGGGTTAGCGCATCTTTCAGCTCACCTACTGACACTGTCATCGAGATGGACCCTGTTGTTGACCATTTGTCTGTCCCTCCTGCTTCCTCCTGCAACGAGGAAGTTGAGTATACTTATCCCACAAGTGAGTCTTTGCATGGCTTGCCCGAAAGTCATTTACACCATGGCAGATTTTCTTTTGACTCATCTTCCACCACTTCAATTGGCCCTACCAAATTGTCTATTTTTGTTTCCTGGTTTAAACAAACTTATTTGGTCCCTCCTTGGACATACATCTGGTTAGTAATGATCACGATTTTTCTTTTCATGACAATTGGTTTTCTGACGGTGTTTTTTTCTACTCATCAATGGTCACTACTTACCAGAACGCTCTGCTGTGAACTTGGTTGATGGTATTTTGGCCCCTCACTCATCTTCCCACATCATGAAGCGTGACCATTCTCTTGTGAACATTTCAGCGTTTCCAGTTGCGGATGGCATCATCTGGGATAAAGTGAATTATCAGGTCCATGGGCCGACGGAAATAATTAACGTTCCGTATGTCTTTCGCGTCTCCATGGGTGACGTGGTAACAAAGGACATACGCTCAGACGACTGGGATGTGCATGCAATACAATCGTTTTCCGATTTGAAGTATTATGCTGCTTTTAATGCAGAAGATTTATATTTAAATTCTGCCAATTATGCCGATTTATTCTGTTATCAACATTATGGGCATCATTTCCTGCATAAGACTAATACATTACGCCCTGTTGTCAATTACACACAGTGGGAACATTGCCCTACACCAATAAAAGGTAGTTCGCGAACACTTAGAAATAAATTTACATATTTTACAGATTTCGACAGGTCAACACCCGAGTCTTATTATTTTAAATTAAATATTCCTTCATCTGCCAAAGTAATGTTGACCCATACGAAATTAATTTACTCAAATTCTTTCAGACATGATCTGTCAGTCAGGGGTTATGATCACTGGAAGGCCACCATTGATTTGAAATCTATGTGGGGTTCTAAAACCTGGCAGGTACGAGGCTCTGAAGCCTTACATCGTGCCGGCCTCATCCCAACACAAATTTTGTTTTTAAATGAAACAATTTACCAGACAAAGTGCTTTGGTTTGGCAACTGCAAAAAAGTTGAACGCCCCTGCCATCCCCTCTTTAGCTGAGTATAATAATTGGCGCAAATACACAAATTGTTCCATTGATGCCTTACAATCTTTGTTTCAAAACAACACGTTTAATGCATCTGGAATGGATCCTTTAGATTGGTTAGTTTGGCAGACGAATTCGAATGCCTGCCAACTCCGGTTTCATAACACTAGTTTAGGTTATATACAAGACAGACCCGACCCAAGATTTCCAGATACACATTCGGTAACAACCTATTCGGTTGGAAAATTATGTCAACAGTGGTTGCAGCACTCTACACTATCGTCCGTTACACAACATTTATCGTTGTTGTACAATAACATTAATTTGGCCAACTTTGTCTTGGGACCCAGGGTTCCACGAACAAAGAGATTCTATTACGCAGCTTACAATGAAATATGGAAACTTTCACAGATTGAAGCTGCGTCACGTCTGCGGGAAATTGACCAAGCAAACTTAGAAAAGGTTCTAGCTGTTGTCGATAATAGTATTAACACACTATCTTCCCGCATTTACCCATAGGATAATATTGTTTCTTCTGTTATTGATATTGTGCAAGAAGATGTGTCTTTGTTATATCATGGTCAAAATCAATTGCGTTCTGTAATGCAATTCGCATGGACTTTGCAAACTCTAAAAATGGGAAAAGTTCCATGGGATTTTTTGAATGCGACTGCGTTGTTTTTACCATTTAATTTGACTGACAAACAGCAGTTCATGTCCATGAAAGATGCACTTTACACTCTTCTACACATAGAAAAAATAGACCCTTTGCCATTTTCTGTACCGGAAACTGATTCTGCTGTTTGGCTAATTCATGGGGGTATTTCTTTGCCTTTTCTCTGTTGCAATTCAGCTCCTGTATGAAACATTACCCGCTAGGCCGCTTTGAACCCCTGGGTAGCGCTTTTCTGCATGAACTGTGGTCTTTACCTTTCACCTACCGATGTTTGCGGGAGGAAACTGAAGTATACCTTACGGGGGAGGACTGTGATTCTACAGTGGGTCCTTCCCTTGTTTGCAAAAATATAAAGTTACACGGAGCATGTAATATGTCGGCTCCGAACCTTGCATGTGTTTTAAAAGGTAATCCGGTTCCCGCAATAATTCCCACGTTCACTCTGCTTACTAACGGTAGTTATCTTATTCTAAATAACCAAGAATGCTGCGGCTTGCTGGCTGGCATACCATACATAGTAATGGTTTCACAGCGCGTAATTTGTTGTAAAAATTTGCTTTTTCCTCCCCCGCGTGGGCAGCTCGATAGCTCAATTTGGCCTTCCATACCAACTTTGAAAGCAGATTTCAATAAATTGAGCAGATTAAAGGTGCTTTTAACCCAACAAGAAGTCGCCCTGACTTCCGCCCGAGAAACCTTCCACCTGCAGGTGGCTAGCGCTGCTAGCGAAATTCAAACACTTTTAACCACTAACCTCCCACTGCATTTTGGGGAGTTAATACACCGCATATTTAATGCGTCTGATACGAGTGGCCTTGCTCAACTTTTTAAAGCTGTCGGCTCTGGCCTTCTGACTTCTTTTCAGACAATATTTGGTGTTATACCAGCATTCATTCATTCTATCTTTTCCAGCGTCTTTGGTGGATTCCCTTTAATGCTGGCGTTAGCTGCGGGAATCCTGCTTCTCCTGTGTCTGCTGCGCAATGGCTGCTCCTCTTTTGGTGTTGCACAGACAAGACCGGCTGCGATTGCTTCGTGACCGCATGCATGAGTGCTTCGGTACACTACCACTGGCAGCTCTCAGTGTGTCTTATGGGTTGTCCTTCCGCTTTGCGTACTTCATTTGCGTGCAACCCGTCTTTTCATGTCTACAATATCCGTTTACTTGGGCATTGGATTTGTGCCTCTCCAATTCGTCATGTCCGGACCCGGATTTCGACCAGCTGGTGGGTCCCTTAGTGGCCCATGAGCGGGACTGTTCTGGGATTGGCTTAAAGGCACATGCGGCTGCACTTGGAATCTTGGCTCAATGGGATGTCTGTGAGGCTGCGCAGAATCTCCTACTTCAAAGTTACATCGAATATCACACAAGTTGTCCGGAGATGCTAATGGAGGCACCCGCATATGAGGAGCACACTTGTTCATTCGATTTGATTAACTGGATGGCTTCCCTTTTTTCTACCAACGACAATGATGTCCTTCTGGAGGGTGTTGCATTTTTTTGCTCCTACACTCTGGTGGATTAAATTAAACGGTTCTTGGATTTCGGTTGCCCTTATACAAAAATACTTTTTTCCTACTAGGTTTTTTTTTTTCTCTCTCTCCCTTCTCCGTTGAACATTTTATGTACTTTTAAAACCTGTTGCCTTTTTTGAACTCTGCTCGCTCTTTTTGAACTCTGTTTTCAATCTATGTCTCTATGCGATGGCCTTACCAGGGGGAGGGTGTAGTATGGATTATGGGTCCATTGTTGACATCTGCTAAGTTAGTATGAGCTTCGCTGCCATGAGGCTGCTTTTGCGCATGACACTGCATGCATAGATTTCGCAAGACTCTGTTTGTGCCCTTTCACATGAGAACTGTCTGCTTTTCGCGTTCTTTGCCGTGCTCTGAGGTTTAGTCTGCACACGATGTACAAGGTCGATCAACAATGCCCCTTGTTATTCTGTTCTGGTCAGTCCCTCGAACCTAGACATAACATGACACACAGCTGCACTACTGAAAATCGTATGCTTTAATATTGCAAGCAAAACGTGTTGTGCAGGCACTTGGAGAGACTCCTTTCCAGAGAGAAGAGCTGTGCTTGTCCTGAGATGTAAACCTTTCATCTAGGCCTTGAGGTATGGGGTCTGCTGACAAAACCCAGAGGTCTTCCTTTTTATAATAAACTATTCCTTACCACGGGAAGGGTGGTTAGGTATTGTAATCCTTTTCCACTGTCTTTATAAAATGATATCCTCGTTTATATTCTATGGAATTGTGACAATGCTGACTATATTGTGTTTATGCATTTTGCTGCTAGTAATGGCACGTGTACTGTACCATAGAACGCGTTAGTTAAAATAAACATTTTAAACTAATCCGTGACTCTGATTACTCGCATTATGGACAAGTATGAGTGAGTAAACGAAAGAGTTGCCTTGCTCCCGCGATTCCTGAGAGAGTCGGGAGTGACATGTTCTGGGTTGTCTAATCATTGGTAGCTTCGCTGTTAGTCGGAGAACAAATGAGACACTATAGCTAGTCGGTTTGGGATTTTGGGTACTAATGTGGTAGGTTGGTACACCCCTATTCACTGAGGTCCTGTTTTCCTGTGCATAGTTCTGTATATGTGCAGAATCCCTGCAACAAGGAAGAGGAGATCTATTTGCAATGAGGATGAAGATTTCTGGTCTTTTTCAGATGATGAGGGTGTCTCTAACAAAGCACTAGGTGGCAAATGTCTCAAGAAAAGAGATATTTATCTGTTGAAGATGAGTCTGGGTCCGCAGGTTAGGAGTCATAAGCAATTCGCAAGAGAATGGTGTCCAAAGCAACATTAGATAGAGGCAGGATATCCCTGAGAATGATTGGGTATTAAGACATACTATTGATGAAGACAAAAAAGATGGATCAATATGTTTTTGATCTGGATAACGATGATTACTCAGGAAATTAGTTTGGGAATGTTGAAGAGATTAGAATTCAGGAAAGACTGTTAAAGACCCTTTGGGTCAAAAATTATTTAATCCTAATGATGTGAATCATCCAAGACGTTTTGACTGGTGGCCCTTAAACCATTTCGGAGAGTATATTAAACAAATAATTAGGAAACCCTTGAGAGAGAGGACAGTAGTATGTTCTCAACCATTTGTTGGTGAGAAGGAGACTATGGTGCCAAATTTAGACCCAGACGTTTTAGCTTGCCTGTTTAAATTAGAACAGGATCCTAGAAAAGAATTG
Source organism: Calotriton arnoldi (assembly GCA_963921515.1). NCBI lineage: Eukaryota > Metazoa > Chordata > Amphibia > Caudata > Salamandridae > Calotriton > Calotriton arnoldi. The sequence continues at coordinate 696,786 of CAWUFW010008774.1, forward strand.
GAACATTCATTAAAGCAATGTTAAGAAACGTTATTGGATACTCTAGGCCTTTTGGCCAGAGTATTTGATCTGGTGGAGGAGGCATATGTAAAGGGAAGTGACATTGACATTGGTCTTTAAAGAGGGTGCAGCCAGAGAGCAATTTGCTTTCCAGGTAATACAAATGCGAGCATTATAGCAAAGAGAAGGAAAGCAGTGCTGATGCGTATAAGCACTAAATTGGAAGATTAGCCAGAAAGGAGTCAACTGATGCAGCAAAGGGCCTACTGTTTGGCACAGGGATGGTTATAACCCTTGGTAAACATGTATCTATTTTTGCAGCTTTGGACAAGACTCAGAATTCAATGAGGAAAGTAGCTGGTGCGAACACTTTATATTGTTGGGTCAGAAGGAGAGGGTAGCATTTTGGCCAAGGATATTTTAAGGCCCAATACAACAAAGGAAGAGGTATAAGGAAACAGCAGGTTTTTCTCCATATAGGCAGAGGCGGAAGAAGTCAACAATCCTCTTCTGGACAAGGTGAGTATGAAGAGTATTTCTGGTTGTACCCATGGAAAGGTGGGAGGCGGATTGAGGCTTTTTCTGCAAGAGTGGGAGAGCTTAACTCAAGACCCGTGGGTTATTGCAACAATGAAAGGATGTCTAATAGAGTTTGAGAAAACTCAATTTCAGGAGGTAGAACCAAAGGAGTTGGTTTTCAAGTAGGAACAAAAGGAAATTGTGAAGAACGAAATAAAACAGAAGCTAGAAAAGGATGCAATAGTAAAAAAAAGTAATGGAGAAAAAATGTTTGTAAGTACTTTTCTTCTGATAGAGAAGAAGGACAAAGGTTGGAGGCCAGTAATAAATGTAAGATCTTTAAATCATTTCAAGATGGAAGGTGTGCATTTGTTAAGGGATATTTTACAACAATCAGATTGGATGGTGAAGCTGGATCGAAAGGATGCCTACTTCACAATCCCAATAGATGTAGAGAGTCAGAAATGTCTTCAGTTCAAATGGGAAGGTAAATTATTTCAGTTCAGACGTCTCCCCTTTGGACTTTCTTCGGCCCCATGATGTTTCACGAAACTACTAAAGCCAGTACTGGGGCTGTTGAGAGAGCAGAGTGTAGGAATGATTATTTCTTAGGACAATATTTGTATCTTGAGTCAGAAGGAGGAGATTTTAAAGGAACGTTTAACTATGATAGAGGATCTGTTGAAAAGACAAGGTTTCATTGTAAAACAAGAGAAATCGATATTTAAACCTTCACAGACAATTGAATTTCTAGGTTTTATAATAGAAAAGGTGAAAGTCCAGCTTCAGTTATCGTAGAGGGAAAAAATCTGATAAAAAGAGAGGTACATCATATATGAGGGAGACATGAAGTTACTTTGAGAGAGCTATCACATGTGATTGGACATCTGTCCTCATCGATTCAGGCTGTTTTTTCAGGACCCTTGCATTACAGGGCTTCTCAACGTTTGAAGACCTCAGGTTTGTTGAGGGGTCTTTAGATGGGAATAAGGTCAAAGTGACAGAGGATGTAAAGGAAGAATTTACCAGGTGGTTGGAGAACTTGGAAGCTTGGAATGGTAAAGCAGTTTTTGGGACAGTTCTAGATTTTTGCGTTAGATTCAGATGCAGGCAGTTTTGGCTGTGGTATAATGTGTTTGGATCAAAAACTGGAGGAGGATGGAATCTAGAAGGGAAGGAAATGACTGCGGGTCTGTTTGCTTTTTGCAGTTTCAAGGATTATTTGTGGAGATATTCAGTTTTATTGAGCATGGACAATATAACAGTTGTAGTCGCATATAAACAGTTTGGGGAGAAGCATGTCAAAAAAGTTATCAGAGATTGCGAAGAAGTTGGGGGAATTTTGCCAGGAACGTGGTACAGATTTGACAGCTCAGTATTTACCAGGGAAAGACAATGTGGTAGTGTATTGGAATTCACATAGTCTAAGGGATTACAGCGAGTGGGAGTTGAGAAGGAACATTGTTTGGAAGATGGAATTGAATTAAGGTACTTTAGAAGTGGATTTGTTTGCGTTTTGTTTGATATTTCAAAAAAAGAAGCGTTTCAGTTGGCATCCTGATCTAGGAGCAATGGCAGTACATACTTTCACTCAAGATTGGCAGGGACTGAACGGTTATGCTTTTCCTCCTTTTGCGATGATTCAGAGGATGTTAGTCCATGTAATGAGACGGAGGTGTCAGATAGCCCTGGTTGCTCCTTTTTGGTCAACTCAGAATGGGTTCCCATTACTGATGTAGTTGGCTGTGGAAGTTCCTTTAATAGTTCAGTCATGCAGAGGCATATTGGTAAGCGTAGAAGGAGAGGAATATCCTTTAGTGGAGTCGGACATGCTCAACTTTCTAGTTTGAAAAATATCAAGAATTCAGGAAGATTCAATGGACTTTTGGGAGAGGCTTTGGAGCGTCTCAATGAATAGTGGGCTCCAGGAACAAGAAAGGGATAGAGAAGTGCATGGACTGTCTGGTTGCGTTGGTGCTTGGCAAAGTATATGGATCCCATGGAGGTAGATGGGGTAGAGTTTGCAAGTTTCTTGGCAGATTTGTTTAGTAAGGGTTTTTCCTATAGGATGGTTAATTGTTAAAGGTCTGTGATTACAGCAGGTCATACCCTTTAGGAGGGTTAATCAATAGGTAGAAGCCCTTTGATATGTAGAGTGATGAAGGGAATTCACTTGAAGAGACCTCCTAGGTCACACTATTTCAGTCTTTCTATGTAAATTTGATTTTTAGGCTGTTTGAGAACTGGCCAATGAATAGGGTTTTAGCTTTGAGAGAATTAATATAGAAATTAGCTGCTTTGCTTTGTTTTATTTCATTCAGAAGGGTGTCAGATGTGCAAGCTTTGGATTTAGGTAGTAGATTTTATCAACCTGGAGTGTTTTTTGAGATATGGCAAAGGACCAAGACTACGGCAGAGTCTATTTTTAATCTGAGATTTTAGGATTACCCAAAGGTTTGTGTGGTAGGTTGTATTAAGGAGTATGAATCAAGGGAGCAGGAGTTCAGAAGTGTTGGTATGAATCAACTGGTGATTTCATATGCTAAACCTTATGAGGCTGTTTCAGTAGCAACTATTGCAAGATTGGTTAAGACAGTTAGGAAAAAGGCAAGAGTGGAAATGAATAGATTTAAGTCACATTCTGTGAGAGGAGCTATGGCTTCTAGGGTTTTTTGTGCGGCAGCTAGGTTGGAAGATTATGAAGGCAGGAGATTGGTCAAATATGGAAGTGCTTAGGAAGTTCTATCTCAAATATGTTGAGCATGTTTCAGGCTTCATATTGAAAGGCTTTGAACATGCATAATGCTAGCCCCATTTCTTGCCTAAAATGCAAATGCACAAAGCTTTTGTTTATAGAGAATCAAGATTTTATTAAAGAGAAAGAGGCTAGCACTATCCCTCCCTCCCTTTCCCATATGATAAAAAAGGGGGAGAGGAGAGGACATATGATTTCTGGTTGCATAGAGTCTTTTGGGAGATGCTGAAATTAATAGAAGCTAATAGTGATTTTCACGTACTATGAAAAATGTTTAAAAATGAAATTTTATGGAAATGTTGTGGGTAGTTATTGGTTTTAAAGTTTTCATGATTGATTTTGTTTTGCAGATAATCAATAGACTATGTTGGTTAAGGAGTAAAGAACGAGCAGGATGAACAGATAAGAGCGACAAAAGAGGAAGAAGATGAAATGTTGAGGGGTTTGATTGACTGAGTGTTCTGTTGTACTTTGTGTTTTACAATGCTCTAACTTTGAAACTGAAGTGTGAGCTCTTTGGAGGAAGTATATTAAAGTCAATGCATAATGCTAGCCTCCTTGTATTTAATAAATATTGTGATTCTCTATACACAAAAGCTTTGAGAAGCCAAATTCTTCCTTATACAGTACGCATAAAGCATCATCTATGATCCCTAGGATTGCAGTTTCTGTGCTATGGACAGTTCTAAAGCCCAAACGAAGATTGTCTAATGGACTGCGGTCTTTGATGTGTTGCTTGAGTTGGACTGAAACACAGCTTTTCAGGATCTTGGCCAAGAATGAGATTAGTAACTGGGTGGAAATTAGTCATGTGTTCTGTATCTGCTCCTGTTTTTGTTTTTTAGAACTGGACTGCCCTGCTCTATTTTCAGACAGTTTGGGACTTCACCTTAAGCCAGTGAGGAGTTGACCATCTACATTGAGAATGGGATCATGTGGGTGCTCATCTTTTTATTAAGGTAGATGGGATCCCATCTGTGCAATGCAAGGCTGGTCTCGAATTAGCTATTGTCCTAATGAGAACCGTTCCATTTATATCTCTGATCTCACTCAAGTCTATTTTGCTATTGGGGTTGGAGAGAGGGGTGAGCGTTCTGCTGAGACTCTAGTCTGTAACAGCTCAATCTCATTATTCTTCTCCATGGAGAATTCAGATAGCTCCTCTCACCTTTATTTTGAGGTGTTGACGTCAATCTTCATGGTTGGATGGGAATGATGTATAATAATATCAAACAGTCTTCTGATGTGGTTTCTCGCTTGGTGTAACTGATCTGAAGTAGGAATTTTTGGCATCAAAGATACTGCTTTTGCACCTTTTCCTTTCAAATTGAAGACTGGCCAGATTCTTTGTTGAGGGGTTTTACCTCCATTTTCGGTCAACTCATCTAAGTCTTTTTCCGTAAATATGTTTGTTGATCCATTTACATCATATAATGGATACAGCTTTATAAGAAAACACTGTACAGACAAGTCATATCATGTCCTCTATGTTGCCTGTGCTCTCACTGAAAGAGTGAGGAGATCTACAGTCATCGCTATAAAATGAGGCAGTTGAAGCGAATGATCAGCATACAATAACAAAGGGAACATTCAACTGGTTCTGGATCCTGGGGAAGCAGGTGCAGAAGTATCAGCTGTGACTTCACCTGTCAGACCTCAGAGTTAGGTGAGGAGGTACCGGTTACATCTCACTGATTGCATCTAAGTCAGCAGGGGAGTGGAGTGGTCATGTCATGTAGTACAATGGGACCGTCAGACCGGCAATGCTCCATTGTGGAGAAAAACTCATTCCAACAGCAACCACCCTACAGGGCATCCCATCTAGGTGTCTAGGGGGTCGTTCATCAGTCTTAGCCTGCATTGCCATCAGAACGGACTCTCAGTGCACTATATCAGACTCACCCCTTTGCCCTCTATTAAGGCCTTCAGAACTACAACCTTGACCCTAACCAGTCTTTGGACATCTAACAACCATTGCTTAATATCCCGCAAGTGATCAGCCTTCCAAGACATCGATGTGGCCCATTTGGCCATACTGAGGCCTAAATTAAGAATCCTGACAACCTGCATATTTGGCCGTGAGTGGGGTATTAGTACCAACATGCAGGTAAGTATGTCTTGCTGTACAGTCTTGCCTGATACTCCTGCTAGAGTAAACACTATCTGCATCAAGTAGTTCACAATCACAAGGTAGGTCCACATCATAATGAAAAAGTCGACCCCAGATGGCCGACATCTAGGGCAGGCATCAGTAGATCCTGGGTACTCATTAGCTATCCTTAGAGGGGTCAGGTAGGTCTGGTGCAAATAATTAAATTGTGTAAATTTAAAACCTGGGTTTTCACCAACTATCTTAGTATAATGTAGGCAGTGCCCCAATTCTGATATGTGAGCTCCTTCCCCAGGGTGCGTTCCCAAAGTATTTTAACAAGGCCCAGATTGGCATGGAGTGCCGCTGAGATTGTGACATATAAATGGGTGATGGCCTTCCGCTCTCTCCTGCGGGTGATGTCACACATAGATAGCTCAATCTCACCCTCACCCCACAGGAACCTGACCACCGCAAGTGAGGAAGTGACCCAATCCCAGTTCCCAGGTGTCAGCCAGAGTGTCATAGGGGTGTAAGTGCCATTGAAGAATAGGTCTTCCACCTTTAGTATCCCAGCCTCGGTCCACACCCGTTGATTATTGTCATCCGATAAAGCACAAAATCTCAAAAGCAGCCAAAGAGAATCTCTGGGGCATGCAATTCCTATGGTCCCAAACGCTTTCTCAAGAAGACCCAGCACTGTCTTACCATCTGTACAGACTGTGGGCATTTTGGCAGTAGGGGAACCATCCGGAAGACCGCTTCATAGAGTGAAATAGGTTCACCTCAACTTAGTTGTCTCCTACTTTCTTTAAGTTCTCTGTTGTCCTATTGGAGGAGTTCTTGCCCTTTAGCCTTTATAGTTTAATGGGTAGTACTTCCTCTAACATGTTGGCTATAGTTTTGTTGTAGAAATGAACCATGTGTGTTGCTGTTTGTTCCTTGATTAGGGGTTGGATTTGTGACATGATTTTTGAGGATTGATTAGTATTTATTTGAACTTCAGGTACAACCCTTATGTTGAGGGAGAAGACAATAAGGTAGTGCCCTGCCTGTCAACTGGTATCGGGGGTTCTATGGGTACGACGCCTTCTTTGGCAATGAGTAGGGAGAGAGTAGTTCCTTTCACATAGATACTTTCAATACTTACTTGGGAGTTTTATGAACCTACCAATACAGGACATACCCGTCCTCTTCCATTCCCAGTGAGGTTATCAGTCATCATCTCAGTGTTCTCTGTCATCTGGCTCTATATGTTAAAGGCCAATTGTGAGACAGGATCTCAACCTAGTCTTTTCCAGTCTCATGCACAAGCCTTACAAACCAAGAGCTTCATGTGGATTGACATACCTTTCACGGAAAACAACCCTCTTGATTACCAGAACACATGCAGGCCTCAGCACCTCTGAGCTGTACATTGTTTTTTACTGAGTAATGGCAGTGCTCGAGATAATAATAGTAATAATAACTTCAATTATATAGCACATGTATCTTTTGTCTGGTCTCTAGCTGTTGATCTCTGGTTCAAAAGGCTTGGCTGAGTTTCATCTAAGCAAGGATATTTGTCTTCCAGTCTTCTTTCTGGGCCCTGACTCCTCTACGAAGGAGGTGTTACATACATTGTTGTACTCTTAGATTTTATCTGGACAGAACCAGAGACCTAGGTTCTAGATACCATTTGTTCATCAACTATGGTGGTTCTGATGCAAGCAAGCTTGCTTCCAAGGCCACTATTGCCAAATAGATCACTTTCCAATTGCCCACATTATGCTTTGAAAAGGAAATGTCTTCCACTGAATATTTGCCCACCCTCCACCAGAGGTAAGAGAGTATCCTTGGTATTCTGCAATCTCGTCCCCATCAGAGAGATTTGCATCCGACATTCAAGTATTACATTCATAAGGCTTGATGAACATTTGTCAAATAGTTCTTTAGAAACCTTTTCACTTAATTCTCTGACTTTCTGATACTGTTTTTACCCCTTCCCTTACTACTTCTTTTGCTGTGAACTCTAACTACTGGTCTGGATATAGAGCAACACAAGACTTACATCATGACAACGTCAGAGCTCTTTACAAAGCTATAAATATATTATACGTAAAAGCAAAAAGAATAAAATCACAAAAACATGTTGATTATATATGAGGTAGTGCACAGATTTGTAAACATCATTTATACCTTTATGTTTGATGAACGAGGACAGTGTTTGTTTTAATTCCCATTATGCAGTTGTTGTATTTGTAGACTCTCAGGCATTTTAGGTTTGATCTCAGGAGTCTCTTGCTAAGTTGAGAGGAGTTATTCATCTTTTTTATTTTTTTATTTTGTTTATTGAGTTTTTACTTAGAACTTAGCTAAAAGGACCAGCATAATAATGACAGTACATAGATAGGTACATGCACAGCAGCATCAGATGACCATAATATTACTACGATACGGAATCTGAAAATACTAAGACATCTCATAACAGGCCAATTGTCCCCAAATCCCGCAAACATCATATAAAGCAGAACAGGATAGCAGAAATCAGTTACCAATACAGCCAAATTTAGAGACAACACCCGTAGACCATTCATAATTAGGGCATACAGTTCAGTACGAGGGGGGGGATCATGGCTCATTCCCGGTCTCCATTGGGTGCTCCAGGAGATATAATTTAAATGGGTCCCAAATATCCCGGGGACGTGATGAAAGTGGAAGGAGTTCGGCATAAGTGTACGCTTGGTCTTGCCAAAGTGTCATGTCACCAATCCATTCCTTGAATTTGGGTGCACGGCCGCGGCCCCATCTGCAGGCCACCCGCCGTCTGGCCAGGAGTATACTAAATGAAACAAATTTGCGGTACGTCACTGGTATCTCCTCTGTGTATCCGAGAAGTGCAAAAAGGGGGGATAATGGAATTTTCAAGGAGGTCATCAGTTTCAGCGCGGTGAACACCTGCTGCTAGTAGGTAAGGACTGAGCTACACTCCCATGCAAGGTGCAGAAAGTCAGCAGTGTCCGCCTTGCACCTGTCACACTGATCCGTGTCTCGCAGACCGTATTTGTGTAATTTAACAGGGGTATAGTAGAGTCGATGCTGAAACTTGTAGTGAGTGATGCGTAGCAGACTGCTAGAGGAGACTTGTTCAGTTTGCTTACAACAATACACCCACTGTCGTTCCGTAATTTCATGACATAGATCAGTGGCCCATTTATCTCGGGAAACGCAGGGGACGTAGACTATATCAGTGTACAAGCTATGGTAAAGTGTGGAGACCAGGTGGGAAGCACTATCAGTTCGCAGTATGTGATGCAGTGGGGCGACTACTAGGGGTTCCTGAGGGTATGAAGGAGTATACTCCCTAAGACCTTGCAGCAGGTGGACATACAGGAAAATATCCATGGGGGAAGGCGGTGTATCCCGAAATAACTGTTGCAAAGTGCGAAACTTGCCATTCAGATAGAGATCACCCCAACACTGAATTATATGGTTAGTTTTAGTCTTTTTAAAGGCGCCCTCTTGCAGGACAGGCATCTTCGGATGATATGTAAGCGGGAGTAGTGGGGAGTATAGCATGGGAGCTTGTAAGGGGCGCGCAATGCGGTGCCAAGCTTTAACCGTGCATTCTACAGAGGTTGGGCACGGCGTGCGAGGTGTGAGAGCAGTCAGTATGACCCCGTCTAGCGGGATGGGGTTCGCCAGCCAGTGTTCAGTTGCTACATGAGGCGTATATCTGGGAGGGTGAAACCAATAATGGGCATAATGTGCTTGAGCACAGAGATAATACAGTTCGAAGTTTGGGACATCGAATCCCCCCTGAGCATAGGGCCGTGTAAGTGTGTCCCACTGTAAACGGGGCTGTTTACCGCCCCAAACCAGTCTAATTAACTCCGAACAAAGCATAGAGAAGAAGTGTCTGCCCGGGTAATAAGGAATATTTAAAAACAAATATAAGAGCTTGGGGAGGACGACCATTTTAATGAGGGAGATGCGTCCCGCCATGGTGAGGGGGAGAGCGTTCCATCTTGTGATACTGCTAGTGATATGCTCCAGTGTACGCCCATAATTAAGCCTCATCAAATCGTCGCGATCAATGGTGACATGTATCCCCAAATACTTCACTTCAGTAGAGCACCAAACAATGGGAAAGTCAGTGGGGAATGGCGTCACTGAATCAGTGAGTGGGAAAAGTTGAGATTTGGCCCAATTGATGTGGATGCCAGAGAGACCCCCGAATCTAACGAACTCACGGAGGAGCGGGTTGAGGTTCTGCAGAGGCTCCTTAACATACAAGGTAACATCGTCCGCATAAAGGGAGATGAGGATCGGGCGAAGGAAACAGCGGAGAGCCTTTTCCTGATGGTGCTGCCTGATTTTGGCTGCCAAGGGTTCTATGGCAAGGGCAAATAGGAGGGGGGATAGAGGGCATCCCTGCCGGGTACCCCGGGTAAGAGGGAAGGAAGGGGAGGTATGACCATTAATCAAGACCTTTGCCGTGGGAGAAGTATAGAGGAGGTGTATCCATGCTAAAAAACCTATGGGGAGCCCCATGTATTGAAGAATGGTAAAAGGTAGTCCCATTCCACAGAGTCAAAGGCCTTTGTGGCGTCTAAGAAGACCGCCACTAGTGCCAGTTGTGGATCGACATTCTGCAAAATGGAGAAGAGAGTACGGAGGTTGTGAGAGGTCACCCTACCGGGGATAAAACCCACCTGATCTGGCAATTCTAATTTTTCCATCAATAGACTGAGGCAGTTTGCTAATAATTTTGCAAGAATTTTCGCATCCGTATTGATGAGGGAGAGGGGACGATAAGAATCGCAATGATCTGCGGGTTTGCCACGTTTCAAGAGGGAGGTAATAAGCACCACTCTCATCGACCCAGGAAGGATCTGTGACTCCTGAGCCTCCATGTACACTTCTTTCAGCACCGGAAGTAATTGATCAATGTACGCCTTATAAAAGTCGATGGGAAGTCCGTCGGAGCCCGGGGCCTTCCCGGATTTCATCTGCATGATGGCTGCTCTGAGCTCGTCATCTTCAAACGGTGCCGCTAAGAATTCCCTTTGGTTGTCTCCTAACCATCCCAGTGCTATATCTTCAAGAAAAGGAGAAAAATCAGGGGGTTCAGTCCTACGAGTACTGTAGAGGTCTGTGTAGAATTCAGTGAACGTGTGTAGGATTGCAATACTATCCCTGTGGCGCACCCCTGTGTTGTCTATTATGTCCAGAATGTAATTTGAAAAGCGGGGCAAGCAAATTTCCGTCGCTAGTGCCCTGCCAGGCCTCTCCCCCTCCCCGTACCTACGAGCAAGGAAGTATTTACCGCGGAAGCGGGCTTCCCGCTCAGCCGTGGTAGTGTATTCAGTGAGTTTGTCCCTAAGGGTAACCCGCTGAGCTCCCGATGCATCCTGCCACATATCTTTTTCCAGTTGTTTCAATTCCCCTTCAAGTCGGCGCAGGCTGCAACGGATGTCCCTAAGGACCCCAAAGTTTTTTTAAATACAGAAACCTCGCACCGTCACTTTAAAAGCCTCCCAGATCGTGCTCATGTGTGCGACCGAGCCCTTATTCCTCCTAAAGAAATCTGCAATCTCCTCCCCAAGCTCCGACTTGAAGACAGTATCTAAAAGCGCCTCAGGCACAAGCCGCCAGCTTCGTGGAGTGGCAATCGAGTTAGGGGGAGCAATTGTCATGCACACTGGGGCATGATCTGAATGGGTTCTGGCCATGTGCTATACCGAGAGAATCCAAGGAGCGACCCCACGGGAAACAATCCAGTAGTCGAGTTGTGACCAGGAAGCGTGAGCTATTGTGTAATAGGTACCTTCTCTCCCATCGGGGTGTACATGACGCCATGCATCAATAAGCCCATGGTCAGGAAACAGGCGTGCAAGTGTCTCGTACGTTTTGGTGTAGTGGTGAGGAAGGGGATTTGACCTATCAACTGAAGGGCACAGGGCAGTATTGAAGTCTCCACCCCAGATGACATGGGTAGAACCCACTTTAAGGATTCGCCCCCATAGGGCAGTGAAATAGTCCGGATCATCAATGTTGGGCCCATAACAGCAGACAAGTGTGACCGACTGTGTACCCAATGTGCCCCAGAGCATACAACTCCTACCAGAAGCGTCACTGAAAGTCGCCCAGAATAAAGGGTGTGTTCTTTTTAACTAAAATTAAGGTGCCCCGTGCATATGTAGAATAAGAGGAAAACACTCAATCGGAAACCCACTTGCTTCCGAAGCGGGAAGAGCGGCGTGGGTCAACGTGTGTCTCATGGAGCATGGCGACATGTATTTGATGCCTATCAAGGTAAGTAAGGATTTGTCGACATTTACGGGGGTCCCCAAGGCCTCTAACATTCCACGTGAGCAAATTAATGTGAAGCCTTTCAGGAGATGAGGACATTACCCGAGGAGAGGTAAGTGGCGAGAGATGTCGTGGTAGAGAGGACAATGCATTGTTATCCCAAAGTGTGCTGGCATGACTAGCTGCTGGTGAATCACACAGTGAACATTAAAAAACAACAAACCCCATCCCACCCCCACCCACAACAGCACCCCAATCGTGATGGTAGTATACTGCCCACCCAGAGCCCAGGAAAACCGTAACATTACAGTCCAGGCAAAGTAAGTCCAACAAAAATACAGTTAACAGGGGGGATCGCCCATAAAGGGGGGTCGCTCGTGAGACACGAAATCCACCCTTCTCCCAAAACTGCAAAGCAGTTGCCCAGTGGAACGGGGATGAAGGGGGGGGGAGAAGGGAGAGTGTTTGGCATAGTTCAGTACTAAAAACCAATACCATGTATTGAGCCCACCATTCCAGCAAGTAGAGCCCTTATGATGGATGCACACTTATGCAACACTTATCTGACCTCGATGAGCTGAATACCTTCAAGTACCCCTGAAGAAGAATGGAGCGTTCCTCCTGCCAGAATCAGGCAACAAGTTCACATCTGCAGTTGAGCCCACGAAGCCCGCAGACGGTGCAGAGCTTGTGAGGAACGAAAGAGACACTCAAGGTTGCACTGTCTATCCGAGGGGTCAGTCTGTAGTAGGAGAAGGAGATCTGGATACACGGGTGTTGGAGGCTCCCCGCGGGGATCTTCGTTTGATAGATTTGAGGAAGTCTCCTACCTGATGCGGGTTGGTGAAGATGGAGTGTTTGCCTTGATAAGAGACACGCAGGCGTGCCGAATACAGCAGTGCATAATCGATCTGCACTTTCCGAAGCTTTTGTTTGACCACCAGGAATTTGCGTCGCGCTTCCTGTATCACGACGGTGAAATCCGGGAAGATGGTGAATTCCATGCCGTCATACCGCAGCGGTTTGTTCTCGCGGGCCACCTTCAGCGCAGAGTCACGATCTCGGTAATTGAGGAGCCGAGCTACAATAGGCCAGGGAACACCACCCGGCGGGGGGCGGGGACCCAAGGAGCGATGTGCCCGTTCCACAATGAACTGTGAGGAGCAGGCTTCCTCGCGCAAGCACCCTTCAGGAGACGCTCGACGAAATCCTCCATGTGGCCCGTGTCGGTTCTTTCAGGAATACCTATTATACGGATGTTATTTCGGCGGCTGCGAGCCTCGAGGTCTTCGTTTTTTGCAGCGATGACTTTAAGCAACTTATCCATCCGGGACACCTGGAGCTGCATCTGCGAGGTGCTATCCTCATTGTCTGATATGCGACGTTCTGCCTCCTTGATCTGCTCATCATGTTTATCCACCTTCTGGATTAAAAAGTCAAACCGGCTGTTCATGGTATCCATTTTCCCGGAGAGATCTGTAAGGCTATGCTGCATAGCAAGGAGCAAGGTTTTGACCTCATCTCCAGGGGTTGAAGATTGCATCTGTGGCGGCTCTCCACTAGGGTGGACGGATTCTTCCGAGTTTGAGCGTGTAACCGCCTTCTTGGCATCAAAAACAAGTTTTGGCTGGCGGCCGTCTGGTTTCCCCATTGCAGCTGGAGGAGAAGGCAGTGTGAGAAGCAACACTAGCAGTAGCGGAGGTCGCTCCAGCGATGGTTACAGGGGATATAGGAAGAAGAGGAAGTAATTGTTAGCAGCAGCAGGTGCCTCCACGGGGGATGGAGGGGGCTCGAAACCAGAAAGAGGCGTCTACGCCGCTAGCAATGCTGATGATTGATATGTCTCTGATTAGGAGCAGAGAGTAGCCAGCAGCGTCATAGGGGGTGGAAGTAGACGGAGGATTAGTGGGCCTCCATATGGCCAGCTGACCACAGCATCAGATAATGTCCCGCAGTGAGAGAGGATGAAAGCAGGCAGCACGCGGGTAGGGAGCTCAGGATGTGGGAACGAAGGCTTACTTCTAGGCCAAGCTGACGGCCCGTGGAACAGGGATTGGGCACTCTGATCCAATGCTCCGTGATCAAAGGGATGAGGAGGCAGCGTGCCTGTTATGGTGCTGATAAATGAGTCAGGAGAGCGCCGCTGATGTTGAAGGAAGCCAAAGGTATGAGGTACCCCCAACAGCATGCCGGTGATGCGCCAGAATAGATGTCCAAGAGCAACCGCCGCCGAAGTAGATGTAGTGCGCAGCGGGCAGTTACAGCCAGTACAATGGCCCCCAGTAAGCGCTGGGCCGTGGGAAAACATGCCGGTGGGCAGCCAGCGGCGTGGGATGTAGATCAGATGTGTCCAGGAGTAACAGTGGGATGCAGGTCGCAGCACCTCACATCGTGGGAGGGCCTCAGCAGCTTGTTATCTCTTTTTCCTTTTTTTTTTTTTTTTGGGGTTGTCCCCTGGGCTTCTGTACCCCCTGCACAGGGCTCTGCATGGTGCACTACGCAGCAGGAGAACTGGGGCCCCAGATGAGGACGTGGGTCAGGCACTGAGGAAACGATGCAAGGGAGCGCACCCTAAGGCAGTCCGGGCAAGGTGACGGCGCACTCCCAGAGCCCCCGGCAGAACGGGGGAAGGACCGGTGCAGAGCGGCGCCCAAGAAGCAGAGCCGCTGCATGCCGCTTGTTCCCAGAAGCGCTCCCACTACTGCGCAACTCGGCTCGGGCGCAGGTAAGTCTCCAGGGGCGGCAGGCGTATGAAGGGAGGTACGTCGCAGGGCAGCAGAACGCCGACAATGGCGCCGTGGGAAAGGCCGTCAGCGGCGCCCTCGGTGTTTGAGAAGTTGTGACGGTCTCAGGTGCCGTGCCGCACTCACCACAGTGATCAGCAACAGCCAGGGGTCCGCTTCCACCCGCATCCGACCACAGAGCCCCAGGCGTGGAGAACAGGCAGCAGGATGAGCCCCAGCCGGGCCGCTCAGCCGTCTCACGCGAAGCGATGTGGCCCAACACCACGTGGGAGCCTCGGAGCTTGCGTCGCGGCAGCAGCCGCGTCAGGCTCCAGGCTCGACCACTTGCTCACCCCGCTGACAACACAGTCCGGCCCTGGAGGCGTTAGTAGAGGGCGACGGGACCTGAGTCTCGCACCGGAGCCAGAGGGTGAATTATGGATCAGGCGGCAGGCTCTGTAGGCAGGATCAATTGGGAGTAAGAAGGATTACTGAAGGATTATGCCGCCAAGCTGCCAGAGCCTCACAGGTGTGCGGCCATCTTGGTCGTGCGCCACCTAGCGCCCCCGAGTTATTCATCTCTTTCTTGAAAGCAGTTCAAAGAATGGCAGAATAATGGAAAAAGTTACTCTTAGCACATGCAGCTGCTTACATTTGCAACACCCTGCTGCCTACCTCACTGCAATTATTCAAAGCCTTGACACCAATAGGCTACATTTGAAAATGAGGGAACTGGTAATGGTGTGCTCCTCAGAGGAAAGGAAGCATGGTAGTCTGTAAACCATGATGCATAAGCAGCTCCTGTCATGGATAACTTTGAATTGCTCTGAAAAGCAGTTTCTGGTCCTGCCACTAGAGACACATTAAACATTTTACATACAGGTAGGGATCAGGTGTTAATAAATCACTACAAATGCAACTTTATACTTCTCTGACTCCAGAGCATCTGTTTCAAGATCTTCCAAATCATTAAACAGATGACTATAAAGAAGTCAGACCATTTCTCCATCTACCGCAAGTTCTATTCCTGTACCCGAGTCATGAAAGAATTAACATTCTATTATTGATTTCAAGGCAAGCAACCGGTGTGTTTGCTTCTTTCCATTCGTGAAAGGAGAGTTACAATCAATCACCCTGATCATGTCTGCTGAGAAATTAATGAGTTTAATAGATTGCAAGTTGCAAGTTGCATCTGTTTACATCCCCCTCAGATGGGCAAATCAACTCTTTTTTTTCGGTTCGGCAGATGATCATAGCCAGTTCAGAGTTCTTCCATTTAGTTTAAAGTCAGCTCAGAGGGTCTTTGTTCCTTTGGTGGATCTCGGTATGGTATGGACATTCACTTACAATACAATTGGCTGTCCATTTGGCACCTCCTTCTAGGATAGTAAAGAATGCATGGACAATGTGCAATCTGTTGAAGAATTAAGGTTAATTGATCCACCAAAGAAAGTCTGTAATTAATTCCTGCTTTGCTTAGCTTCCCAGAAGATTTAGTTTAGCTGTAGCATATTATTTATTACGTGTTTGATTTGCAGTCACATTCAGAGAATATCTGACATGTAGGCACAATGGCAAAACTGTATCAATATATTCTCTGGATGAATCATATAGCAAAAAGTGGAAACAACCAGGGCTATTCACAAAGGTAATTTACACTTGTGAGTAATTTACATGTGTAATATACTCTTACACTTTTAAGTAACTTTACTACTTTGGGCTATTCACAAAATTGGAGTGTAACATTCTGCAAAAATGTAGATTTACACGTATCCACCCTTTGAAAAAAGGGGGTGGAGCCACACTTCTGAGTGTAAGTTACTACTGCCAAAAAGAAGCAGTAGTAAGTGCAGCACCACACACAGCCAACCACTGGTACTAAAACACCATCCCAAAGAAAATAATGAAGGTAAGGACTCAAAATAAAACCCAGTAGGAAATAATGTTAAATTCAATTAAAATATTTAAAATAGTTAAAATATAAATAAGTGTAATTCAAAGTAAAACAAAAATCTAAAAATAAAACTCTTCTTTAAGTATAAAATATTTTAACAACCTTTTTGAATTTATAAATTAATGCAGCATTAATTTTCATTAAGATACAATTAAGCTACTTTTAATGAATTCTGTACATCACTTTTATTAATTCTTATTAATTCAAAATAATATTTTCTTTTCTTTAGGTAGGAATTAATTTTTTCTATTTAAATTTTAGACTTATAATTGAAGATTTAATTCAAAATTAAGTTAATAGTGCTGATTCATTTTCTATTTTATTTTTCATATAAAATGAAAATACAAAATTAATTTACATTAATATTTAACATAAAATATTTTTGCTAACTTATAATAAAATGTATTATTCTTTAAAAAATGTCCCTATACTTTACCATAGGGAGATCTCCACCCCGACTGTGGAGTCTCTCTATGGCAATGTCTAGGGAAAATTATTTTTACCTCTTTGATCTGTCTTACACGGCTGTAGCCACAGCTTAAAAACCCCTTCTTCAAACATAACTTTCAATACACAAATTCCTTGTGTCATCTTGCTTCCCAATAATTCCGACAATCAAAAAGCCCTGAAAAACAACCACATCATGCTTAGTTTTAAAAGCCGAAACTCAGATCCCAATGGACATATCCACCATAAAGCACCTAATGTCTGATTCAGAAGTTTGCCTTCATAGGTTTCTTTGCTTGTCTGGCTGGTCCTTGCTCTTTTGCCCAACCTTGCAAAATTCTGTTACCTAGTCCTAGTTTACCCAGGGAGGGCTAATCACCCCAGAAGTACTTCCCCATGGTATATGTCCACTATAGTTACCGCTGACATTCTCTTTGTTACTGTCCACATGATGAACTTAACAACGTCCTCTCTCCACACTAGGCGTTCTTCCCACATCTGACTCCTCCAAGCTGCACCACTTGCCATGAATTCTGGCAAAGCCTGTCAGTACTCTGCCCTAGTTGACACTGCTAAAGAGTTCTTAATTAACTGAAGGACCCTCATTCTTACAAAGTCCAGACCTCTTGGGAAACTGTCATCTTCTGTGCATCCACTCCCAGTGCCAGTCCATGGAATCTCTACCACTGTGAAGGAGACAAAGCATCAACAATGTTATTGTTCACCACTGGCACGTGTCTGGCCCTGAATACAATAGTAAATGTCAAACATTCTAGCATGAAATGCTGCAGTAACCTCAAAAGCTGCATGTCTTTTGCCTTCTGACCATTTCTTATGCCACTACTGTCTGATTGGCCATATTTAAGGTTCACTTTTCTGTTTTCCAACTCTTTTCCCCACAACGACAAATCCACCAGTAATGGGAAAAACTAAAGGAAAGCTATACTTCTCCCTTCTATGAAACAACGCTTTAAACATCCTCTTACATCTCGGAAAATACCAAAACCATTTGCTGCTGCTGCATCTCAAAATGTTTTACTTGCCACGATTACCACATTGCCACTCCACTGAAATTATTCCTGTAGCCCAGCAACACTTTCAAATCTGCCCTGACAGCTGATGACATTCTAACCCAGTGATGTGGATGGCTCTAACCATAGCAAAACCAGCTGTCTGCAAAAAGTCCTCCCTGCTGGCACTACTCTACATGCAAAATTTAGATGACCTAGAAATTTCCGAACCTTCCACAGTTACAATTTGCTTGCCGCCACTGCCTCTTCCAGTAGGTCTACCAATTCCTCCACCTTGCTCTTAGGTAATAATCTCCATGGTTTATTGTTTGATGCCAGGAAATGTCAAAGTTGTGCCAAGGCTCTCTGTTTTCTCAGGTGGCAAAAACTGAAACTTCTTCAATGCTTTCCCACACCTACCTGATCCATTCTCTTGATGCATAAATGAAGGCTTTCGCTTAGTTCTACAAGGCTTGACTTTCCCACTCATGGGTGTCTGAACTTGGTTTAGGGCACCAACGCTTGAGCATGAAGGTCCAGGTTGTTGTAGCTCAACACAACCCAGCTCAACATACTTGCTGATGGGGTGTCTGTGCTTTTTGGATTACTAACAGTCTCTTAAAAAGGGGTCGGGGACAGAGTGGTAATTCAAATCCAATTTAATTCCTCAGAATATCACACACAAGTACTGCACTAAGAAAAGACAGTTTATGATTAAAAAGTCTTTATTTCAACAGTCTCATCCTGTTGCTTACCCTATGACTAATAACCACACAGAATATTATTAAAACTGCACTAATGCATGTCACTAACACCGAGACTAGTAAGAATATTCCTAACATGGTTGGAATGTCATTTGGCAACCTAACACCCTGAAGACTACTTCTATGCACTATGCTATCAGATCATGGAGTAGCTTAATTTGCATCTAGAGTTTCTTGGGATTTATTGCACTACATACCTGTTTACAACAAGAAGCTGCAATTATCAGAATGCTGGTAGAGAGAGTTCCCTTGGAAAAAAACACACACATCAGCTGGGCTCAGCTCCTCTCCTTTTAGCATTGTCTCAGTATCAGCTCTAAGCATAGGAATGGATGCTGCAGCAGTCTCAGTCAGGCAGGATCTTGTGTGGCAATCTGGGGCAAAGACCTCTATTAGTCAGTGGCCACTTCGTGGGGTTTTTATAGTGTTGGTCACCAACCTTTAACTTACACAGGAAATTTTAGGGAATTCCCACTAAATTCCAGACATAACCTGTATGCATCAATATGATGGTCTTAGGACGAACTAGTTTAAATCAGTTTGACAAACATATGTCACTACATTGTTTATGTTATATGCGCTAGCTGACCTTGAAATATAGATAACAGGAACTTGTCCCATTAGTTGTTTTGTTTAGGTTTTGCAAGTTCTTCAAAAGATAAGGATGGACGGTATTTAGGTCAAAGGTAGACTGGCCAGTGATCGAGAAGAAAATGAAGACTTGGCGTGCACAAAATGGAGTCTACTTCTTCCCTTCTCCCAACACTCCTCTGGCTCGTAACCCTGATTTCCTCCCTGCCTTGTAACCGAAATCATTACCAGCATGGAGAGAGGGCGAATGCCGCACGATTCAAGACCTCTTTGAGGGAGATGCACTGAAAACCTTCGGCCAATGCAAGAGAGACTTCTGCCTTACAGACGCAACCAGATTGCAATATTATCAACTCCGACACTGGCTGCTCGCACCATTGAACACGCAGGCGGAAACTCGGCCACTTACCCCTTTTGAGACACTGGTACGCTCTTTTTTACGGCATGCGGGGCTTGAGCTCTCGCAAATACCAGGTGTTGCAACACTCCACCCCTGCCCAGCTTCACACCTATCAAACACAGTGGCACACGGACACTACAGAGGAAATCACTCCAAAACAATGGGAACAGCTTTTGCGCGATAACCCTAAAATATATTGGAGCATTCCCCAACGTGAAACTTCTTACAAACTCATGACTAGATGGTATTACACTCCCTTTCACTTACAAAATATGTTCCCTGCCTCTTCTCCTTGCTGTTGGCGCTGTCAATCGGCGACAGGCAACTTCATTCACATCAGGTGGTCCTGCCTGCTAATTGCCTTATACTGGAAGGAAGTCCTGAGCCACATAAAAGACACTATTGATTTCCCCATACCGAACACACACACCATGGTCATATTGGGCATCCGACCTCCAACACTTACTGCTATGACCCTTGCAGACTTGCACCTTATTGCACATATGCTAGGTGCGGCCGAACAATTACTTGCCCTTCACTGGAAGAAACCCTCTGCACCATCTATCGCTCTATGGTTCACCCGCCTCTGGCATGTCATGGCGATGGAGGTCTTATCATGCCGGATGACACGTACAGAACCCAAATTCACTCCCATCTGGCAGCCACTGATCGATCATTTCTCCAAATTGGAATACACCTGCTTCACTCCTCCTCGACTTTGCACCCTCCAATTGTTTGAAGACATCCCCCTAGTCCCTGGAGCTGAAACCCCTCGGAGAGATGCCCAGCCTGACAACATAGAAAGCCCGATGCCCACCCCTTAACCTCTAGCAGAGGCCTTGACTGGTCCAACCAGAGATAGCCCATCCCCTCCTCTCTCTTCCCTCTTCTCTTTTCTCTCCCCCCCCATCCACCCCTCCCCCTCTCTTTGTTTTCTCTTTTTTATTCTTTCCCCCTCTTGCCACAGTTACCGCCCCTCTAGCAGGATACAGCTCTGCTCTTAATCATTATGCTGCCGGATATATGATACAAGATGACAATTGCCTTTAATGTATGCATTCTGTGTCCAAGACCTGATTAACAATATCAGCTGACTGTCATATGTTTTACACTGTGGTACAAGTTTAAAACCTTCAATAAAAAATTTGAAAGAAACAAAATGGAGTCTGGCCTTTGGGTGTTTATGACACTCACATACATAAAAAACAATTATCCAAATTATGTATGACCAACTCATGGTCATAACCCGCTACAAAACCCCACTGTAAGAAAGTATTAAATGTCTTGAACAACTTGTATGTGATGTCACAAACTATGGGCGGCACCTTTTCCACAAAAATGTGTCCTTCAAATGCAATGCCAAGTAATAAAAAATCAACATTATGAACAGGCATATATGAGGGGGCAGCGGCGGGAACCTTCCGTGTCCCGACATCAACCACACTCCGACTATGGCAGGAGAGTACTAGAGAGCTGGGATGGCACGGTAAACTTACCCAGATGACTCCCCTGTGGGAATCAAAAAAATTAGGCCTGTGGAAGCTGCGCTCGGGCTTCATTAAGTGGAACACAATTGGAATCTCCAGGATAGGGGACCTCTGGGAGGGGGGGAACGTAAAGGCCTTCCCGGTGCTGCATAAGGAATACCAAATTGTTATTGTTAACTGATTTTTATATAGCGCTAATCACCGGCAGGTCTCTAAGCGCTTGAGAGAGAGTTACCAGAGGTCGTCATGGGTCCCGGGTGCGTGGCCGTATGGTATGCCCATTAAGCCGTGTCAAGTGCGTCTTTGAACAGAAGCGTCTTAAGCTGTTTCCGGAATGGGAGGAGTGCCGGTTCCTTACGCAGGTACTCGGGCAGTTGATTCCAAAGTTGTGGGAGCTGGTTGGAGAATGCTCGACCTCCGATGGATGAAGTTTTGTAGCCTGGCCTGGCCAGGCGGCAAGTCTCGGACAAGCGCAGTGTGCGACTCGGAACATAGTTTTTCAGGCGTTCTTTAATAAAGGCCGGAGCTTTTCCATGGATTGCCTTGTGGGCGATACAGAGGCCCTTAAATCTAGCTCTCTGTTTGATTGGAAGCCAGTGCAGTTTGCGGAGCAGGGGGGAGGCGTGGACCCGTCTTGGCAACCTAAAGATCAGTCTGGCTGCGTCATTCAGCACCACCTGTAATTTATTAGTCAACTTCTGCGGGAGACCTATGTATAGGGCGTTGCCGTAATCCAATCTGGATACAATCGTGGCTGATACGATCATTTGCAGCGAGGCAGTTGAAAGGAGGGGGACCAGTTTTCACAGTTGTCTCATGAGCCCTATGCATGTTCCGACCACTGTGGTGACTTGGTTGGCCATGTAGAGCTTTGAGTCGATTTTTATGCCCAGGCTCTTTACGGCATGGCTGGTGTGGGGGTGGCACCCAGCTCTTGGGGCCAGAAACGGTCGCTCCAGGGGTTGTCTTTCGTGGGGATGACAAGTGCTTCCGTTTTATCGGGGTTGATTTTCAATGAGTTGGCAGTCATCCAGTTAACCGTAAATCTCAGGATTTTTTGTGCCACGTCCTGGGCATAGCTGGAATTATCAATCTGGAGGATGAGCTAGGTGTCATCCGCGTAGTTAAAGACACGGCAGTCCATCTGGGCAAGGGCTGTCACCAAATGCTGAAGATAGATGTTAAAGAGGAGCGGGGACAGTGCGGAGCCTTGCGGGACGCCGCAGGTGAGGGTACCTCTATCTGATACCCGCTCCCCTAGCTGGATCCTCTGGGACCGGTCTGTCAGGAAGGAGGCTAGCCACTGGTGTGCCGTCCCATGAATGCCCAGCTCCACTATTCGGTCCAACAGCCGGGTGTGGTTGACCGTATCGAACGCCGCTGATAGATCTAATAAAATCAGAGCGCTCGGTTTTTTGTTATCCTCCATGATTCTGAGATCATCAAGGACCGACAACATCACCAGTTCCGTACTATGGTGGGCTCTAAACCCAGCTTGTCACTTCTGGAGCAGTTGGTTATCCTCCAGGAATAGTGAGAGTGTTTTGAGAACATGTTGTTCTATCACTTTCGACAAGAAAGGGAGCTGGGAGATGGGCCTATAGTTCTTAAGGTTCGCGGCATCAGCCCCAGGTTTCTTTAGGAGGGGGGTGACCCTGGCTTCCTTCAGATTGGAGGGTAGGTGGCCAGTCTCCAAGGAATTATTCAGTAGGGCAAGGAGCTGTTTTTCCAGGCCGGGGAGGGCCATTCAGAAAATTCTCGGGGGACACGGGTCTGCGGGGGAGCCTGATTTGGTGCGGTTCGTCAGTTGTGTCAGTAACATAGTGTCCAGCGTAGGAAAGGTGGAGAGTTGCTTGTCGGAAGGGGGGGGGCCTGATCCTGGGTTAGTTGCCCTTGATTGGTGGGGGTATTGTTAATCTCGGAGATGATATCCCTGACCTTTGCCACAGTCCGAAACCTTTAGATACATCCAACTCACTCATTCACTGAGAAAGACATTACCCAAGGGAACGGCGCTCCCAGAGGCTTCCCCACTCGAAGAGCGGCTCCTGGACGACTATCTGGCTACAAAGGCAATATCGTTGGTATATCGCAAGCTCATTAATAATCTTCCAGACCCCTTGACGAAGCTTTGGAGCAAGTAGGAGGGAGAACTAGGTGCACTGGATGACAAAGAATGGATAGAAGCCTTGGCCTCCCCTAGAGAGGCAGCCATCTGTCTGCGTTTTAGATTGAACAGTTAAAGATACTACACGGGCTCTACTATGCATGCACCACCCAGGTTAAAATGGGAATACTTGACTCACCGCTGTGCCCGAGGGGATGTGGGCGGGAGGGTTCCTTCTTCCACCTGCTGTGGGGGTGCCCCCCACTTCAGGGATATTGGGAAGGGATATTAAGGACCATGAGAGAAATTTATAATGTGACCGAGAGTAAATCGCCAAAATGGTGTCTGTTGAATATCTAGGGGGACTCGGATCTTATGAACGCGGAGCGTCTGTGGGTAACACTGGGATTCACAATAGCCAAACGCAATATAGCAAAGAAATGGAGGGCGGTGGAGGCCCCAACGTTGGGGGAATGGAGGACTGACCTGGACTGGTGTATGCAGGCGGAACAAATAATTTATGAGAGATGGGGATGCCCCCGAAAATTGACAAAAGTCTGGGAGAAATGGAATAGCTATTGGGGTATGATATGTGACCCGTTGACTGTACATGATCAGGAGGATGAATCACTTTAATTGGGTGGGGGGGGGGAGCTAGGATTGGGAGGGAAGAGAGCTGGTAACTGAACAATTATTATTAGCTAATGATCATGGCATATCTGCTTTGTTGGTAAATTGTCGGTCTATTTTGCATTATGTATCCTGTAAATACAGATGGCGTGTTGTTGTTTCAATAAAAAGATTTTTTTTTTAAAAACATTATGAACTGGCAAAAGTCCAAAGCTGGACTTACTGTCGAATTTGGCGAGCTCAGCACCTTGGACACAGGACCTCACCAAACCTATAGCCTTGTCTACAGATACAGACTGCACCAGTGTCTTCTTTGGCGACGAAGGGCCATGATAAGTGGTGTCTAAGTCTGAACTCGCCTGCCACTTTTTTGGGAACAACTTCTAAAGCGCAAATCATTAAATCCTCCAATGACCAACAAAAAAGAGTCCTGCCATCCTACCTTTTTCTACTTCCTGGTACAGCTTTTTCCTTACTACCTCTGGCATCTACTTAGCTAACTGTAAATTGTGAGCATACTTTCTCACCCAAGGACCTTGATACCCTAACTAAAACCTCTTCCTGAAAAATACTGTTAAAACAAAACTGCATCTACCTTGTCTGGATAGAAAGACAACCATACCCCATCTTCCCCATATTAATTGGAATTAAAGCTTTTATTCCCAGACAGTCTGGCTTGAGGGTACTGACTGACAAGAGTTGCTCACCAAAATATTGTGGGATGGGGTGTTTCCCCCCGCACTTTTAGCAATAGTGCATGTATTTACAAGCCCCTCCTGAACTCTGAAATCCCCCTGCGTTAACCACCTGCCCTTTGCCACATGCTCCCACCCCCCAAGGGTGGGATGCCAGAGAAAGGACATAACCTGCATTGCACTGTATGTGTTGGTCTCATAGTGCCATCCATTGGAGCCACAATTCACTACCCAATCCCCCTATTGCTTCTCTGGAAAACTTCCCAACCTGGCTGTAAACTCCGAATCATACCTCAGCCAGGCTATCCCTCCAAAATCCATCTGGGCTTTTCAAATTATGTTAATATATTTAAACATTGCCCTGCTCTCTTTGGGTGCTTTTTGCAGTAAACATTTGCTTAAATAAGAAAAGCAGAAGTCCATGCCTCAATGTTTACCGATTCCCCTGGATTTACAAGCCAACCCCAAAGCTTCTTCTTTTGAACCTTCTTTAGCCTGGATCTCTCTATGTAATATTATATATACAACTATAAAATGCCAGTTGCAAATCTTCTTCTTTGTAGCATTAGGAAAATGCCCCCAATGACATAAAGCCTCTATATACAGAAGTTTCATCTTAAAATCCGTATTTTACTTCCCCCTTTCCATTCTTCCCGAGCATTCCCCGTCCCTGGTTAGTCAACTTCTTCTGTTCTTGTACCTCAGCACCTCCTGTTTCACTGACCATTATCCATTTCACATCTCTTGTACCACCTTTACCTCACCTTTGCCATCCTTGTCCTCAGTGCCTTCTGCCTTGTTGTCACTCAATACCACTGCCGGTTTGGGAACTCCAATCCCCACCACCACATTCACCTTTCCAACTCCTACAGAATGTGTGCCTTTTTCCTGTTTTCTTTCTTCAAACCCCAGCATCTCCATCATATCACTGATTGTAGTCTTGTTTCCTCTCCCGGAAGCTCCAGGTTCCTCAGATTACAATGCATACCTTGTGCCTTCGTAATCACCTTCTTCAGCTTTGCGATCTCTCCTTTGCTGTTCTCCTGAAACATTATTTTCCCAAAAATTAGACCTCCCCTTCCCCTGCTGTCCCTTATCAACCTCAAATTCTTTCAAACCTTCTGCTTTGGTTCATCCCAGTACTCTATCTTACCCTTTCCCAATTCCTCCACTTCTTATTTTTTTCTTTTTTACAGAGTTTTATATAGCACGAACTTGACCCGAATCGGGTATCAGAGCGCTTTACATAGTACCAGTTGGACACATTCATTTTTGTTAGGCACAGGGAGATTAAGTGATTTGCCCAGAATCACAGGATGTTCAGCATCATTGCCGAGACTCGAACCCAGTTCCCCAGATTCGAGGTCGACCGCACTAGCCGTTAGGCCAACTCCTCTCTTATCCTCGTAGTCCAACTCCAACACTTCTTTACCCTTTGTATCCCATTTTTCCTTCTTAGCACTGACTCCCGGGCACCCCCTATCATCCCCTATCATATCCAGCCCAATCAACCCCCTTTGGAAATTGCGTAAATCCGGATGCATCATGCATGTCATTTACTCGATGTCTGGAGGGCCGCCCCAGACAGCACACTCCCTTCAGTCTGGTGTTCCACGGTTGCTCTAAACCTGACCGTCTGCAGGTCTCTCCCAAATGGCTTTACCAGCCAGGCTTGTCATACATTGGCCCCCAAGCAGTTCCAACCTGGGGGTACTGTGGTCCTGCTGCCTCTCTCAGGTGCACCAGCCTTGTGACTGAGCTACCACTCTTTTTTCAGCCAGAACCTATAAACCGCCCCTCCCCCCACCTTTTATCCCTACCCGCTCCTCATTTGACACTTTGGCATCTCCTTATGAAGAACTGCCCACAACATTGTTCTTCACTTCACTTAAACCCTGTTATCCGTCTCCCTCATCTACCCTTACACTCCCTTCCTCCTTTTGTAGGGTGATCAGACGTCCCGAATTTCCCCAGACAGTTCCAGTTTTCAGAGAACTGTCCCAGTGTCCTGACACTTTTCTTCATTTTAGGTAAATGTCCCAGTTTGTGGTAAAAAGGTCAGGCCATTCTGCAAAGCAGAACTGAAAGTTATGTGCTCCATTTACTGGCACCTCTGAAGACTGAAAGTAATGTATCTGTTTCTGTCAGGCAGCACAGGAGGGGGATGGCTGCAGACTCCCAGCAGAGGGGAGACAGGGAGGGTAGGAGGCACACGCACGCACGCACACACACACACACACGACTAGCACGTGCAAGTGTATACAAACACACATACATTTACAAGCCTATTATGTGTATGTGCACATATTTACAAGGCCATGCAAAAAACGGGACAGGTCAGATATAAGAAGTAAGTCCTACTTTTATGTCTGGCCTGTCCAAGTTTTTGCTTCTTAAAATGTGGTCACCCTACCTTTTATCCCTGTTCACCCTCCAGCTACTGGGAGGGCTGATATCCCTTGTTGCATCCTTTAGTCTCCCTCTTGCACCAGAAGTAGGTAGAAGGTGTGTTTCACACTTTTGAAGCACTGTCGAAGAAACATCTGCCTCCCAGGTTTGTACCTCTACTTTAGTCCAGTTCTCTTTTTATTTTGCCGCTTCGGCGCACACTAGCGCCACCTGCTGGTCGCCTTTCTGCACCGTTGCTCCTTCCCCTCCCGTATCGCAGCCGACCAAGCCCTCGCGGCTGATGGGTAACCACGTCCAGCCCCTCCTGCTTGCGCTGCACCACAGCGTGCCTTCTTCACTGCACTGCGCAACTCGTGCTCTGCAGCTCAAGGAGAGAATGTGGCATAACGGCCAGAGCTGCCGGCTTTGGATCTGGGGAACCGCGTTCGAGTTGGCATCGACCCAACATCCTGTGATTTTGGCCAATTCACTTAATCTCCCTGTACCTACAAAAAATTAATGGGTTTGAGTCTCGGCGTCGGCTCAACATCCTGTAACTTTGGGCATATCACTTAATCTACTTGTGCCTACAAAAAATTATTGTGTCATGTAACTGGTGCTCATGTGAGATGTAGTGGGTCAGCGGTCCTGTGTTCCGGCCTGCGAGCTGGATATGAGGTGCACCGCATCCGTGGGCCAGGCGTGGGCCAAGGGGTTAAATGAAAGGGGAGGAACCGCATGTGGTTCATCTCCCCGGCCACGATACCAAGTGTGTGCTGTGTCATTCCTTCTGCCCCTAATTATCACAAACCCCCACCGTTACCTTGTCCACCCACGGCCGTGGGCAACATCATAACATTGGCGACGAGGGAAGCCGCAATCCAAGCCCCGCCGACCGGCCCCTGGTTCCGTGTGAGAGCCGGTACCTCCGCTGTCCCCAAGTGACGTCGGCTGGCCCGCGGTGCTGCGCACTGCAGGGAGGAGCGCTGCTGCGAACCCTAGAGCAAGCAGTGATTGCGGCTGCCATGCCCGCGTCAGAACACGCATCGGATCAAAAGACTTTGGGGCACATGCATCAAAAATGTCATTTGCGATTCCTTATTAGCGAATATTAAGGATTCGCTAATAAGGAATCACAAATGCCTATGCATGTAGGAATTCGTACAAAAATAGCGAATCCCTAAAATTCCTTAATTGCGACTCGCAAATTGCGAGTCGCAATTAAGGAATTGCTACCCATTCATTCCTATGGACCTAGAGGCCCATAGGAATCAATAGAAATTACATGCGCAATTTGCAAATACCCAAAAGGTACTCGCAAATTGCGCATGCAATTTCAAGGGTTCCAAAAGGATACCCTGTTGCACCCCTGAATTTCCAATTTAACCACATGTTGCGCACACACATGCCCCAAGGGCATGTGTGTGTGTATCATGTGACTTTGAAAAATTACCATCAACTTTAGATTGATGGTAATTTGCGATTCTTATTAGCGAAATCGCTAAATTATTTTGTTTAATGCATTGCATTTAAGGAATCGCAATTTGCGATTCCTTAAATGCAATTGCAATTTAAGTAATCGAAAATTTTGCGATTACTTAAATTGCGATTTTTGCATTTGGGATGATGCATCCCAAATGCAAAAATACCGGTCGCTAAGGGGCAGATTCTGAGAATCTGCCTGTTTGCGACCGGTTTTTCCTTTGATGCACGTGGCCCTAAATAATTATTTCGGCGCCACAAGGGAAACCGATGGAGCAGTGAAAAGGTCCCTACTCCTCCACTACGCTGGAGATGAAATCTTCAAATTGTTTAAACATCTGCGAAACACAGGCATCGCCACAGATTACGACGCGGCGGTCACGGCGCTAAAGGCCCACTTTGACCCCCAACTCAACGCAGATTTGAACGACTCAAACTGCGCCAGGCGCGCCAATGGGAAGGGGAATCGATCGACGCATTCTACGCCTGGCTGCGCGAGCTAGCCAGCACATGCACGGCCGATGACTAGCAGAAGGAAATTAGGGCCCAGATCATTCAAGGGTGCCGGGATAAGACACTGAGAAGCCTTATTCTACGCCTGCTGGAGATCGCCCTAGAGAACATACTCATACTAGCACGGACCCATGACCTGTCCGCAGCCCGAGCCAATGAGATGGACCAGGCCCTCACAAAGACCCATGAGAAGTCAGGGAACATCAAGGTAGAGCGAGCTGATGCCGTCCGCTCAAAGCCACGGAATGACACAACCAAGAAGCAGAGGCCCGAGATGTCCAAGACAAAGTGCACATACTGTGGGCGCAAGGCACACGCAGCCAATGAATGCCTTGCACAGGGCAAGACCTGCGCCAACTGCGGGATCACCAACCACTTCGCAGCAGTATGCAGGAAGAGAAACCGAGGAAGAGACGCTAGAGGACAAAGACCACCCTCAAGAGCTGTGCGACAGCTGTCTATCACAGACCCAGCACAGCGAGAAGAATCCCAAGGGGCTAATCGACGGTACCAGGGGAGGAAAGATTCCTCCTCTGACGAGGATGAAGTGGAGACCTACCTTATCTCGTTCACCCGAGAACTCAAGCGCCGCCAGAGACCACAACCATCGTGCGTGGTCAGGATTGCTGGTTTGGAAGTGAGAGTGATCATCGACACGGGAGCCTCAGTGAACGTGATGGGCCTCCAGCAGTTTCGCCGCCTCCACCCCACTCCGCCGATCACACCATCCCGGACCAAGATATTCGCCTATGGGAGCCAGTCCCCACTGCCACTCAAGGGGAAGGAAGATCTCAGTACTGGTGAAGTCCGAAGAACAAGAGGTTATGACCACGATCCATGTCATAGATTGGGAGGTGGACACACTGATCAGCAGTCACACTGCCGAGGACCTAGGGCTGGTGTTGTTCGCAGGGAGCGTCCGAGCGCACCAGGTAGATGATGTACTGGACCAGTTCCCGGAACTCTTCCAAGGGCTGGGGCGCCTCAAGTGTGCTCCCATCAAGCTACATATTGACAAGACGGTGACCCCCGTGGTGCTGCGACACCAGCAGATCCCGTTCCACCTGAGGCCCCTAGTGGAAAAAGAACTCGAAAAGCTGGAACCGCAAGGGGTGATTGAAAAGGTTTCAGGGCCAACACCATGGGTGTCCCCGATGGTAATTGCAGAGAAGCCCAAACAGCCAGGGGCAATACGCCTGTGTATCGACATGAGACTGCCCAATCGTGCAATTAAGCGAGAACGCCACATTACGCCCACCATGGATGACATAATTGCAGATGTCAATGGATCCCGGTGGTTCTCTAAGTTAGATCTTAACGTTGGAAATCATCAGCTGCCCTTGGCGGAAGAGAGCAGGTACATTACAACATTCAGCACCCATATGGGGCTGCGGCGGTACAAACGACTAAATTTTGGGATATCCTCCGCAGCTGAAGTATTCCAGAACACCATCCGCGAGCTGGTCTCCGGTCTACCCGGAGTCATCAACGTCAGTGACGATATTTTGATCCACTCCGCCACCGCAGCCGACCACCATAGACACCTGAGGAATACCCTGCGCCACCTCAGCGAGCAGGGCGTGACACTACATTGGGAGAAGTGCCTATTCTTCCAACCCTCGCTGGAGTTTTTCAGGTACATTTTCAATCAGGAAGGCATCCAAGTGGACCCGCGGAAGTCCCAGGCGATCCGAATGCACCTGCCCCCGCCACACCTACAGAAGTGCGAAGTTTCCTTGGCATGGCCACCTACTGCGGGAGGTTCATCCCAGACCTCGCAACCCGCGCCGAGCCGCTGTGAGCTCTCACGAAGGCCGACACCAAGTGGACCTGGGGACAACGCAAAGAAGAGGCATTTCAGAACATCAAGGACGCCCTCCTAGGGGAAGCCACGCTGGCGTATTTCGACCCGGCAAAGCGCACTGAACTACTGGTGGACGCCAGCCCGGTAGGGCTAGGAGCAGTGCTGGCCCAAGAGCAGGAGCTGGGGCGATGGGCAGCCTTATCATTCGCCAGCAAGTCGCTGACCCCCACGAAAGCCAGGTACGCTCAAATTGAGCGGGAATCGCTTGCCATCAAGTGGGCTTGTAATCACTTCCATCTGTACCTGAGGGGCCACTCCTTCACCGTCGTGACCGACCATCAGCTGCTGGTTCACCTCTTCAAGGGTTCCGACCCCTCACCCGCCTCTGCGGATTGAACGGTGGGCTATCCAACTCCATCCGAACCAGATGGAAGTAGTCTACCGATCTGGGGCAAAAAACCCAGCAGACTTCCTATCCCGACACCCCTCGCAAGAGGTCAACGACGTAGAAGGGTCAGAGCAACACATCCAAATGATCTCCATCGCAGCGTGCCCCCAAGCGGTGACGATCGAAGACATCAAGAAAGCAGCCAAACAGGACTCAATATACATCAGAACTCTCCAAGCTGTCCAGAAAGGATCATGGAAAGATTACCTCCAACAAGCAAATGCATGGGCGCCAGAAGACAAGGAAGACCTGACCAAGATATGGAGGGTGAGGAGTGAGTTGTGCACCACCCAGGACGTTGTACTCCTGCGAGGCTCGTGCTTAGTGATCCCCCAAGCGCTAAGGCAACAGGCTACCCAGCTGGCCCACGGCGGGTACCAGGGCACCACCAAGATGAAAGCCAGAATGAGGGAAAAGGTCTAGTTCCCAGAGCTTGAAACAATGGTCGAGGATCTGATACGTCGATGCCCTGACTGCCAGATGACGAGAATGCCAGAACGTCCTGCCCCGATGATCACCAAAGATGCTTGCACTGTCCCGTGGTCAAAAGTGAGTATGGACTTTGGGAGTTTCCCCGGAGGGAGACACACACTCGTCCTAGTGGACGATCATTCCAAGTATCCCATAGTGGAAACCATCCCCTCAACCGCCTTCACTCATGTGGCGCCCGTCATAGAAAAGGTATTTACGACATTTGGATTCCCTACTGAGATTTGGAGTGACAATGGACCACCCTTCCACGGAACGGAGTTTGCCACATTTCTCAACCAGCGGGGCATCCGTCACTGGCAGATCACGCCTCAGTGGCCTCAAGCCAACGGGGACGTGGAACGGTTCATGAGGACACTAAACAAAATGCTACGCATCACCTCTGCGGAACAAGCGGACCCAGAGGAGCGCCTCCACTCTTTCCTTCGAGAGTACAGGAGCACCCCGCACTGCACGACACTCCAAACACCATGGGCACTCATGTTCAATGGACCGCGAAGAGACCTGATTCCTACGTGTCCGGGATGGAGGCCCCCACCTCATGACATCCAAGACACTCAGGCAAGACGGGAACGACGGAACGACCAAGCCAGCGCCAAGAGTCGTGCAACTACAAGGTCCCTCCGGCCAGGGGCGTCTGAAATACTCAAAGACCGCTGACCCGACAGAAAGCTCTGAACCACTCATGAGCCTGGCATCTGGACTGTAGTGACCAACAGCGGCACCATGGTGACCGCCCGGAGAGGGACCGAAGAAATATCCCGCAACATCTCATGGTTCAAAGAGGTTCCGTCTGCTTCAACAGAGCAGGGCTCCCAGATCCCTCCAGACCCTGACAGGAGTACCCCCTTGTCCAGAGAGTGGACACACCGGGGACCCGGATCAGAATCAGACGCAGGTGGCACCCCAAAGATCGCCACTGACCATGCCTCAGCGAGGCGAACCACCTCTCCGAAGCCAGCCACATCGCTACAATCTCAGGCCAAATCCCCGGCCCAGTCAGCTTCTCCAAGGGTTCGCCTGCTGACTGTCCTAGGCTGCCGTTGACGCATCTATAGTGCTTGATAGACTTCAGAGACAGCTGTCAAAAAGAACTAATTTGGGAAGGGATATAGTGGGTCAGCTGCCCTGTGTTCCGGCCTGCGAGCGGGATATGAGGTGCACTGCATCTGTGGGCCAGGCGTGGCCCACGGGGTTAAATAAAAGGGAAGGAACCGCACGTGGTTCATCTCCCCGTCCACGATACCAAGTGTGTGCTGTGTCATTCCTTCTGTCCCTAATTATCACCAACCCCCACTGTTGCCTTGCTCGCCCACGGCCGTGGGCTACATCATAACATGAAGCACTCCAGTTCCTTCGGTTTGAGTTCCCGCGAAATAAAAACTGCAACAAAAAAAAACCAACTATTGGCAAAGCCAATCAGTCTTGGCAATGCAAGAGCTTTTGGTGTTGTCAATGCATTTGTGTACAGTGCTGGTGACATTGATATACGGGTTCTTGGCAGAAGAACAGTCCCGTAGCTGGTGTTAGCTGTTAAGTCACCACTGAGCACATGGGCAGTGCATTTTATCCGCATTAAAATTGAGCTCCCGTACCTCCTTCCTCAACCAGGTGAGTTAGATACAGACACAATGTATATTACGAACCAACAGGCGACCGGGAAGAGCGGCAAAGGCAAATCAGTAAAAAAAAAAAAAAAAAAAAAGAATAAACATGTGCTTAGCTGTCCTCTGCGCAGCAAACAAGACGTATTCATTAGAACTGTTTACATCTCCGATTATTTCAGCATTCTACTCATTATTGAGTGTGTTTGTGTTCTCTTACTATACTGCGTAAATACGTAATTAAAGGAAAAATGCACGATTTATAAAGTGCAAGTTCATCCTGGGGAGCGTTACTGTCAGTTAACACGGTTAAAGTTATCCAACTCAATGATAACTGATTTGATCGACCTTTGAGTATGAAAGTCTGAGAGAACCCACTCAGAGTTTTAAACAGTCCTCAATTCCGGGTGCCAGATTTGTGCTTAATCAATTATTATATCTAATTCAACATCACCTTACGGGAAACAACTGTGCATTAAATGCAACATGACAATTTTATTGGCTGTTGTTCATCATTCTTAAGGTCCAGTGTTCCTTTCTTCCAAATCATATGTGCTATAATAAGATGGTGCTTTTATGTAGCGAACTTGTGCCATTTTTAAGCCCTTTAAATAACATGTAATACTATTACCCAATATAATGGTGCTACTGTCACTCAATATTTAATGGTACTCAACTTACCGACCTCAGAAGCATGAACTGCACAGATGACCTTCCTCAGGTTTGACCGATCACTATAGCTTTCAACGGTGACCGTTAAACTCGCTGAGCCATCCTGCCATCTTACTATGTTTATAGCATGTGTTGGAATATGCCCATATTCCTGTTGCAATCACTCTGTTAATTTGCATGAAGTCGGACTTTTAGCTACACTTCAGTAATGCTTCTGACAACACAGGCAGCTCCTTAAAACAAGGGGGCCGATTCACAGAACTAATCTGAGATAAAATCCTAAACTTACTACTTTTGGTATTCACAGAAGGCATTTAGTAGTAGTAAAGTTAGGACTCCTAACTTTACTACTACTAAACTAAGACAAAATCCTAACTTTACGACTTTCGGTATTCACAAAAGGCATTTAGTAGTACCAACATCCCACAAGAAGCTACACTGAAAGTAGTTGAAGAAAGTTTAAGGAACCTCGACTCAGCTACACCACAACCAGTAAATTTCATCCTGGAATGCGCAGAACTGGCCCTGAAGAATAACTTCTTCAAGTTCCAAGATCAACACTACCAACAAATCCACGGAACTTGTATGGGCAGCACTTTTGCACCGAGCTTAGCATGCCTATACATGGCCCATTTTGAGGCAGAATACATCTTACCAGCTTCCAACCCCTTTAAACCAGAAATAAAAGAGTGGAAACGGTATATAGACGACATACTCATGTTATGGACAGGCACAAAAGAACGCTGCACGGAATTCCACACCTGGATTAACGAACAGGATCCTTTCTTGAAATTTACACTGACCGTCTCAAGTGAAGAGATCCCCTTTCTGGACCTTTTAATCACCCTACAAGATGGAAAACTTTTCACCAAAAAATATAAAAAACCTACAGACCGAAACAGTTTACTAACCTACGATAGTCATCACACAAAAGCCTTAAGACAGAATCTTCCATTTGGACAATTTCTGAGGCTCAGAAGAAACTGCAGCAACACCACGGATTACGAAACACAAGCTGCGGAACTAGGCAACAACCTGGAACAGAGGAACTACCCACGGAGAATCATAAAGAATGCGCAGAAACGCACACGCAATAATCACCGGGAAGCATTACTAGAAACTCTTGAAAAACCAAAAAATGAGACAATTACATGTGTGACAACCTACACACCACAATCAAATCAAGTAAAGAAAATCCTACTGAAACACTGGAACATCCTGCATGCAGGAGGAATGCAACTGGAGCGCCCAAGATTTGCCTTCAGACGTACACAGAATATCAAAGACATGGTTGTGCACACAAGACTACAGTGTAAACAACTGGACAATCAAAGGACACTGTGGGACCTCCCAAAAGTCAAAGGGCATTACCCATGCGGAACCTGTAACATTTGCCCCCTAACAACACATACCACAACTCTGCAACTAAACAACCAGGAGTGGACACAGAAGAAACATACAAACTGCAATACTAAAAACTGTGTGTATATGGTGAGATGTCCTTGCAACCTCCTATATATAGGAATGACAACCAGAGCCGTGAGGACGAGAGTAAATGAACACAGAAGTAATATACGGTGCAAGAAAAACACCACTAAAATGAGCAGACATTATATCGAAACAGGACATACACCAGATCAAATGACCTGGACTGTCATAGAATCCAATCTTTCATGGTCCAATAGGGCATTATTTCAAAAAGAACAAAGATGGGTCTACCGCCTACAGACAAATACCCATGGTCTAAACGACGAAATACCATGGATTGAGGTAGTGTAGGCTAATGACCATCAACCCCTTCTCCTTGCAACTTTTCAGACAAAATTACCACAATGATGTGTAAACCATAGAGACACACGAACACAAACACCCTTATGTTGCCAGCAGAGACACCCCCCGGCGAATAAAATCCTAAACATTAGAAATGGGGCTTAGCCATTCACACCTTATAGTGACAGATAATACATTGCGATACCACTCAAAGATGGCGCCCATGGTCAAACAATCGACCTGCCAACTACACCACTCAAAGATGAAGAAGTGGTCTAACAACCTATCTGCCTAAATCTATGAGTAAGTCTTTACTACCTTAATCACACTTAAATAATAAAAATTCATTATAGGACACCCGCTGTTAATAATAGCTTGATAACAAAAATCACACTTAAATAATAAGGATTCATTATAGGAAAGCCGCTGTTAATAATAGCTTGATAACAAAAATTACTCGAACACCCCACTACAAGATGGCGCCCACGCATCACGTTGCTCACTTTCCCATTAACATGTAATTAACTCACTGATTGGAAACACACCTCCGCTATATAAGGGGCAAGGGCCACTCTCCCATTACCGGCGGAGACAGGGAGAGGCAAGCAGGTGGATCGGCCCTGTACTACGGGAGAACCGTGAGTAAAAGAGAAATGGGAAACCTTTCAGAATGCGAGGGAACATCTCTCTGGTTTTAAAGCGCTTAGCCTGTGAAAACAACTGCTTCTTGAAAACAAAACTAGAGCAATTCATGTACTGGTGTTCTCTGTGTAAAACCTTCCAAACATGCTAGGGATCGTCCCTGGACTCTGCATAACGGCTTTTTAGCTCATTAGTTTTTTAGTTTTGTAGTTTCCAAAACAATGCGGTTTTGTTTTCAACAAAAACTTTATTAATTACAACAGTAAGGAACAATGAAGCCTCTTAACACTATTTACTTTGCCTCCTCTTATTCACAGTTCCCGAGTGCCCTCACTGATCTCATGAGGTCCTGATTCTAATATTAAGGGGTGAGAAATATGTATTTTGCAGAAATCAATACAACAGTGTCTCGAGGTTTGCCATCAATGGTGGGGCCCACTTTCACGGTATTATCTACCTAGACAGCTATGGTTCATATACTTACCTTATGAATGAGCCTTACATAGAGTTACATCAACTTGGATACTCTAACCAGGGGTACAGTATGAACGATGGAATAAATATATGGATAAAGAACTACACTGGCACAATCTTATCATTGATCTTATACCTATTTATGTATGTCTGTCACTATGCTGAGAAAAATCGTTTTAATTATTGACATCACTGTTATTATACATGCACCTATGCCAACCTATAGCGATAATACTCACGCTAAGGGTAATGCGCACCAGGCCCTCCAATGGATGACCCGGACAGTATGAACCTACCATGACAAGATACTAATGCCACTATACCTTTGTCCTACACTTTTGTCTTTTCAGAAACGCTATTCCTTTCTACAGATTTGGCGGCACTGGTTAGTTTAGGCCGCCGCTTGATACTAAAATTGAACTTCCTTTGGTCCTGAAGAAGCGCTCTGGATCTCCTTCTGAGGCCACATACAGCGCGAAACATGTTGACCGTTATATATGTCCATTAGGGACATATACCCAGCTACAGAGGGACATAATATCCCCTAGAGCAGCACCATACACTTTGTTTTAACAATGACAGAGGGATCACCCTAATAAATAGTACCCACCCTCCCTCCAGTCATTTTTTAAATACACCACTTTAGACTTCACTGCCACTTACACCCACGCACCCAAACGGCTTTTCATCAAAAGATCTCCGATAAAGTGACCCTTCGGGGGACCCATTGGGCATTGCAGCGCCGGCCCGACAAGGAGCAAAGCCCAAATGATGAAGCATGACATCCTTCGGGGTGTGTGAGGGCATTATGATGAGGACACACTGTCCCCCACAGATAGAGTAGCACACGACAAAAGTTTCTTCCTTTTCTTCCTCTACAAGGAACAGTGACTCCCTTTGTGTACAAATCTCTTGATGGGCACACTGAGCTTTGCACAATGGTAGAAAGGTTCTGCCATTTTGGTTTTAGGTAGAGAGGGACACTGTAGGATTGATTGTAGCAGGGCACACTATAACTGCTACAAACGTGGGTAGGGAACCTTTTCCCTATTGGTTAGGGAGGGGCCAGGTGTCAGCCCTATCCACAGGCTAGTGCCAGGCATAAACGTGGCAACCCTGGGAACCCTTCTCAGAACACCATTGACCCTGTGGAAGACAAACAAAGGACTACACCTGCTGTTGAGACATGAGGGGAACCCTAGGGCTGCCCCTGCTCCCACATGTACCCACGACAAAAAAGTAGACTCCATGGGTCAGTAGACTGACCTCCTGTTAAGCTACAGGGGCACAAAAGCTTCAAGAAGTCCACTTTCATGGAAGAGCCGAGCTGACCATTTTTTTACTGGACCTGCTCTAGACCCTGCTGGTGGCTTCTGTTGGAGCGAGTCCTGATCCAAGTGCTGTTCCTGAGGTCCTCGAGCTGTTGGCTGGTGTTAGAGTGTACTTCTCCTACCTAGAGCTAAAACCTGGGACTGAAAACATTTTAAAGACTTTTTGCCTGGAGAACTGACAAGACCAGGACCATCCTGCTAAGCTGATTCATCGAGAGTGCATCACTGGGGGGCCTGACTTCACCGTAGCACCAACTACGTTCTTTTCTGCTGCAGCAAATGCCTTTCAGCAGTCCTGACGCTGACTGTCATCCAACGACCTTAAACCCTCCTTGGCCACATCCTTCACCCTTGTCATGCTGGAGCAATCAGACTTCCAGAAAAGCAACTAAGTCCGCAGGTCAATCAATCAATCAGCATTTGTAGAGCGCGGCACAGTCACCCCTGGGGATATCTGGGCGCTGGAGTGTGAGGTTTCAGTCAAAAAGCCAGGTCTTGAGGGAACGGTGGGAGGAGGGAAGAACAAGCGGAAAAAGGCAAAACAGAGGGCAGAAAAACGAGCGAGCAGAAAAGGCTAAGCAGAGGGCAGAAAAACAAGCAGAAAAGACAAGACAGAGCAGAAGAGGGCAAAAGAGAGGGCAGTAAAACAAGCAGAAAAGGCCAAACAGAGGGCAGAAAAGGCAAAACAGAGGGCAGAAAAACAAACAAGCAGAAAAAGCAAAACAGAGGGCAGAAAAGCAGGCAGAAAAAGGCAAGACAGAGAGCAGAAAAACTAGCGCAAAAGACGGCAGAAAAATTAGCAGAAAAAGCAAAACAGAGCAAGGAATGAGCAGAGGAGGCACAAACAGAGCGCAGCAGGTAGACAGGCAGCAGAGGGTAGCAGACTGAGGGCAAGCTGGACAGGAGAACTGTTGCAGGGGGAGCTGGCACGAGGACCTTCTCAGTGGGGTCACGCTGCAGCATCCATTAAGTAGGTCCTGGGGGGGATGGCAGGGTGCTGGTTGGCTGGAGGAGTGAAACAGCAGGAGGAGGGAAATGGCGGGAAGAGGGAAGGAACAAGCAGAAAAAGGCAAAACGGGGAAGAAAAAGAGCAGAAAAGGCAAAACAGAGAGTAGAAAAACAAGCAGAAAATGCAAAACGGAGGGCAGAAAAACGAGCAGAGAAGGCAAAATGAACAGAGCAGAAGAGGGCAAATCAGAGGACAGAAGAACAAGCAGAAAAGGCAAAACGGAGGGCAGAAAAACAAGCAGAAAAGGCAAAACGGAGGGCAGAAAACAACCAGAAAAGGCAAGACAGAGCAGAAGAGGGCAAAACAGAGGGCAGAGAAATGAGCGGAAAAGGCCAGAGGGCAGAAGAGGCAAAACAGAGAAGACAAAACAGAGGGAAGAAAGACGAGCAAAAAAGCCAAAACAGAGGGCAGAAAAACAAGCAGAAAGGCAAAATGGAGGGCGGAAAAGCAAGCAGAAAAGGCAAAACAGAGGACGGACAAACGAGCAGAAAAAAGGCAAAACAGAGGGCAGAAAAACTAGCAGAAAAGGCAAAAAAGAGGGCAGAAAAACGAGCAGAAAAGGCAAACCAGAAGGCAGAAAAACTAGCAGAAAAGGCAAGAGAGAGGGCAGAAAAAGGCAAAAGACAGGGCAGAAAAATTAGCAGAAAAACCAAAACAGAGCAAGGAATGAGCGGAGGAGGCACAAACAGAGCGCAGCAGGTAGACAGGCAGCAGAGGGTAGCAGACTGAGGGCAAGCTAGACAGGAGAGCTGTCACAGGTGGAGCTGGCACAAGGACCTGCTCAGTAGGGTTATGCTGCGGCATCCTTTACATAGGTCCTGGGGGGAGGGAAGGGTGCTGGGTGGCTGGAGGAGGAAAACAGCAGGAGGAGGGAAACTGAGGGAGTGAATGAGCAGAAAAAGGCAAAACAGAGGGCATAAAAACAAGCAGAAAAGGCAAAACAGAGGGCAGAAAAACAAGCAGAAAAGCCAA
The DNA here is from genome assembly GCA_963921515.1 of Calotriton arnoldi. Classification (NCBI taxonomy): domain Eukaryota; kingdom Metazoa; phylum Chordata; class Amphibia; order Caudata; family Salamandridae; genus Calotriton; species Calotriton arnoldi. The sequence continues at coordinate 736,849 of CAWUFW010008774.1, forward strand.
AACAGAGCAGAAGAGGGCAAATCAGAGGGCACAAAAACAAGTAGAAAAGCCAAAACAGAGCAGAAGAGGGCAAAACAGAGGGCAGAAAAATGAGCAGAAAAGGCAAAACAGAGGTCAGAAAATGAGCAAGAAAGGCAAAATGAACAGAGCATGCAAAGGGCAAAACAGAGGGCAGAAGATGGAGCAGAGAAGGCAAAACGGGGGGCAGAAGAACGAGCAGAAAAGGCAAAACAGGGTAGAAAAGTGAGCAGGAAAGGCAAAACAGAGCAAGGAATGAGCAGAGGAGGCACAAACAGAGGGCAGCAGGTAGACACGCAGCAGAAGGTAGCGGACTGCAGGCAAGCTGGACAGGAGACTCCTCCAGTAAGCTTCACCGAGCCTGACACTGAGCAGCAGCCAATCGCTATTGATGGTTTCCTGAGCTCGATCCATAGACTTTTCCCACCTTTGTAGTCGGCTTCACCGAGACCTCACAGTATGTCAGCACTTTGTTGACAAACCAGTCTACGGATCCAGCCTGCATCCTTACCCGCTGAAGACTGACATTTCTGAGTCTGAAGGCAACTCTTTTGATCGGGACCAACCTAGTCCTCATATCCGACCCGCACTCCATCGCGGTCAGCCTCAAATCCTACCCTTGTCCTGGTCTAGCCAGACCAGTTGCCTGTGATTGGCGCTTTGCACTTTTTAGCGCTATTCATATTTAAAAATGTAAAAACTCATGTGTCCGGTTCCCTTAATTGGATGTTTGTCATTTTAGTGTCATTTTGTTCATGAAAATATTCTCTATGATTATAAATCGGACTTGGATTGTTATTGTGCTGTGTTTTCAACTTTTTACTGTTTGGTGTTTTGGTATTTCTAAATGCTTTACACATTTTCTTAAGTTAAGCCTGTCTGCCCTGTACCATAGCTACTAGGAGCTGAGCTCAGGTTTAAATTACTGAAACCTTTACTTGACCGAAAAAGAATTTTGACTTTACCATCCACCCCAACTAATAATTTACTTTCTCACAGGTTCACACATTATTAGTAGTTGTGGACCACTTTACAAAGATCGGTCACTTCATTCCACTCAAATAGGTATCTATAGCAGTAGAACTAGTAGGAAGTTTGTGTTTGGACTGCCAGCAGCTCACATCATTATTTTGTAAAGAACGTATGACGAGAGTAAGCCCACTAGCTACCATCCACAGATGGACAGACACAACTCCTGAATCAATATATTGACCAGTACTTAAGGTACCATCTGAATGCTTGCTTCACTGGGTAGATCTCCATTTTACCACACTAGTTATCATTCGAATATGTGGTAAGCCAGTATTACCACATTGATCAGCACCTTTCAGTCACTTTCCTTTTGAAATACATCCATGCTATTCAAAGAGCGGACGGTGAAAAACTTCTATGGACCGAGATTCAATACAAACATTTTGCACACTGCCACAGAGGACCTCAGTGAATTTTAAAAGGTGGACAAGGTGTGGCTGTTGACCAACACCTAACAATTTATTTCTCATTCCCATTCCAAGTTCACTCCCAGGTTTGTGGGTCCCTTTGAGATTGAGGGTAAAATAGGGACTGTTTAGGACTACCCCCACATTAGCACATAGATCCAGTATGTCATGTCTCAAGTGCTTAATTTGTAAAATATTAAGTGCCAGGGCTCTGACCAGGAGGCCACTGCAGCTTGCACCCCACATCGCCCTTGTCATCGCTGCCAAAACAACTACTAACCATCTCTCTCGCAGGTAAATGCGACAGTTCAGATTATTCCAGGTCCCCAAAGCTAAAGGAATGGCTGGGGAGGCAGGTATTAGCACTATTTTAATGTATATTGTATTCCTAAACAACCGTTGTTCTGCTCATCTCTAAATTAGATGAGCAGCGCCACCATGTGGTAGACTGTCAACACCATACTTAGAACAGTTAGGTGCCAGTGCGGAGCACCGGAAACCAATTAAGTGCTGGTGCTGAGCACCGGAAATCACCGGCTCAAAGATGTCTCTAGACTCAAGAAGGCCTCCAGCAACTCTCATTGCTCTTCTCCAGTATGGATGCATGGTTCCCCAGAATATGAGTGGAGGTTATAATTGATTCCAGATTACATTGCTGGCAGGCGCAGTTCTTGATTGCATAGAAGACCTATGATGCCACAGAGCGATCTTGGGGGCCTGCCGATCTTGTTCACACCCTCAGTTTAGTTATAGAATTTCACAAACGTCCCCCGCAAAAACCAATCCCAAGAGCTTATTCCTAGGGGTCAGGGGTGGAGGTTTTTCGCAGAAGTACTGTCAGGATTCAGAAAGCTCAGGTACATTGCACCAAATGTAGTGTCAGGAAAGTGTGGGTACTCTGGATAACAGGGTTTAGCTCAAAATAAATGCTAAACTTCACAGCACAGTTTCCTCGCACATGCTTACTTCCTGGGTTACTTAATCACTTGTAATGTAATTCCTATTTGTAATACACGAACATATCACTCCTTAAGGTTTCAAGGTTCTTGGGAGGTTAAGTGAGCTATTGCCCAGAGTCACATGGTGCTGAGCTGAGCTGCCGCCGGCACCGGGGATCGAATCTGTGAGCCCTGCGCTCCGGAGTCAGCCATCTGACTACTGCGCCACACCTCTCCCGCTTCCGGGTTGTTAGGGTGAAGAGTCAGTATTTAGGCCCCGGTCAACACAGAGCAAACGCCTGGGAATGTGTCTCATATTTGTTGTGGTTACCCCTTTGCTTAGTTCGCACCCGTTATCGTTATAATGGATTCTGCCGGTACAAAGGGTAAGCCTTTCTCTTCGTATACCAGTTATTATTGGCTGACTTAAATAAACTGTATTACAAACTCCTGTTGCCTTCTTCTTAAACGACAGCTAATCTCTCGCTACTCGAAGTCCCCAAGGCTGCCCTCCTGATGATACACGTTTAAACATCTTTTTCCTTTCACTTTCTCACCATTTTCTTCTTTCCTTTCCATCCTTTCTACTTTGTGAGTACATAGTCATTTGACTCATTTAGTTCAGTTTGACTCTAAGATCTCACTTTGGAAGCATGTAGTTTGCCCCAAGTTCTCCGAAGCCTCCAGGAGGAAGGGTGCATGTCCCCATTTTTATCCAAGTGACACACATCAATCAACTCGACATGCAGGCATACCCACTCAGAGAATCTGAATCCTCCTATTGCTGTGCAATTATAATCCTCCAAATTATAATAATAAAGAAACCCCTCATCTTGGTAAACATAAGTTATATCTAGGGCTCCCGGTTTTAAGGTATTTATTTTTTTGACATTTCCGTCTGTATTTATCCATATTTATTTTTTGCAAATTTTATCTGTATTTATCCATATTTATTTTGGGTTTTGTGAGACAAATTAAGCTGAAACTGGTACATTTCCACATTTATTTAAAAAATAAATATGCACTTTTGCTTGAATGTCTGCCAGGTTTCAGTGCTGTGAGCACCCGTGGAAGATAAATCAATGCACTTATATGAAAATATGCAAATTTCAGTATCAACCTTGTGCATATCTACTGCTATTTAACCCTCTTTACTAAAATTCCTTTTTTTTTTTAAAATCCCGTTAACTATCAATCCACACAGCTATTGGCCTGGCAGTCATGGCAGAGAATATTTAGAATCACTCAAAAAGCAACCCAATTTTCATTTTTATCCACATTTAAAAATTGATACACACAAGAAAATAAATGGTTTTCAGTCTGTATTTATGTGTAAAAATCAGTAAAAACGGAAAACACAGAGCATTATTTATATCTAATGTAATTTGAGATGTAGTTGGATTCACCTCACCCAGACCTTCCGCTGCTTTGAAAAATACTTGCAATTTAGTGTTCCAGAATTCACTACGCTTAAGGCAAGATGCCAGCATATGCATCCGATCTGCCTTGCCCCACTCACATCTCAGACACCTCCTTGCACCACTTTGAAACCTTCAAGGGTGTGATATAGAAATCAAATATCATCCTATGATGTTATAATCGAAACTTTGTAATTTTTGATACCTAATGTATCAGTCTTATAGATTCCCTGATTATTTGGTCTGCTATTCCTAAACCAAGCCAGTTAGTACATTTAGTTGGCCACCTTGAATATATCCTTTGCGTTGTTCTCCTAAAAAATAATGATACCTCATTTTACCAAGACTATGGCTTAAATAATCTCTGTATAAAGCTTCAGGATGTAAAGCCCACTAACAATACTTCATCTTAGTGAAATAGTCCCTGACTGGCAGATATGTTAAATACTTTTGTCTGAAAATCTAAAATTCTTCCTAAAAGTTCCTAAAGGTTATAAAACTGGACATATCAAATAACTAATTCAAACTGCAATTTAGAGCTTACTAAAACATTATAGCATTCGGGCTGACTGAATGAGGATCAAGTCAGATAGTTCCAGATTGGGCACCTCCATTATCCTTGACTATTGTCAAAGATTTGGTTCGTTGTTCCAGATTCTGATTGTATCCAACAGCACCTTAAACTTCATGCATTTGGCATGGGATTGAGATTCTTGAATTCGATCAAATGCCAAAGGGCGTCAATTAAAGAGACTGTAGAGACGTTTGATTAAGCTAATTGACTCATTCAGCCTGCTAATGCTGCCCATCAGCAAAGCTGAACATTAGGAGCAGCCTGTCACCCTTTCCAAGGGCACTGTAGAAAATGTATGCTGGTCTTGGCCTTTTATGATATAAGATTAAGCAGATGTCATGGAGTTCAACCTATGCAAGTAAGAAGATTATGAATATTGCTCGAGTCCCGGAACAGTTATAACACCTTGGGTGGTATTGTCCTCTTTACCAGATTGATAAGTCCTACCAATGTCACCTGAAAATAGTCCTATTTCTTAACAAATTTGGTGCATTCCAATAGCATAGGTTTGTAATTCACCTTGAACAACTCAGCATAGCAACATCCCTAGATACTCAAATGTTTGAGTGAGATGTGCGGGACATCTCTCGCCCCTTCAGCAAAGTGGTGTCTCCTAAATGTCTAGGAGGAAACAGATTTGCTCTGTATGGAATATATGTGGTTAACCCTGGGGTTTGCTGTTGCCAAACAAAACGTTGCTAAATCACGTGCCACAATTGGAGGACTGGAAACGCGATATGGACTAGTGTATGTTGGCTAAGAGGGTTGTATATGAAGGCCGGGGCTACCCTTAACCGGTTAACTGCTTCGAACGTTCCGCGCCAGTGCGGAACGTTCTATTAAGCGGGCGGGGCCGCGTCGGCCAACGGACGTGCGCAGCACTACCGAGGTAGTGCTCGCGACGGCCGTTGGCCGACAGAAGCACTTAACGGGTTAAAAGAGGGCTAGAGCTTGGGAATAGTGGAATAACTATAGAGGTAATTGTTTAAGAAAAAAATCCCTAGGTAACAGTTGGTCTAGACAATATATAAGACCATAATTCTGACATGATAGGAAAAGACTCAATGTACATGATTTATATTAAAAATTCATTTTATTCATATGTAGAAATGTTATAATGACTACAAAAGATTCTATGGTTCTGTATAAAATAAACATAATATCAACAATGACTTCACAACAAACAAAACAACAAGTTAAAAAGAGATATTTGTAATTGCAATACCTCATACAGCAGGCACAGCTGTATGTACCCTAAAGGTGGTTAATAGAGGGAAAACTGCATTATCAAACAGTGAATTAATCATACAACAAATGAATATGACACTAGTCAAACAAACAAAAACAGTAAATCAAATGCACAGAATGGAACAGTACAACATAGTGCCTTTTTAATTTCTTCAATGTTGGATCTTCAATGTGTCTACGCGCGTTTAGGCGGACATGACGTCTTCATCAGGAGATCCACATAGGAAAAAATGCCAAGACCATAACAGTTACGATCAACCAAGTACATCCAAGGAGCCAAGGAAATGCTCTCAACTGTGGAGAGTGAATAACTTTGTCAATATGGAATGAAGACTTAATGACTAGTCCAAATGTAAACACAATATGTAAAGAAACATATAAGATATAATAGAATCTTTTCAATATAGAGCCAGCGTATAGGATAGAGAGAACATGCCAAGATGTCCTATTCAATGCCGGCGAAATGATCACTTAATAGACGATAGCGCAAATAGCCATCATAATGAGCCAGAAGGTAGAAGCTACAACAGACTGGAAAGCTCCACAGGTTCGGTCCTCAACGAAGGATATTTCAGAAGACTTGAGCCATAGAGGTAAAACATGCGATGACCTGGCCCCTGTCACCCTTGGTAACCAGACGTCTAAGGCAGATCCATTGAGCATTACTGCAGGTTGTGTGGAGGGATAGGGTACAGGGGGAAGAAGGGTTTAATGTGACTGTGAAGATGAAGTCAAGGAATTTAACAGTGCACGGTTTTGTTTTATTCATATTTTTATTGAAATTGTCAATAAAAAGATTTGCTAAAAAGAATCCCACTAGATGTAAAATATCTAATTCAGAATGTAACGGTGTGGTTATCCTGTTAAACTCTTAGTATCAAATAATAATCACGGGGTTGCCCGTAAGTTGCAAATAAACTCTTTATTTTACAACATTAGAAACTGCCTCTGATCTAGAAGACAGATACATTAAGGTCTTTCAAGAGATATAGGGCTCTCGTTATACATTTATCAAATATATACGACACAACACATCAGGAACTCCTCATTCTGGGAGGTGACCTCCACATTACCTGACTCTCAACACAACTCTAGATAGGACAGTTCAAAGTTCTCAGTTTGGTAAGGCTGTGTCCAGGAAGCTGAAACAAAAATTTACTGAACAGGGTTTAACAGTTGCCTGGAAATACCCGCACATAGAGGAAAGATGTTATTCCCATATCCATAAATCATACACTAGAATTAACCATATATTCATATCTACATGCTTACTGCACAGGCTCCAAAATACACACATGATAGGGGGTACAGAGATTGACCACTCCCATGTTGAGATCCAGTTGGAGGGAGGGGCTATGCCTAAAGTTAGAGGAAGCTGGAAATACCAGGCAGACCTGGTACATAGACCCATACTAGCTCATGGCAAATGAAACTATTTAGCAGAAAATGTCAGCTAAGAAATTGTGTTTACCAACCACCTGGATGCATTTAAGGATACCTTTAGGGCTTAGCCAATGCCTTATCAGTGAGATTGCAGAGGGAAAACACTTGCCAGAGATTAAGTTAACAAAAGCGCTAGAAGACATATAGCACAGAAATAATCAGACTCCCACAAGAGCGCGAGATTGGAAATTAGCAACATTGTGCAGGCAGCTGAGAGTATTGGGAACTAACAAAGTTGTAAGAACGGTTCTGAACCTAAAATAAATATTTTATGAAAAGGGCAATAAAGCAGACAAACTGTTAGCTAGTGGACTAGGAGCCCAGAGAGTTAAGGGACACAGAACAAAATTAAGGATCCCAGAAGGCACAAAGTTATAAACGAACAACAGAAAATTGACTTACTTACAGCATTCTCTCTCATATAGATGAGGCTGCACCAGTGGAATAAAGGAACTAGATAATTTTTTGGACCAGATCCAGCTCTCAACCTTCGCCTCAAATGGAGAGTGAACTGAGTGGAAGATATAGTGACTGCATTCTAATCTACACTCCCAAATTAAGCCCTATGATGAGACTAGCTATGGGCAGACATCTATAAAGAATACGTTCCCCTACCCCTACTCACAACTAGCTTAGTTAGTTAGCTACTAACACCTTTAATTTCCTTATCAGTAGTCTGGGTGCTGTTTCTTCAATGAGGGAAGCAGAGGTTGTGGTGATCCCAAAACCTGGAAAACTAGCAGAAGAGTGCAGACCGTGCATGCCTATAACTCTGTTAAACTCAGATATCAAGATTTTCACTAACGTGCTTACTAAAAGACTGGATAAAGTCCTCTTGTTAGAGCAAGTTCAAGTGGGATTTGTTAGAGACCTGCTAGGTTCAGACAACATAAGAAAAATTCCACATCAATTGGAAAAACTAAGAGGACAGGTATCCTAGCTCTCCTGGTGTCTTTAAATGCAGAAAAAGCATTTGACGGGGTGACTTGGGATGCGTAATTGGATCCTGGACAATTTCATGTGCTCAGAGGTGAGGTTTAGAGTGTACGGAACTTGCTTGAAAAATATTAAACTGCAGGGCAGTGCTAGAATTACAAACATTTACTCTAGGAACCCATACATTTGGAGTTAAAGTATAGAAGAGGAAAAGGGGTGCAATCATAAGGAGCGGAGCCTGGAAAGCAGAGTCTGACAGTCAATTGATAAAATAAACTGGCAACAAGGACATATGTGACACTAAATCTGTTCTAGCTTACATGATTGCCCACAAAGTGGCTGCATTTTAAATATCTTAAGGGTTATCAATATCAATTGGACTCAGACCTAAGAAACAAGTTTAGTAATAAGATATGGGAACTGGGATGGCTCAACATGCACAAATGTTTCAGAGATATTCAACACCATGAAACAGAATACAGGCTAATGATGTGTTGTTATCTAACCCCAATTAGGGTGAAGAAAATAAATCCAGTGGTCTTGGAACTTTGTTGGAGATGTGGAAAGGATTGGTGCTCGTTTGGCCACATTCGGGGGGTACGTGAAATGATCCAAATGTTTTAGAAATAAATCTTCAGCCATATCAGTGGGATACTATGAGAGGCTATAGCCAGGGACCAAGCCAGAATCCTATTGCTTTTGGAGGAACACGGAGCAAGGGGAAGTGGAAAGTGCATAAAACACTACTACACCCCCTGTTAGGTACTGCCAAGAAACTTATTACAACATACTGGAAAAAGAGGGAATTCCCCTTAGAGACATTAGATAGCCAATTTATGACACATACTAACTTCAGAGAAAATTACATATACCATCCAAGGTACTAATGGCCCTTTTGTAAAGACTTTGACCACCGGTTATAGACAATCTGTCATCGCTAACTCAAAGGAGGAGCTTCCCTCCTAGGCTCCCTGCACTATCAATCAATCATTCAATCAAATCAATCAATCAAAAGTTTTATAGAGTGCACAGCTACTCAGAGAGTGTCCCGCCCCTACAGTTGCTTTGTTCTTCCGAGGATTAAAATGTGGGTTGTCCCACACTGAGACACAGATTGATACCAGTATCAAGTTCTAAATATTGAGTGATATTAGAGCCTGTCAGATAGTGTAACTTTTTCTATAATAAAATGTGTTAAATAAAAAAGGAGAAAAAAGAAGGTACAAAACTGATGGATTATTAGCTAGGCAACTGAATTGATTAGTTCCAATGGGACAGTCACAATTGTTTAAGAGAGTGGAGCAAAAAATAGTCTGTAGGTGTAGGAAAGTGTGGTATTATATAGTGAGGCTGGCTAGGCTTCACTATGCAATACCTTCATGCTACCCAAAATAGGTCCTTTGGATTCACACTAATAAATCCCTAGCTCAGTTCTGGTAGTGTGGCACAGAGCAGTCAGGCTTTACTAGAGGAAAATGTGTTAAGCATTTCAGAGTAACAAGATGGGCGATAAGTAATTGACATGACTCAAAACAAATCAGACAACATTTTATAAGAATAAAGCAGATTTTAATATAAATTTAGACACCAAAATGAAGACAATCGGATATGTATAACCGGAGTTATGGATTTCTAAAGGAAAAATAAATAGGGCATTTCACTCTTGCAAAACAATAATGTTGCGGTCAATGGGAAACAGCGCTAGTGACAATCGGTCACTTGCAGGTCAAGTTCAGTGGAAACCACTGGATGGTAAGGTGATGTGGGTCCCAGGACCAGGGTCTGACAGTCAGTCAGCGGCGGCTCACCGAGGGAGTGCTGCGGGGTGGTGGGGCGGGGTGGGGGGTAGTGGACTCGGACATACGACGGACAGAACTCAGAGTAAGGCTTAATTTTATTTGACTCGTAGGGCCTGGGTGCAGAGTTGTGCTGGTTGTCCCTGAGGCTGAACTCCAAACCTGTTGGTGCTGCTTTTGCTGCTTGGACGAGGCTGGTGCGGGAAGGGGTGCAAAAGCTCGTCAACAGAGCCACTGGGGCGTCGAGTTGAAGATGTTGAGGAGTTCCCTTGAGGCACAGCATTGTGTAAAGGTAGTGGTAGCTGGGGTGGCCAACAACAAGCCTTGTTCACACCAAACCCAGCATTGGGTTGTTTCGACGTCCTGGAGCCCCGAGGAAAAATGTAGCCACCTGAAACTTGTTGGAGGTCAGGACTACATTTCCCACAATGCGCTAGACCATTTACTTTTGGGCGATGATTTGGCTGGCCCGATGGCCAGTGATTCTTGTTTCCAGGAGCATGTTTTTCCTGTGGGCTGTAGTGGATTAGTGCCTCTAGTCCACTGATACTCAAAGTACGGCCCGGGGGCCGCATGCGGCCCTCCTGACCTTAACATGTGGCCCCCTGGTCAACAGCAGCAGTGGCCGGCTGTTTACTTGACTCAGCACTATTATTAAAAAAATTGAAATAAACAGGCAGGCACTTGTTTAATGGTTAATTAAAGTTAAAAAAGGAAGTAACTAGGGGGCCCTGTTCTCCTTAACTTTAGGATCATCTTAATTTTAAAGACATCTTGCAGCAAAAGTGTAAAAATATGATAAAGTCACCTCAGAATTAAAAAAGTGTATTTCATTAACATGCAAAACCGTTTCACCTTAGTATATCAGATTATCAGTGCATTGAGTATTTTTTAAGAGTGATCGTTTTCAAACATGAATTTAGAAACATTAATTTTTTCCCACACCGTGACAACAATGCCAGTAGTCAACTAAGGCACACGTAGGTTGTTATGTGCACTATGTGGGTGGCCTGGGTTCCTATTATGCATGAATAGCATTATAGTTTATTAAATGAAGCACAAGAGAAGGTTTTGTACAGCGCACATCCCGAATTCATGTATTCCGAGGTCCTCTTATATGTGATAATGAACAAAAATGAGGGAAAGTGACATTAAAAATTGCCTAAGATCAGACAACTTGGTTTAGTGGGGAAGCTGGGATTAAACCCAGGTTTTCTGGTTTCACATTGTACGATTCAGCCACTAGATGTATATGGTTCACTTCCCTACAACCACCTTACCGCCACACCCCGAACCCCCCCCGCCACCCTGCTGGCATCAGTGCGGCCCTCGTTCACATCACATACCAAACTTTATGGCCCCTGGAAAAATGTTTGCAAGTACCCATGCTCTAGTCCAAGGGCGTTCTGGAGCTGCCTTTGGCTTGCAGAGGGGTTCCTCTTTCCTTTGGAACTGGTCTCTTGTCCCGAATGAGCCACAGTTGTGCAGTTGCAGGGTGTTTGCTACAAGTGCAGGGTATTGCGCCTTTGCTTTGTACAGGTCCTAAAGTCGCAGACTCGGGTCTCTTTTTTGTCCTTTGTTGCAAGTCGTTCAGAACTGAGGTTTTCGTGCTAGAGGTGCCCATTAAATCCTATATTTAGATGCTTTAGGGGATGTGTGTGGTAGTAATCAATGAGCTGCTAGCCCTACTGGCTGATATGCTCCTGAAGTGACCACTTCCTGTGGAGGATGGCCCCTTTTCTACCCAAAAGCCTCAATTCTGCCACTTCTTAAAATGGCAGAACCCTTCTTCGGCTGTACAGACCAGTTAGCCCACCTTAGAGGTGTAGCTAGCCATCTGCCTGCCCGGGTTGCAAATGTGCCTGGGGCAGGGGGTTGGCTTTTTCCTCCTCTGGGAGGAAACCTGGTTGCATATCAGAGGCGGTAAGGGTTTGAAGCTCACCACCTTGATGTGCCACTTCACTAGCAATTCTGCCATGGAAGGCGGTGACACCTCCTGCCCAGGCAGGCCTTTATTTCTGCCTCCTGAGAAAGTTCACACCTCTTGGCAGGGAGTCAGATTCCTGTCTTGGTGGCAGCAGCTGCAGGCTGTAAGCCAGGGCACAGGAAAAGCTGGGGCAACCAGATGGGCAACCTCTAAGTAGCCACCTGGGTGCATGTCACATTAAATCTGACTTTAGAAAAATGTTGGGTTTGATGAGACAAGTTGTTTGATACCAAACATGACAGTGTTCAGTGGGACCATAATGGTGCTGGCAACCTGAGGATGCCCGGGTGCTAGCCCATCTTATCCTATGGTCCCCTGAACACTTATAGTAGCCCCTAATGGAAGAAGGCTACTATAGGGATCTATAAGCTTGCACTTATATGTCCACACCTTCAATATAATGCACCCTGCCTCCTGGGCTCACAGGGCCTACCTTAGGAGTGACTGGCTATATTAAAAATAGAGCTGTGACCTTGCCACTCATGGTGAGGGCAAAGTCAGGTTTGAGCAGTTTGCACTGCTCCTGCAGTTGCAGTGGCAGGCCTGCTGTCATCTCTTTGCTTGGGTCATCCGGGGTGGCACAATCAGTGCTTCAAGTCCTGGTGACCCCTTTAACTCCCATGCCCTGGGCACCACTGGTTCAATTTAACAGGGGCTTGTAAGGGGGTTAAAGTGCTTGTCAATTGGGGTTACCAATTCACATGCATCATATTTTAGGGAAAAGCACTGGGGCCTGGATAGCAGGTTCCAGTGCACTTTCAGAGTCAAAACCATCAGCATTGCGGACAAAATGTGGGGGTAACCTGCAAAATGCCTGTTTCCTTGCAGTAGGACAATATCAAGGATTAACTCTGAATCCGCACAGTTCGTCCGCACAGAAGCAGATTCTAGAAACTAAAAATGACCTCAAAATGTCCCAAAAAGTAAAAAACAATCCTAGCCAGGGAAATGAGAACAAGTATTAAAAAACTTGGTTTCCACGAGCAAATTCAACGTAGACTTCAGGTGACCTTTAATTGGCGTCATGCATTTACTTGCGTGCACAGAAGAGAGAGCCAGCCAGAGCTTGTAGTTAGTCTGGTATCAGCCTCACTCCATCCTGCTTTGCATGCCTATGTCGGAGAGCCTCTGCGTGAGCAGAGTATAGCATGTTCAACACAACACTGACATTTGGAATCAGAATGGAAATCGCTGGGATGACCCGACCTAGAACAGTTTGAACCTTCTCTACGCCATATCCGAAGTAAATATATGCCTGGGATAGAGGGTGGCCTACTTACATAAGTAACACATAATGAGAGTTGCTGAGCCATGAACAAAGTGTTCCCTGACGGGCCTAGATCAGTCAGGTAGAAAGTTGTGAAGCAATGAAATGATAAGTGAGTGGTAAAAGGAAGCCCTGACCAGTTTCTCATCCGGATAGGGATGTATGTGCATACCTTAAAGCTTCAAGAACATTCATCATACTGTCAAATGCTTTTGGCACCAACCTGAGGATGGAATTCAGTACCTTGCATTGAGAATGCTTGCTGTCACACCCCCAGTGAGGGCGCGAGATTGCAATGTTCAATCTGATAATGGTCTGGTGACTACCTTGAAATTTTTCCTTGGCGAGAAAAAGTGTGACGAAGCGAAGAGTTGAATAAGTTACGGTCCGGAGTGGTACATAGTACCCCATTCTTTGCTACTCCCAAGAAGAGGGAGCATAGCTCCAGGCCTGTCTCATCCAAAGAAACAAGTTAGATGGACCCAGCACGGCAGCATCTGAACTGCTCCTCTTCATGGTATTGTATTATGCAACTGTCGATGACACAGCTGGACCTATGTCGATCTGTCTTTTTTATTTGCCCTCTATTAATAAATACTAAAACAAGTATAATAAAAAAATAACTTTCCGAAATACCATATTGGATCTGTGGTCTAAAAGTTATTGTAAATTACCTTTCACCAGCCGCCTGGACTACAGCAATGCTCTTTACGTAGGGATAAACACCCATCTCCAAAATGGCTCCAAACTATACAGAATGCTCCCGCAAAACTCGTCCTCAACCTCCCGAGATGAACCCACATGTCCCCCACCTTTTATTTTTTTATTTTTTAAAGTTTTATTGCATATGTCTCAGTTACACGGCTATTTGCCCACAACCCTGGGGCCGGCAGCATGTCCACGTCATCATTTAAACACAGCTTTCTCGCCAACATCCCATTGGGCCGGCAGCGACCGTAATACAGTGCTCATGTGCTTCTTTTATTCAAATAAAAATCAATGTATAACCAAGTGTAACATCCTAATCAACTATCCATAACTCTCCCACCCCCCCACCCCCCTCTGCCATCTGTACAAAACAAGAGACTTGCACCACCCTATCCCATAGAACCACTAATCTTTCGTCTTGCCAGTACTCGATCCATATCAGTTTCAACCTATACATACCTTCACACTGAGCGTTACAGTATAGTGTGTGTGACCCCCTTGGTCCATTTCGAATACTGTACGTTTCTAACCTGCGCACATACATGATTGTTTTACGTGGTGTGGTCCTGTCTGAGGTCCGTACCACCCGATCCCAGCCAGCCAACTAAGGGTTCTCTAGTTGGCAATGGCTGGCCACTGTCCAAGTAGGGACCCTTCTTCCTAAGTCAGAGTAAGAGGGCTACCCTCCTTGATACCCCTGCTCAACCCTGTGGTAACGTAGCACGAGCAGGTAGGCTTATCTCAGAGGCAGTGTGTGAAGCATTTATGACCATACACAGTAACACAGTGAGGAACACTACAAAGGGACACCACACAAGTAGTTATAAAAAATAAGTATCTTTATATAAAGGCAGATTTATCACAAGACCAATAACTGTAAAAGCCACAATACTTGTCAAAAATAGGATAGCTGTTGAAGGACTGTCAAAAATAGTTCAAAGGTTGCAAGAATAAGGTTCAAATTCAAAGCAGGGGTCTCTGCGCCCCTTTCTCGTTCAGAGGTTGCAAAAATAAGGTTCAAATCCAAAGCAGTGGTCTCTGCAACCCTTTCTCTCACAAAGTACCTGAATTCAGTAGCAAAACCAACAAAATGTTGCAAAGAAGTGGTAGCGATGATTTTCCTCACGCGAGGCCGGCGATGCGTTAAATCCTTGCCGCAAGGGAGGATGATGCGCCGATCTGCTGATGCGTGCGGAGACGATGTGACCAACTTCTGCACGCTAGGCCTCCGATGCGATGACTTTCTTGCCGCGAGGGAGAAGTCGATGCGACGAGCCTGTTGCGTTGTGCGATTGTGTTGCGATGCGAAGAAATGGCACTCCGCGAGGGAGCGACGAAATCCGGTGCGATGCGATGAAAATGGCGGACGCACGGCGTCCGCAATGCGATGTCTTGAAGCGATGATTTCTTTAGGTTTGCGAGCGCTCGGCGACAGCAGCGCGATGATTTTTCCAGCGCGTCTCGGCTGCAGCGGCTGCAGCGGCTCGCAAAGAGGCGTTAGCGATGGTTTCGTGTTGCGAGCACTCAGCAGCAGCAGCGCGATGATTTTTCCAGCGCTCTCGGCTGCAGCGGCTCGTAATTCGCCCACCAGTTCAGGGGTTCTATCCTGCAACTGGTATCCCAGCATAGGGTCTGTACCCTTAGACTGGGCGGAGGTCAGGGGTGAGGCTGCCCTCTCCCCGCCCCCTTTACTGGGGCCCGTCACCCTCCCACCTGGAGAGGTGCCTCCATAACACAACCCGGGAGGGGCACTGTTAGCAGTTGCCCCTTCCTCCAGATCAGGGGGACACCCTGAACCTGGCCCCCCAACCTAGGGTCTGTACCCTTAGGCTGGGCCTGTGTCTGGCAACCCAGGACTTCTGGGGAGTACACCAATTCCCCCAAGGAAAGCACACTCCTCTAGAGTTGTGCGACAGTCTGCCTGGCACACCAGGACTTCCTGGGGAGCACACAGGCCCCCTCAAGGAAAACACACTCCTCCACCAGTTCAGGGCTTGGACCCTGCAACTGATCTACCAACCTGAAAAAACCCTTAGGTGGCACCGGGGTCAGAGGCGAGGACTCCCTCCCTCTGCACCCCCTTCCAGCATACTGCCCCCTCCCACCTGGAGTGGTGTTCTTAGAAAAAAAATGGCCGGGACACTGCTTACAGTTGTCCCTCCCTCCAGGTCAGACAACACCTGGACCTGACTTACCATCCCAGGGACCAACCCCTGTGGTTGAACAACTGCCTGGCCAACCAGGGCTTCCTGAGGGTGACACATACCTAGCGTGTCGTGTGACAGTCTGCCTGGCACAGAGCTCACGACCTCCTGTCCCTCTGACAGTGCGTGAATATGCCCCAGGACAGAAGTGGCGTCACCATGGCCAATCCTATGAGGCTCAGCCCTTCTGGCTGGCCCCTGACCCACTGGTTCTTCCACTGGGGACTCTTTCCCCCCTCACCCCTCACTCTGGCCTTCTGCACCCTCCCAACTGGGGCGGTACTGCCAGACACTAGAACTGCTGGAGGTCTGATTACAGTCACTCCCAGCTCACCTAACACGGGGAGACCCCCACAACGGACGGTCCATCCGGACAGACTAGGCTCCCTACCTGGTGTTCCCTCATGGAACCATCCAGTCCTGGAGACTGAGGTTGGGGCACTTCGGGACCTATCCCAGTCTCACTCCTGCTCCCACGAGACAGGATGTGAGGCCCTACAACCTCCTCACAACAAGGGGACCCAGCTGTAACACTCCTAACCTTTCCCACCACTCTGGGTTGGAAGACATCTGAACCACTTCTCTTAGGGTCATTCCCTAATGCCTCTACGGGGCCTCTGGTACTCACCCAGAGGTCTGCCTCCTGTGCAAGTTCCCTAGGATCAGAGAACTCGCAATCTGACAGGTGTTGGTTTAGCTCTGGAAAACAGGAACTCACAATATGCTCTCCCACAATTGGATTACACAGCTCCACACAGGTGCTAACCTTCACCTCACAATCCAGTGCCTCACACACGTACCCCACACCACTCTCCTGAAATGGGCGAGACATTAACTGACTGTCTCTATCACTCAACTCACACTCTTCTGGGCGGTCCTCACACTCATACACCAGGACTTCAACCACGGGGGAACCCCTCTCCCTGCACCTCTCATCCAGAGTCGGTAGAGTATCCCTCCTTTCACTAGGACTATGGGCCCCTGCGCTAGTTCCCCAATCCACCTCAGGGACACTGCACATTAATGGAGCTACCTCATATCCTTGAATCCCCTGGTGTAGACCAACCCCCTCCTCCAAGTCAGGTGCTACATCTCTGGGTGGGTGTACTACACTGTCATCACTATATACTTCAATTTTGCTGCCACCACTGGACCCCACCCTCTCTGGGGAATCCAGACAATTAAAACTGCGCTCCAGGGGTAACCTACCCTCTGGAGCTAACTTCTCCTTTTCTGCTATCTGCGCTAGGTGCGCCTCCAGCTGGGCAATCTCTATTTGGAGCCTCTCCAATTCCAGCTGGTACTCCCTCTCCCTCTGTCTGCCCAACTCCTCTGGGGACCATGAAGGGGATTGGGTGCTACCCTGTGCACTAGACCCAGCAAGGGACTCCCTACCTATGGGACCTTCCCGCCTGTCCACCAACTCCTCTGGGGACCCTGAGGGGAATCTGGCACTACCATAGGCACTAGACTCATCAAGGAACTCCCCACATATGAGATATTTCATAACACTTTCTTCCTCCTCTTCAGACTCTCCAGAGCCACCCTCAGACCAACTACCCTCTTGGTAGGTGTACTGGGACTCCAAGAATCTCCATCTGTCTTGTTGCCAAAGTCTCAGGGATGTCTGCAGGGATAGCTGAGTCTCCTTCCTACTCACTGCTAAGCCCCTCTCCTCACAGAACATCCTTAGTTCCTCTAGACTGTAGGTCAACAGATCATCTATATAAAAGGTAGGTCTCATTTCAGCAAGACCCATTGTAGCAATAACTGGCAATATCAATAATAAAAAAATAGGCTTGCCCGTTGTAACAATCACGGGCAATATCAATAAAAGATAGAAGAAACTTCTCAAGAAAATGTATGGGGGTAAAAAATCACCGGCAATATCAATCACAATATAGGATCCAACAATTCTCAAAAATGTATGCGGGTACTATCACCGGCAATATCAATAAAACATAGGCTTGCCCATTGTAACAATCACGGGCAATATCAATAAAAGATAGAAGAAAACTTCTCAAGAAAATGTATGCGGGTAAAAAATCACCGGCAATATCAATTACAATATAGGATCCAACAATTCTCAAAAATGTATGCGGGTACAATCACCTGGCAATATCAATAAAACATAGGCTTGCCCATTGTAACAATCACGGGCAATATCAATCAAAAATAGAATAAAAAAAACCAAAACTTCAAAAATGTATGTGGTACGTTATGGTCTGCACTCACTAGTAGGGTACACTATAATTACTGTATGCGATCATAAATGCAAGTCCAGATCCTCACCGCTGACCACCAATGTTAGAAATGGGGGTCTCTAGTTGGCAATGGCTGGCCACTGTCCAAGTAGGGACCCTTCTTCCTAAGTCATAGTAAGAGGGCTACCCTCCTTGATACCCCTGCTCAACCCTGTGGTAACGTAGCACGAGCAGGTAGGCTTATCTCAGAGGCAGTGTGTGAAGCATTTATGACCATACACAGTAACACAGTGAGGAACACTACAAAGGGACACCACACAAGTAGTTATAAAAAATAAGTATCTTTATATAAAGGCAGATTTATCACAAGACCAATAACTGTAAAAGCCACAATACTTGTCAAAAATAGGATAGCTGTTGAAGGACTGTCAAAAATAGTTCAAAGGTTGCAAGAATAAGGTTCAAATTCAAAGCAGGGGTCTCTGCGCCCCTTTCTCGTTCAGAGGTTGCAAAAATAAGGTTCAAATCCAAAGCAGTGGTCTCTGCAACCCTTTCTCTCACAAAGTACCTGAATTCAGTAGCAAAACCAACAAAATGTCGCAAAGAAGTGGTAGCGATGATTTTCCTCACGCGAGGCCGGCGATGCGTTAAATCCTTGCCGCAAGGGAGGATGATGCGCCGATCTGCTGATGCGTGCGGAGACGATGCGACCAACTTCTGCACGCTAGGCCGCCGATGCGATGACTTTCTTGCCACGAGGGAGAAGTCGATGCGACGAGCCTGTTGCGTTGTGCGATTGTGTTGCGATGCGAAGAAATGGCGCTCCGCGAAGGAGCGACGAAATCCGGTGCGATGCGATGAAAATGGCGGACGCACGGCGTCCGCAATGCGATGTCTTGAAGCGATGATTTCTTTAGGGTTGCGAGCGCTCGGCAACAGCAGCGCAATGATTTTTCCAGCGCGTCTCGGCTGCAGCGGCTCGCAAAGAGGCGTTAGCGATGGTTTCGTGTTGCGAGCACTCAGCGGCAGCAGCGCGATGATTTTTCCAGCGCTCTCGGCTGCAGCGGCTCGCAAAGGGGCGTTAGCGTCGATTTCCAGCACTCTTTTCTCTGAAGCAAACTAGAGGCCCTGGAACTCACAGGAGCCTCATCAGCAGATAGCAATCCTCGCAGGGAGGAAGCAGGAGGTTGGTGGTGGAGTCTGATGTGCCTGAGACTCCAGCAGGAGGCTAGCTCTTTTCCTAGCCCTTGGGTAATTGCTGTAACAAAAATAAAAGTTCTCTCAAAAGTCCTTTTCTCTCTTCTTCAAGGTCCAGTGGTCACTGCTGCAGGCCAGTGCAAGAAACAACACACAAGCACAGGGACAGTCACTTCCTGCAGATTCCTCCAGTGGCACGGACAGAGTTTCCTCTCCAGATCCAAAAGCAATACAAATTGGAGGGGTTTGAGCACAGATATTTATACCCCAAAAGTCTTTGTTCTCAGAAGCTACAAGTCACTGAACCTAGCCAGAACCAGTTCTGCTCAGGCCTGGAGCACTTTGTTTACCAGGCTTCATCCTTCCCTTCAGAAAGAGGGGGTCTGCTAGCAGACACACAGTAGGAGGTGGAGCCAGCATTCACCTTGCCAGGCACAGCCCTATTCAGGTCAAGGAGCCACCCCTCCCCACACTCTAAATGCAGATCTCTCTATTCAACCCAGGTCTGACTCAGCCTGCCCTGCCCCTCTAAAACCAGACAGCCAATACACATAACAGCAGAGCACACTGGAAGGCTTAGGCAAGAAAATACCTACTTTCTAAAAGTGGTATTTTCAAACACAGAATATAAAAATAAACTTCACTAAAAGATGTTTTTTAATATTCTGAGCTCAGGCATACTAAATTCGTTTTTCTACCATGTTCCTGGGGTCAGTTAGGACTATAGAATGTAATAGTCAAACTGCCCATTCTAGCCTATGAGGAACAGGTAGCCTTACAGTAGTGAAAAACTAATTGGGGCATAATTCACTACCAGGACATGCTACACACACCAAGGCATGTCCTACCTTACACATACAATGCACCCTACCATAGGGGTGACTTACAAGATGCCAAGGGAAGGTTCAGGGGCTGGGAAGTGGGGGCACTTCACAGCCAAGATGGCAGTTCTGGACTGCACACAGACACTGCAGTGACAGGTCTGAGACACACTTTACAAGCTGCTTCTGTGGGTGGCGCAAACCAGCGCTGCATGCCCACCAGCAGCATTTGGTTTACCAGCCCTGGGCACACACAGGCCACACTACTAGGGACTAACAGGTAAACCAAATAAGCCAATCAGGTATATACCAATTCACATAGACATATTTACCAAGGGAGAGCATATGCACTTTAGCACTGAACAGCAGTGGTAAGGTGCCCAGAGTCATAAAACCAACAGAAACAGGTCAGCAAAAATACAGGAGGCAGGCAAAAAGTTTAGGGGTGACCCTGCAAAAAGGGCCATTTCCAACACAACCCCCTTCCAGCCAAAACGCAGGGTAGACCAATCACTACTTTGATGGGCTTCCCTGCTTCGGGCGATAGAACACGGAACTGGCCCGCAACTGCAGGGGCATATGCCAGCTCTACTCCAATCTGAACCCTGGTGGATCCCTCTGTCCACACTCCTAGGGCCCACTAAGATAACCAATGGGGAACTCTTCCCCTCACCTGTGGACACCACCTGTGCAGCATCTAATCTTAACTGGCCCCCAGGTGTGTCCCAACAGATAAACAACAAGCCCCAGTAGTCACTGACAGTAGTCAGTGATGAAATCCAAGCCCTATACCTCTCAGGGCTCTCAAACTTTTGTGGCATCAAAGAGTGAGGAGCAGTAACCCCAGGTGTCTGGCACCTTTTGTCCACTCTCCTTCCTGTCAGGTCAGGCAACGCGTCCTGACACTGACCCACCAGCCCTGGGCCTGTACCCAACGGCGGGGCCAGCGACTGAGGTGGGCTCCCCACACCCGGTCCTTCTCTTTGGGGCTCGGTACCCTCCCACTTGGAGCGGTACCCCCTCCAGAATTGTCAGGGCACCTGAGGCAGGTGTCCTGCATAATTCGCCCACCAGTTCAGGGGTTCTATCCTGCAACTGGTATCCCAGCATAGGGTCTGTACCCTTAGACTGGGCGGAGGTCAGGGGTGAGGCTGCCCTCTCCCCGCCCCCTTTACTGGGGCCCGTCACCCTCCCACCTGGAGAGGTGCCTCCATAACACAACCCGGGAGGGGCACTGTTAGCAGTTGCCCCTTCCTCCAGATCAGGGGGACACCCTGAACCTGGCCCCCAACCTAGGGTCTGTACCCTTAGGCTGGGCCTGTGTCTGGCAACCCAGGACTTCTGGGGAGTACACCAATTGTTCAAGAAATTAGGGAACTAAGGGCTGTTTAGATAGGTCCAGCGTACATGCCCTATCAATATTTTAAACAAAAAGAAGTACGCTGTTCCTCAACATGTGTAGGTCAGACCTACAAAATGTAGGTCAGTGTGCAAGTACTGTCCCAGGCACCCAAGAAAAAAGGGGGGGGGGGAAAGAACCCCTTTCGGAACTAGGGCCCTCACACACCCAGCAAGCTAGGTGTCATGCTTCATCATATGGGCCTGCTCCTCGTCGGGTCGGCGCTGCAATACCCGACGGGCACCCATGAATGGGGCTCTTTGCCGGAGATCTTTTATTCCTGCCGTATGGGTGCCGTGGGTGTGAGGGGCCTAGTGTATGTGTAGATGTGTTGATTTAGTGAAATTAAAACAAGTAGGGAATCCTTTTAGAACAATTTTAATCTGGGGGGGATCCCTGCCTGGTTAAAAAAGATAAGGAGAGGCGACTGTCAAGCTATCAAGAGTCAAGAGGCGCTCTGCTCCTAGATGGTCTTAAAAAAGATAAGGAGAGGCGACTGTCAAGCTATCAAGAGTCAAGAGGCGCTCTGCTCCTAGATGGTCGACATGTTTCACGCCTATCTGTCTTAGGGATCAGGCGGCGTTTCTTCAGGACCGTGACTAAAACTATCTACAACTAATGGTGTATGCCACTAAATAATATAAAACTGTGGTTTGGTACCAATTTACCTACTACCACGAAGGTGCAGCATATTACCTGTGGGCAATGGGACAAACCTGCATGAAAGAACGTGAGAAAACAAAAGTTTATGGTGATGCCCAAATGGTGCTGACTGCATGTCAATTGATGAGGGGTTAATAGCCCCATACAATTTATTCATTGTATTGGAATGCCGGCGGTCAAAAGTTTATATAAAAACAGAAAGCAACAAACAGTAAATAATAGGAGAAGAAGAGGAAGCAACAGAGGAACTCTCGTTGTTAATTGGTAAGTGACATCATAAGTATGTGATAAAACATGCCAATGTGAGCGGTGGTGAACTTGGCTCGAGGACTCACCTAAAATTGGTGAACATTTCGTCCCATCTGCTTCAGCACAAATAAAGACATCTATATTAGGATGTCTAATCAAAATTGGGAGGCAAGCATGTATATATAGAAGGTTAGAGGCAGGTCTTGTACCGTCTGTTCGCAGAAAGACAGACCCAACTCTCTGGGACCTCGCCCGGTAAAGAGAGCGTAAGGGAAGTGTGTCAGGGTAGTTACGAAGCAACCCCTGAGCAAGCCCTCTTTACCCCATGTCGTAGCGGAGTAAGAAGGTACAGGGGGCGTGGCGCGGGTACCTAATTCCCACATACCAGTCCCAAAACCCAACGGGTTCACGCAGCTGGTCTCTGTGTGAAAAAAGGCCCGCTCCTCCGCCCACCACAGATTGGGGTAATAAGAGAGATAGAGCGAGCGAGTAAGGCCCAGGGGGTAGATTCAGTAATTACGCCACAGACCAAACCACCATCAAAGCTACCCGCTTACCTTAGTCTAGTCGTCACAGGGTGCTGGGTTTCCATTCTTTAAAAGCTAGACAAAACTCACCCGCTTCTGTTAGAAGCCACGCAGCTCACCTACCCCTCGCGCTGAAGCCGGGATGGTGCAGAGCGGCCAAACAATCCCGCTTATATGCACCAAGCCGCTATCCGTACGAGGGTGGCGGGAAGCTGATCAGAAACAGCTGCCAGGCAGGTGTATCATGTGATCTATCAGCCGTATCATGTGATCTATCAGCGTGTGTTAATGCGAGTGATGAAAAGCATGTCGGCCATCTTGGAGCGGATAGTAGTCCATCCCCAATATTACAACACAAAGCAATGTCGGCATAGAAAGAGGCTGTGATAAATACCATTGGCCAAAATGGTGATCAAGGCACACATAGTACAATATAGTCGAATGACACATGTGTTGAAGGGCTCAATAGGGAATTTACAGATTATGTCATCAAGAGTCAATATGTAATTGTACCGCGAGTATAGTCCATAGATGTCGATCAGAATGTTTACGAATAAAGACTCCCTGAAGATGTAGTAAGCTCCATATTTATGGATATATAATATAATAATCAAGGAGTAATAAAAGGACCTTAACCTGAATACAGAAAGTTCGTCATCATCAGTAGACCTAGGACAGGGAACCCCATGGTATTTCATCATTTAATCCCTGATGGTCTAAGCCCAGGCGGTGCACCCATCGTTGCTCAATCCTAAATAGTGCCGATTTTGTGATGTGAGGGTGTGCCTCCAGGACCAACCATCGTAAACTTTCAGGGGATGGTTGCGTTCCTTAAAATGGGTATACAGTTTAGTGGTGGTTTTTTGACACCGGATATTACTCTTATGTTCCGAGATCCTATTCTTAACCACCCTCATAGTCATGCCCACGTACTTTTTATCACAAGGGCATATCAGCAAATATATACATTGGGATGTGTTGCAATTAGTATGGGTGTGTATCCTCCAGGTAAAGGAATCTGTTAGTACAATCTCTTTTGTTGGTTTAGTTTGTGGACAGGCGGCACAGGAGCCACAGGGATAGTGGCCCTGCACTGGGGGAAGGTCCCATAAGGTTCTTTGTACATTTATGTGTGTCAGTTTTGGTCTTGTGTGTACGAGCATATCTTTCAGGTTACTCGTTCGTTTGAACGCAAATCTGGGTTTAGGGATCTCAAGGGACCCCGTATTAAGGATCCCCCAGTGCTTGTTGATGACTTTCTTAAGTCTGTTAGATCCTGGTGTAAAAGAAGTCACACAGGTCAAAATCTCACTCGGTTCCTTTTGTTTTACTTCTAACAGGGCCTCCCTGTTGTTGTTCCTTGCTCTTTTTAATGATTTATCAACATGATGTGGGGGTAATGTCTCTTGATAAGATTCTCTGCTAATGACTCAGCCTCTATTCTGTAGTCGGTGATGGTACTACAATTTCTCCTAATACGGAGAAATTGCCCAAAGGGCAAATTATCCCTCAATGCTCGTGGGTGGTGGCTGTGGTATGACAACAGACTATTCCTGTCAGTAGGTTTCTTATACAAGGAGGTCTGCAAGTGTCCATCATGAATGCTGATTTTAAGATCAAGGAATGATATACTGGTGGCTGAAATGGTCTTAGTAAACTTAAGATATTCATTCTTCGTATTGATCCAGTTGCAAAACTCCTTGCATGTATTCAAGTCACCCTTCCAGAAAACAAGAATATCATCGATATATCTTTTCCACAGTCTCAAGTTATTCAGATAGGGGTTACTCTGATGGTAAATAACCTCCTCTTCGAAGGCCGCCATGTAGAGGCAGGCTACACTTGGAGCAAAGGTACTCCCCATAGAAGTACCTTGGGACTGATGGAAAAGTTGGTTCTTGAATTCGAAGAAGTTCTCCGTCAATGCTAAAGTAGCACATTGCATAATAAGGGTGATAGGCGTAGATGACGACCAATCTACCTGTTTCAGTGCTGTTTCTATAACAGTGAGTGTAGCTCTTTGTGGTATGTTGGTATAGAGCTGCTCCACATCCAGCGTAACCAACAGGTCAATGTCTTGTGTGTCCCTTATTTCTCCCATTATACATAGTATGTCAGTCGTATCCCTCACATATGAGGGAGTCTGTTTCACCAGAGGTTGGAGAAAATGATCACAAAAGATCGATAATGGTTGGAGTATTGAGCCTATTCCTGAGACAATTGGTCTCCCAGGAACTGGTGTTGTCCCCTTATGGATTTTGGGGAGGGTGTAAAAGTATGGCGTACGTGATTCTTTGGTTATAAGGAAGTCAGCTTCTCTTTTACTCAACCACCCGTTGTTTTCTGCCTCGAATACCATTATTGAGATCTCAGTGGTAAGTCTAGTGGTAGGATTGACAGCAATGGGGGTATAGAATTTCCTATTGTTCAATTGGCGGAGGCACTCCTGATCATAATCCGTGGTGGATTGTATGACAATGGCCCCACCCTTATCTGCCTGTTTGATGGTGATGCTGATATCATCAGTCAGGGACTTGACCGCTAGTCTCTCATTTCTTGATAAGTTGTAGAAAGGAGGCCCCACAGTGGTGGTTTGGAGGTCTTTGAGAACCGCTTGTTCAAAAGTAAGAACTTCCACGGGAACCATACTGCTGTTAGGGGTAAAGGTAGATGGATTCCTTAACCCTGAATCTTGTAAAGCAGGGTTAGGTTTGTCTTGAAAAAATGCCTTGAGGCGGATTTTTCTAAAGAAGTTCTGCACCTCTCTCAGATCCCTGAATGTATCCATTTTGGGAGTGGGGACAAAGCCAAGTCCCTTTTCCAGTACTTTGAATTCAGTCTCAGACAGTGAACGATGTGATAAATTGACCACTAAAGTCTCTTGTTCTGTGTTTTGCTCCGTGTAT
Source organism: Calotriton arnoldi (assembly GCA_963921515.1). NCBI lineage: Eukaryota > Metazoa > Chordata > Amphibia > Caudata > Salamandridae > Calotriton > Calotriton arnoldi. The sequence goes on from CAWUFW010008774.1 coordinate 762,791, forward strand.
CCATTGAGCTCTGCTGGTTGTCTTGCCATTGAACAGTTTTCTGTTCGCCTCTTCTGTTGCGCCCTTTTCCTCTGCCCCAACCTCTGCCTAAAAAGGTGGGTTGCTAGAGGGAAAGTACTGTTGTGGGCCATGAGGATATATCGGGAAAGGCCAGAATGGTTGAGGTGGTCCCTGGAAATTCGGTGGGTTGTAATTAGGAAAGTGAGGGCGGTTTCCTCTTCTCTGTCTATTACCACCCCAACTACCTGTGCTCGAGTCACTACTTGATGACCCCCTTCTGGTAGTATCCGTACTCTCATCTGAGGAATAGCTATCCTTTGTGGAGGTATAGTCTGTTCTCAAGTAGGGATATACCTTTTCCTTCTCAAATTTTTGTATATCCTTTTGTAATTTGCTAACCTTTTGTTTCATGAGATATTCTTTTTGTTCTGCTATCTCATTGTTTAGTTCATTAAGTTTAGATTTGAACTGAGTTATCTGAACCGTGGTCTTCAGAGCTCCCTCTGCGATTTGTATCCTAACGAGGAGGGCGTCAGCTATTCTCTTAGCTGTGTTTATAATCAAGATGAGCCAGTCCCTGGTGCATTTCCATGCTATCAGGGACCACTCTTTTGAACAATTGATCTTCCAGAAAGAGTCTAGGGAAGTTTTTTACCATGAGGCCGTTGGGGGCGATGTTGGCACGTAAATACTCTGTCATCATTACCCCATGTAGAGTTATTTTCAACCACTCCCGTTTCATTGACGTAAGTGATGTCCAATCTTCCGATAGGGAACCAGTGGCTGAACTGTTCTCTATACCTAAAATGGAAGGGGTTGATCTAAGAATCTCTGCTGCCACATCCTCCCCAAAGCTGAGTCCCTGGTTTTCCTCCATATTGATGGAGTAAACGGGTGGCTCACTATATAGACGGTTTGTTGCTACTGTGGTTGGTGTAATGGGCCAGTGACCACTATTAGTGTCTCTGGTATCCTAAATAGTAAGTCCCACGGAGAGGCCCGTGCGTATGATTGTTCAAGAAATTAGGGAACTAAGGGCTGTTTAGATAGGTCCAGCGTACATGCCCTATCAATATTTTAAACAAAAAGAAGTACGCTGTTCCTCAACATGTGTAGGTCAGACCTACAAAATGTAGGTCAGTGTGCAAGTACTGTCCCAGGCACCCAAGAAAAAGGGGGGGAAAGAACCCCTTTCGGAACTAGGGCCCTCACACACCCAGCAAGCTAGGTGTCATGCTTCATCATATGGGCCTGCTCCTCGTCGGGTCGGCGCTGCAATACCCGACGGGCACCCATGAATGGGGCTCTTTGCCGGAGATCTTTTATTCCTGCCGTATGGGTGCCGTGGGTGTGAGGGGCCTAGTGTATGTGTAGATGTGTTGATTTAGTGAAATTAAAACAAGTAGGGAATCCTTTTAGAACAATTTTAATCTGGGGGATCCCTGCCTGGTTAAAAAAGATAAGGAGAGGCGACTGTCAAGCTATCAAGAGTCAAGAGGCGCTCTGCTCCTAGATGGTCTTAAAAAGATAAGGAGAGGCGACTGTCAAGCTATCAAGAGTCAAGAGGCGCTCTGCTCCTAGATGGTCGACATGTTTCACGCCTATCTGTCTTAGGGATCAGGCGGCGTTTCTTCAGGACCGTGACTAAAACTATCTACAACTAATGGTGTATGCCACTAAATAATATAAAACTGTGGTTTGGTACCAATTTACCTACTACCACGAAGGTGCAGCATATTACCTGTGGGCAATGGGACAAACCTGCATGAAAGAACGTGAGAAAACAAAAGTTTATGGTGATGCCCAAATGGTGCTGACTGCATGTCAATTGATGAGGGGTTAATAGCCCCATACAATTTATTCATTGTATTGGAATGCCGGCGGTCAAAAGTTTATATAAAAACAGAAAGCAACAAACAGTAAATAATAGGAGAAGAAGAGGAAGCAACAGAGGAACTCTCGTTGTTAATTGGTAAGTGACATCATAAGTATGTGATAAAACATGCCAATGTGAGCGGTGGTGAACTTGGCTCGAGGACTCACCTAAAATTGGTGAACATTTCGTCCCATCTGCTTCAGCACAAATAAAGACATCTATATTAGGATGTCTAATCAAAATTGGGAGGCAAGCATGTATATATAGAAGGTTAGAGGCAGGTCTTGTACCGTCTGTTCGCAGAAAGACAGACCCAACTCTCTGGGACCTCGCCCGGTAAAGAGAGCGTAAGGGAAGTGTGTCAGGGTAGTTACGAAGCAACCCCCTGAGCAAGCCCTCTTTACCCCATGTCGTAGCGGAGTAAGAAGGTACAGGGGCGTGGCGCGGGTACCTAATTCCCACATACCAGTCCCAAAACCCAACGGGTTCACGCAGCTGGTCTCTGTGTGAAAAAGGCCCGCTCCTCCGCCCACCACAGATTGGGGTAATAAGAGAGATAGAGCGAGCGAGTAAGGCCCAGGGGTAGATTCAGTAATTACGCCACAGACCAAACCACCATCAAAGCTACCCGCTTACCTTAGTCTAGTCGTCACAGGGTGCTGGGTTTCCATTCTTTAAAAGCTAGACAAAACTCACCCGCTTCTGTTAGAAGCCACGCAGCTCACCTACCCCTCGCGCTGAAGCCGGGATGGTGCAGAGCGGCCAAACAATCCCGCTTATATGCACCAAGCCGCTATCCGTACGAGGGTGGCGGGAAGCTGATCAGAAACAGCTGCCAGGCAGGTGTATCATGTGATCTATCAGCCGTATCATGTGATCTATCAGCGTGTGTTAATGCGAGTGATGAAAAGCATGTCGGCCATCTTGGAGCGGATAGTAGTCCATCCCCAATATTACAACACAAAGCAATGTCGGCATAGAAAGAGGCTGTGATAAATACCATTGGCCAAAATGGTGATCAAGGCACACATAGTACAATATAGTCGAATGACACATGTGTTGAAGGGCTCAATAGGGAATTTACAGATTATGTCATCAAGAGTCAATATGTAATTGTACCGCGAGTATAGTCCATAGATGTCGATCAGAATGTTTACGAATAAAGACTCCCTGAAGATGTAGTAAGCTCCATATTTATGGATATATAATATAATAATCAAGGAGTAATAAAAGGACCTTAACCTGAATACAGAAAGTTCGTCATCATCAGTAGACCTAGGACAGGGAACCCCATGGTATTTCATCATTTAATCCCTGATGGTCTAAGCCCAGGCGGTGCACCCATCGTTGCTCAATCCTAAATAGTGCCGATTTTGTGATGTGAGGGTGTGCCTCAGGACCAACCATCGTAAACTTTCAGGGGGATGGTTGCGTTCCTTAAAATGGGTATACAGTTTAGTGGTGGTTTTTTGACACCGGATATTACTCTTATGTTCCGAGATCCTATTCTTAACCACCCTCATAGTCATGCCCACGTACTTTTTATCACAAGGGCATATCAGCAAATATATACATTGGGATGTGTTGCAATTAGTATGGGTGTGTATCCTCCAGGTAAAGGAATCTGTTAGTACAATCTCTTTTGTTGGTTTAGTTTGTGGACAGGCGGCACAGGAGCCACAGGGATAGTGGCCCTGCACTGGGGGAAGGTCCCATAAGGTTCTTTGTACATTTATGTGTGTCAGTTTTGGTCTTGTGTGTACGAGCATATCTTTCAGGTTACTCGTTCGTTTGAACGCAAATCTGGGTTTAGGGATCTCAAGGGACCCCGTATTAAGGATCCCCCAGTGCTTGTTGATGACTTTCTTAAGTCTGTTAGATCCTGGTGTAAAAGAAGTCACACAGGTCAAAATCTCACTCGGTTCCTTTTGTTTTACTTCTAACAGGGCCTCCCTGTTGTTGTTCCTTGCTCTTTTTAATGATTTATCAACATGATGTGGGGGGTAATGTCTCTTGATAAGATTCTCTGCTAATGACTCAGCCTCTATTCTGTAGTCGGTGATGGTACTACAATTTCTCCTAATACGGAGAAATTGCCCAAAGGGCAAATTATCCCTCAATGCTCGTGGGTGGTGGCTGTGGTATGACAACAGACTATTCCTGTCAGTAGGTTTCTTATACAAGGAGGTCTGCAAGTGTCCATCATGAATGCTGATTTTAAGATCAAGGAATGATATACTGGTGGCTGAAATGGTCTTAGTAAACTTAAGATATTCATTCTTCGTATTGATCCAGTTGCAAAACTCCTTGCATGTATTCAAGTCACCCTTCCAGAAAACAAGAATATCATAGCTTTGTGTTGTAATATTGGGGATGGACTACTATCCGCTCCAAGATGGCCGACATGCTTTTCATCACTCGCATTAACACACGCTGATAGATCACATGATACGGCTGATAGATCACATGATACACCTGCCTGGCAGCTGTTTCTGATCAGCTTCCCGCCACCCTCGTACGGATAGCGGCTTGGTGCATATAAGCGGGATTGTTTGGCCGCTCTGCACCATCCCGGCTTCAGCGCGAGGGGTAGGTGAGCTGCGTGGCTTCTAACAGAAGCGGGTGAGTTTTGTCTAGCTTTTAAAGAATGGAAACCCAGCACCCTGTGACGACTAGACTAAGGTAAGCGGGTAGCTTTGATGGTGGTTTGGTCTGTGGCGTAATTACTGAATCTACCCCCTGGGCCTTACTCGCTCGCTCTATCTCTCTTATTACCCCAATCTGTGGTGGGCGGAGGAGCGGGCCTTTTTTCACACAGAGACCAGCTGCGTGAACCCGTTGGGTTTTGGGACTGGTATGTGGGAATTAGGTACCCGCGCCACGCCCCCTGTACCTTCTTACTCCGCTACGACATGGGGTAAAGAGGGCTTGCTCAGGGGTTGCTTCGTAACTACCCTGACACACTTCCCTTACGCTCTCTTTACCGGGCGAGGTCCCAGAGAGTTGGGTCTGTCTTTCTGCGAACAGACGGTACAAGACCTGCCTCTAACCTTCTATATATACATGCTTGCCTCCCAATTTTGATTAGACATCCTAATATAGATGTCTTTATTTGTGCTGAAGCAGATGGGACGAAATGTTCACCAATTTTAGGTGAGTCCTCGAGCCAAGTTCACCACCGCTCACATTGGCATGTTTTATCACATACTTATGATGTCACTTACCAATTAACAACGAGAGTTCCTCTGTTGCTTCCTCTTCTTCTCCTATTATTTACTGTTTGTTGCTTTCTGTTTTTATATAAACTTTTGACCGCCGGCATTCCAATACAATGAATAAATTGTATGGGGCTATTAACCCCTCATCAATTGACATGCAGTCAGCACCATTTGGGCATCACCATAAACTTTTGTTTTCTCACGTTCTTTCATGCAGGTTTGTCCCATTGCCCACAGGTAATATGCTGCACCTTCGTGGTAGTAGGTAAATTGGTACCAAACCACAGTTTTATATTATTTAGTGGCATACACCATTAGTTGTAGATAGTTTTAGTCACGGTCCTGAAGAAACGCCGCCTGATCCCTAAGACAGATAGGCGTGAAACATGTCGACCATCTAGGAGCAGAGCGCCTCTTGACTCTTGATAGCTTGACAGTCGCCTCTCCTTATCTTTTTTAAGACCATCTAGGAGCAGAGCGCCTCTTGACTCTTGATAGCTTGACAGTCGCCTCTCCTTATCTTTTTTAACCAGGCAGGATCCCCCAGATTAAAATTGTTCTAAAAGGATTCCCTACTTGTTTTAATTTCACTAAATCAACACATCTACACATACACTAGGCCCCTCACACCCACGGCACCCATACGGCAGGAATAAAAGATCTCCGGCAAAGAGCCCCATTCATGGGTGCCCGTCGGGTATTGCAGCGCCGACCCGACGAGGAGCAGGCCCATATGATGAAGCATGACACCTAGCTTGCTGGGTGTGTGAGGGCCCTAGTTCCGAAAGGGGTTCTTTCCCCCCCCCTTTTTTCTTGGGTGCCTGGGACAGTACTTGCACACTGACCTACATTTTGTAGGTCTGACCTACACATGTTGAGGAACAGCGTACTTCTTTTTGTTTGGAGTACACCAATTCCCCCCAAGGAAAGCACACTCCTCTAGAGTTGTGCGACAGTCTGCCTGGCACACCAGGACTTCCTGGGGAGCACACAGGCCCCCCTCAAGGAAAACACACCCCTCCACCAGTTCAGGGCTTGGACCCTGCAACTGATCTACCAACCTGAAAAAACCCTTAGGTGGCACCGGGGTCAGAGGCGAGGACTCCCTCCCTCTGCACCCCCTTCCAGCATACTGCACCCTCCCACCTGGAGTGGTGTTCTTAGAAAAAAAATGGCCGGGACACTGCTTACAGTTGTCCCTCCCTCCAGGTCAGACAACACCTGGACCTGACTTACCATCCCAGGGACCAACCCCTGTGGTTGAACAACTGCCTGGCCAACCAGGGCTTCCTGAGGGTGACACATACCTAGCGTGTCGTGTGACAGTCTGCCTGGCACAGAGCTCACGACCTCCTGTCCCTCTGACAGTGCGTGAAGATGCCCCAGGACAGAAGTGGCGTCACCATGGCCAATCCTATGAGGCTCAGCCCTTCTGGCTGGCCCCTGACCCACTGGTTCTTCCACTGGGGACTCTTTCCCCCCTCACCCCTCACTCTGGCCTTCTGCACCCTCCCAACTGGGGCGGTACTGCCAGACACTAGAACTGCTGGAGGTCTGATTACAGTCACTCCCAGCTCACCTAACACGGGAGACCCCCCACAACGGACGGTCCATCCGGACAGACTAGGCTCCCTACCTGGTGTTCCCTCATGGAACCATCCAGTCCTGGAGACTGAGGTTGGGGCACTTCGGGACCTATCCCAGTCTCACTCCTGCTCCCACGAGACAGGATGTGAGGCCCTACAACCTCCTCACAACAAGGGGACCCAGCTGTAACACTCCTAACCTTTCCCACCACTCTGGGTTGGAAGACATCTGAACCACTTCTCTTAGGGTCATTCCCTAATGCCTCTACGGGGCCTCTGGTACTCACCCAGAGGTCTGCCTCCTGTGCAAGTTCCCTAGGATCAGAGAACTCGCAATCTGACAGGTGTTGGTTTAGCTCTGGAAAACAGGAACTCACAATATGCTCTCCCACAATTGGATTACACAGCTCCACACAGGTGCTAACCTTCACCTCACAATCCAGTGCCTCACACACGTACCCCACACCACTCTCCTGAAATGGGCGAGACATTAACTGACTGTCTCTATCACTCAACTCACACTCTTCTGGGCGGTCCTCACACTCATACACCAGGACTTCAACCACGGGGGAACCCCTCTCCCTGCACCTCTCATCCAGAGTCGGTAGAGTATCCCTCCTTTCACTAGGACTATGGGCCCCTGCGCTAGTTCCCCAATCCACCTCAGGGACACTGCACATTAATGGAGCTACCTCATATCCTTGAATCCCCTGGTGTAGACCAACCCCCTCCTCCAAGTCAGGTGCTACATCTCTGGGTGGGTGTACTACACTGTCATCACTATATACTTCAATTTTGCTGCCACCACTGGACCCCACCCTCTCTGGGGAATCCAGACAATTAAAACTGCGCTCCAGGGGTAACCTACCCTCTGGAGCTAACTTCTCCTTTTCTGCTATCTGCGCTAGGTGCGCCTCCAGCTGGGCAATCTCTATTTGGAGCCTCTCCAATTCCAGCTGGTACTCCCTCTCCCTCTGTCTGCCCAACTCCTCTGGGGACCATGAAGGGGATTGGGTGCTACCCTGTGCACTAGACCCAGCAAGGGACTCCCTACCTATGGGACCTTCCCGCCTGTCCACCAACTCCTCTGGGGACCCTGAGGGGAATCTGGCACTACCATAGGCACTAGACTCATCAAGGAACTCCCCACATATGAGATATTTCATAACACTTTCTTCCTCCTCTTCAGACTCTCCAGAGCCACCCTCAGACCAACTACCCTCTTGGTAGGTGTACTGGGACTCCAAGAATCTCCATCTGTCTTGTTGCCAAAGTCTCAGGGATGTCTGCAGGGATAGCTGAGTCTCCTTCCTACTCACTGCTAAGCCCCTCTCCTCACAGAACATCCTTAGTTCCTCTAGACTGTAGGTCAACAGATCATCTATATAAAAGGTAGGTCTCATTTCAGCAAGACCCATTGTAGCAATAACTGGCAATATCAATAATAAAAAAATAGGCTTGCCCGTTGTAACAATCACGGGCAATATCAATAAAAGATAGAAGAAACTTCTCAAGAAAATGTATGGGGTAAAAAATCACCGGCAATATCAATCACAATATAGGATCCAACAATTCTCAAAAATGTATGCGGGTACTATCACCGGCAATATCAATAAAACATAGGCTTGCCCATTGTAACAATCACGGGCAATATCAATAAAAGATAGAAGAAAACTTCTCAAGAAAATGTATGCGGGTAAAAAATCACCGGCAATATCAATTACAATATAGGATCCAACAATTCTCAAAAATGTATGCGGGTACAATCACCTGGCAATATCAATAAAACATAGGCTTGCCCATTGTAACAATCACGGGCAATATCAATCAAAAATAGAATAAAAAAAACCAAAACTTCAAAAATGTATGTGGTACGTTATGGTCTGCACTCACTAGTAGGGTACACTATAATTACTGTATGCGATCATAAATGCAAGTCCAGATCCTCACCGCTGACCACCAATGTTAGAAATGGGGGTCTCTAGTTGGCAATGGCTGGCCACTGTCCAAGTAGGGACCCTTCTTCCTAAGTCAGAGTAAGAGGGCTACCCTCCTTGATACCCCTGCTCAACCCTGTGGTAACGTAGCACGAGCAGGTAGGCTTATCTCAGAGGCAGTGTGTGAAGCATTTATGACCATACACAGTAACACAGTGAGGAACACTACAAAGGGACACCACACAAGTAGTTATAAAAAATAAGTATCTTTATATAAAGGCAGATTTATCACAAGACCAATAACTGTAAAAGCCACAATACTTGTCAAAAATAGGATAGCTGTTGAAGGACTGTCAAAAATAGTTCAAAGGTTGCAAGAATAAGGTTCAAATTCAAAGCAGGGGTCTCTGCGCCCCTTTCTCGTTCAGAGGTTGCAAAAATAAGGTTCAAATCCAAAGCAGTGGTCTCTGCAACCCTTTCTCTCACAAAGTACCTGAATTCAGTAGCAAAACCAACAAAATGTCGCAAAGAAGTGGTAGCGATGATTTTCCTCACGCGAGGCCGGCGATGCGTTAAATCCTTGCCGCAAGGGAGGATGATGCGCCGATCTGCTGATGCGTGCGGAGACGATGCGACCAACTTCTGCACGCTAGGCCGCCGATGCGATGACTTTCTTGCCACGAGGGAGAAGTCGATGCGACGAGCCTGTTGCGTTGTGCGATTGTGTTGCGATGCGAAGAAATGGCGCTCCGCGAGGGAGCGACGAAATCCGGTGCGATGCGATGAAAATGGCGGACGCACGGCGTCCGCAATGCGATGTCTTGAAGCGATGATTTCTTTAGGGTTGCGAGCGCTCGGCAACAGCAGCGCGATGATTTTTCCAGCGTGTCTCGGCTGCAGCGGCTCGCAAAGAGGCGTTAGCGATGGTTTCGTGTTGCGAGCACTCAGCGGCAGCAGCGCGATGATTTTTCCAGCGCTCTCGGCTGCAGCGGCTCGCAAAGGGGCGTTAGCGTAGATTTCCAGCACTCTTTTCTCTGAAGCAAACTAGAGGCCCTGGAACTCACAGGAGCCTCATCAGCAGATAGCAATCCTCGCAGGGAGGAAGCAGGAGGTTGGTGGTGGAGTCTGATGTGCCTGAGACTCCAGCAGGAGGCTAGCTCTTTTCCTAGCCCTTGGGTAATTGCTGTAACAAAAATAAAAGTTCTCTCAAAAGTCCTTTTCTCTCTTCTTCAAGGTCCAGTGGTCACTGCTGCAGGCCAGTGCAAGAAACAACACACAAGCACAGGGACAGTCACTTCCTGCAGATTCCTCCAGTGGCACGGACAGAGTTTCCTCTCCAGATCCAAAAGCAATACAAATTGGAGGGGTTTGAGCACAGATATTTATACCCCAAAAGTCTTTGTTCTCAGAAGCTACAAGTCACTGAACCTAGCCAGAACCAGTTCTGCTCAGGCCTGGAGCACTTTGTTTACCAGGCTTCATCCTTCCCTTCAGAAAGAGGGGGTCTGCTAGCAGACACACAGTAGGAGGTGGAGCCAGCATTCACCTTGCCAGGCACAGCCCTATTCAGGTCAAGGAGCCACCCCTCCCCACACTCTAAATGCAGATCTCTCTATTCAACCCAGGTCTGACTCAGCCTGCCCTGCCCCTCTAAAACCAGACAGCCAATACACATAACAGCAGAGCACACTGGAAGGCTTAGGCAAGAAAATACCTACTTTCTAAAAGTGGTATTTTCAAACACAGAATATAAAAATAAACTTCACTAAAAGATGTTTTTTAATATTCTGAGCTCAGGCATACTAAATTCGTTTTTCTACCATGTTCCTGGGGTCAGTTAGGACTATAGAATGTAATAGTCAAACTGCCCATTCTAGCCTATGAGGAACAGGTAGCCTTACAGTAGTGAAAAACTAATTGGGGCATAATTCACTACCAGGACATGCTACACACACCAAGGCATGTCCTACCTTACACATACAATGCACCCTACCATAGGGGTGACTTACAAGATGCCAAGGGAAGGTTCAGGGGCTGGGAAGTGGGGGCACTTCACAGCCAAGATGGCAGTTCTGGACTGCACATAGACACTGCAGTGGCAGGTCTGAGACACACTTTACAAGCTGCTTCTGTGGGTGGCGCAAACCAGCGCTGCATGCCCACCAGCAGCATTTGGTTTACCAGCCCTGGGCACACACAGGCCACACTACTAGGGACTAACAGGTAAACCAAATAAGCCAATCAGGTATATACCAATTCACATAGACATATTTACCAAGGGAGAGCATATGCACTTTAGCACTGAACAGCAGTGGTAAAGTGCCCAGAGTCATAAAACCAACAGAAACAGGTCAGCAAAAATACAGGAGGCAGGCAAAAAGTTTAGGGGTGACCCTGCAAAAAGGGCCATTTCCAACACAACCCCCTTCCAGCCAAAACGCAGGGTAGACCAATCACTACTTTGATGGGCTTCCCTGCTTCGGGCGATAGAACACGGAACTGGCCCGCAACTGCAGGGGCATATGCCAGCTCTACTCCAATCTGAACCCTGGTGGATCCCTCTGTCCACACTCCTAGGGCCCACTAAGATAACCAATGGGGAACTCTTCCCCTCACCTGTGGACACCACCTGTGCAGCATCTAATCTTAACTGGCCCCCAGGTGTGTCCCAACAGATAAACAACAAGCCCCAGTAGTCACTGACAGTAGTCAGTGATGAAATCCAAGCCCTATACCTCTCAGGGCTCTCAAACTTTTGTGGCATCAAAGAGTGAGGAGCAGTAACCCCAGGTGTCTGGCACCTTTTGTCCACTCTCCTTCCTGTCAGGTCAGGCAACGCGTCCTGACACTGACCCACCAGCCCTGGGCCTGTACCCAACGGCGGGGCCAGCGACTGGGTGGGCTCCCCACACCCGGTCCTTCTCTTTGGGGCTCGGTACCCTCCCACTTGGAGCGGTACCCCCTCCAGAATTGTCAGGGCACCTGAGGCAGGTGTCCTGCATAATTCGCCCACCAGTTCAGGGGTTCTATCCTGCAACTGGTATCCCAGCATAGGGTCTGTACCCTTAGACTGGGCGGAGGTCAGGGGTGAGGCTGCCCTCTCCCCGCCCCCTTTACTGGGGCCCGTCACCCTCCCACCTGGAGAGGTGCCTCCATAACACAACCCGGGAGGGGCACTGTTAGCAGTTGCCCCTTCCTCCAGATCAGGGGGACACCCTGAACCTGGCCCCCCAACCTAGGGTCTGTACCCTTAGGCTGGGCCTGTGTCTGGCAACCCAGGACTTCTGGGGGAGTACACCAATTCCCCCAAGGAAAGCACACTCCTCTAGAGTTGTGCGACAGTCTGCCTGGCACACCAGGACTTCCTGGGGAGCACACAGGCCCCCCTCAAGGAAAACACACCCCTCCACCAGTTCAGGGCTTGGACCCTGCAACTGATCTACCAACCTGAAAAACCCTTAGGTGGCACCGGGGTCAGAGGCGAGGACTCCCTCCCTCTGCACCCCCTTCCAGCATACTGCACCCTCCCACCTGGAGTGGTGTTCTTAGAAAAAAAATGGCCGGGACACTGCTTACAGTTGTCCCTCCCTCCAGGTCAGACAACACCTGGACCTGACTTACCATCCCAGGGACCAACCCCTGTGGTTGAACAACTGCCTGGCCAACCAGGGCTTCCTGAGGGTGACACATACCTAGCGTGTCGTGTGACAGTCTGCCTGGCACAGAGCTCACGACCTCCTGTCCCTCTGACAGTGCGTGAAGATGCCCCAGGACAGAAGTGGCGTCACCATGGCCAATCCTATGAGGCTCAGCCCTTCTGGCTGGCCCCTGACCCACTGGTTCTTCCACTGGGGACTCTTTCCCCCCTCACCCCTCACTCTGGCCTTCTGCACCCTCCCAACTGGGGCGGTACTGCCAGACACTAGAACTGCTGGAGGTCTGATTACAGTCACTCCCAGCTCACCTAACACGGGGAGACCCCCCACAACGGACGGTCCATCCGGACAGACTAGGCTCCCTACCTGGTGTTCCCTCATGGAACCATCCAGTCCTGGAGACTGAGGTTGGGGCACTTCGGGACCTATCCCAGTCTCACTCCTGCTCCCACGAGACAGGATGTGAGGCCCTACAACCTCCTCACAACAAGGGGACCCAGCTGTAACACTCCTAACCTTTCCCACCACTCTGGGTTGGAAGACATCTGAACCACTTCTCTTAGGGTCATTCCCTAATGCCTCTACGGGGCCTCTGGTACTCACCCAGAGGTCTGCCTCCTGTGCAAGTTCCCTAGGATCAGAGAACTCGCAATCTGACAGGTGTTGGTTTAGCTCTGGAAAACAGGAACTCACAATATGCTCTCCCACAATTGGATTACACAGCTCCACACAGGTGCTAACCTTCACCTCACAATCCAGTGCCTCACACACGTACCCCACACCACTCTCCTGAAATGGGCGAGACATTAACTGACTGTCTCTATCACTCAACTCACACTCTTCTGGGCGGTCCTCACACTCATACACCAGGACTTCAACCACGGGGGAACCCCTCTCCCTGCACCTCTCATCCAGAGTCGGTAGAGTATCCCTCCTTTCACTAGGACTATGGGCCCCTGCGCTAGTTCCCCAATCCACCTCAGGGACACTGCACATTAATGGAGCTACCTCATATCCTTGAATCCCCTGGTGTAGACCAACCCCCTCCTCCAAGTCAGGTGCTACATCTCTGGGTGGGTGTACTACACTGTCATCACTATATACTTCAATTTTGCTGCCACCACTGGACCCCACCCTCTCTGGGGAATCCAGACAATTAAAACTGCGCTCCAGGGGTAACCTACCCTCTGGAGCTAACTTCTCCTTTTCTGCTATCTGCGCTAGGTGCGCCTCCAGCTGGGCAATCTCTATTTGGAGCCTCTCCAATTCCAGCTGGTACTCCCTCTCCCTCTGTCTGCCCAACTCCTCTGGGGACCATGAAGGGGATTGGGTGCTACCCTGTGCACTAGACCCAGCAAGGGACTCCCTACCTATGGGACCTTCCCGCCTGTCCACCAACTCCTCTGGGGACCCTGAGGGGAATCTGGCACTACCATAGGCACTAGACTCATCAAGGAACTCCCCACATATGAGATATTTCATAACACTTTCTTCCTCCTCTTCAGACTCTCCAGAGCCACCCTCAGACCAACTACCCTCTTGGTAGGTGTACTGGGACTCCAAGAATCTCCATCTGTCTTGTTGCCAAAGTCTCAGGGATGTCTGCAGGGATAGCTGAGTCTCCTTCCTACTCACTGCTAAGCCCCTCTCCTCACAGAACATCCTTAGTTCCTCTAGACTGTAGGTCAACAGATCATCTATATAAAAGGTAGGTCTCATTTCAGCAAGACCCATTGTAGCAATAACTGGCAATATCAATAATAAAAAAATAGGCTTGCCCGTTGTAACAATCACGGGCAATATCAATAAAAGATAGAAGAAACTTCTCAAGAAAATGTATGGGGGTAAAAAATCACCGGCAATATCAATCACAATATAGGATCCAACAATTCTCAAAAATGTATGCGGGTACTATCACCGGCAATATCAATAAAACATAGGCTTGCCCATTGTAACAATCACGGGCAATATCAATAAAAGATAGAAGAAAACTTCTCAAGAAAATGTATGCGGGTAAAAAATCACCGGCAATATCAATTACAATATAGGATCCAACAATTCTCAAAAATGTATGCGGGTACAATCACCTGGCAATATCAATAAAACATAGGCTTGCCCATTGTAACAATCACGGGCAATATCAATCAAAAATAGAATAAAAAAACCAAAACTTCAAAAATGTATGTGGTACGTTATGGTCTGCACTCACTAGTAGGGTACACTATAATTACTGTATGCGATCATAAATGCAAGTCCAGATCCTCACCGCTGACCACCAATGTTAGAAATGGGGGTCTCTAGTTGGCAATGGCTGGCCACTGTCCAAGTAGGGACCCTTCTTCCTAAGTCAGAGTAAGAGGGCTACCCTCCTTGATACCCCTGCTCAACCCTGTGGTAACGTAGCACGAGCAGGTAGGCTTATCTCAGAGGCAGTGTGTGAAGCATTTATGACCATACACAGTAACACAGTGAGGAACACTACAAAGGGACACCACACAAGTAGTTATAAAAAATAAGTATCTTTATATAAAGGCAGATTTATCACAAGACCAATAACTGTAAAAGCCACAATACTTGTCAAAAATAGGATAGCTGTTGAAGGACTGTCAAAAATAGTTCAAAGGTTGCAAGAATAAGGTTCAAATTCAAAGCAGGGGTCTCTGCGCCCCTTTCTCGTTCAGAGGTTGCAAAAATAAGGTTCAAATCCAAAGCAGTGGTCTCTGCAACCCTTTCTCTCACAAAGTACCTGAATTCAGTAGCAAAACCAACAAAATGTCGCAAAGAAGTGGTAGCGATGATTTTCCTCACGCGAGGCCGGCGATGCGTTAAATCCTTGCCGCAAGGGAGGATGATGCGCCGATCTGCTGATGCGTGCGGAGACGATGCGACCAACTTCTGCACGCTAGGCCGCCGATGCGATGACTTTCTTGCCACGAGGGAGAAGTCGATGCGACGAGCCTGTTGCGTTGTGCGATTGTGTTGCGATGCGAAGAAATGGCGCTCCGCGAGGGAGCGACGAAATCCGGTGCGATGCGATGAAAATGGCGGACGCACGGCGTCCGCAATGCGATGTCTTGAAGCGATGATTTCTTTAGGGTTGCGAGCGCTCGGCAACAGCAGCGCGATGATTTTTCCAGCGCGTCTCGGCTGCAGCGGCTCGCAAAGAGGCGTTAGCGATGGTTTCGTGTTGCGAGCACTCAGCGGCAGCAGCGCGATGATTTTTCCAGCGCTCTCGGCTGCAGCGGCTCGCAAAGGGGCGTTAGCGTAGATTTCCAGCACTCTTTTCTCTGAAGCAAACTAGAGGCCCTGGAACTCACAGGAGCCTCATCAGCAGATAGCAATCCTCGCAGGGAGGAAGCAGGAGGTTGGTGGTGGAGTCTGATGTGCCTGAGACTCCAGCAGGAGGCTAGCTCTTTTCCTAGCCCTTGGGTAATTGCTGTAACAAAAATAAAAGTTCTCTCAAAAGTCCTTTTCTCTCTTCTTCAAGGTCCAGTGGTCAATGCTGCAGGCCAGTGCAAGAAACAACACACAAGCACAGGGACAGTCACTTCCTGCAGATTCCTCCAGTGGCACGGACAGAGTTTCCTCTCCAGATCCAAAAGCAATACAAATTGGAGGGGTTTGAGCACAGATATTTATACCCCAAAAGTCTTTGTTCTCAGAAGCTACAAGTCACTGAACCTAGCCAGAACCAGTTCTGCTCAGGCCTGGAGCACTTTGTTTACCAGGCTTCATCCTTCCCTTCAGAAAGAGGGGGTCTGCTAGCAGACACACAGTAGGAGGTGGAGCCAGCATTCACCTTGCCAGGCACAGCCCTATTCAGGTCAAGGAGCCACCCCTCCCCACACTCTAAATGCAGATCTCTCTATTCAACCCAGGTCTGACTCAGCCTGCCCTGCCCCTCTAAAACCAGACAGCCAATACACATAACAGCAGAGCACACTGGAAGGCTTAGGCAAGAAAATACCTACTTTCTAAAAGTGGTATTTTCAAACACAGAATATAAAAATAAACTTCACTAAAAGATGTTTTTTAATATTCTGAGCTCAGGCATACTAAATTCGTTTTTCTACCATGTTCCTGGGGTCAGTTAGGACTATAGAATGTAATAGTCAAACTGCCCATTCTAGCCTATGAGGAACAGGTAGCCTTACAGTAGTGAAAAACTAATTGGGGCATAATTCACTACCAGGACATGCTACACACACCAAGGCATGTCCTACCTTACACATACAATGCACCCTACCATAGGGGTGACTTACAAGATGCCAAGGGAAGGTTCAGGGGCTGGGAAGTGGGTGCACTTCACAGCCAAGATGGCAGTTCTGGACTGCACACAGACACTGCAGTGGCAGGTCTGAGACACACTTTACAAGCTGCTTCTGTGGGTGGCGCAAACCAGCGCTGCATGCCCACCAGCAGCATTTGGTTTACCAGCCCTGGGCACACACAGGCCACACTACTAGGGACTAACAGGTAAACCAAATAAGCCAATCAGGTATATACCAATTCACATAGACATATTTACCAAGGGAGAGCATATGCACTTTAGCACTGAACAGCAGTGGTAAAGTGCCCAGAGTCATAAAACCAACAGAAACAGGTCAGCAAAAATACAGGAGGCAGGCAAAAAGTTTAGGGGTGACCCTGCAAAAAGGCCATTTCCAACACAACCCCCTTCCAGCCAAAACGCAGGGTAGACCAATCACTACTTTGATGGGCTTCCCTGCTTCGGGCGATAGAACACGGAACTGGCCCGCAACTGCAGGGGCATATGCCAGCTCTACTCCAATCTGAACCCTGGTGGATCCCTCTGTCCACACTCCTAGGGCCCACTAAGATAACCAATGGGGAACTCTTCCCCTCACCTGTGGACACCACCTGTGCAGCATCTAATCTTAACTGGCCCCCAGGTGTGTCCCAACAGATAAACAACAAGCCCCAGTAGTCACTGACAGTAGTCAGTGATGAAATCCAAGCCCTATACCTCTCAGGGCTCTCAAACTTTTGTGGCATCAAAGAGTGAGGAGCAGTAACCCCAGGTGTCTGGCACCTTTTGTCCACTCTCCTTCCTGTCAGGTCAGGCAACGCGTCCTGACACTGACCCACCAGCCCTGGGCCTGTACCCAACGGCGGGGCCAGCGACTGGGGTGGGCTCCCCACACCCGGTCCTTCTCTTTGGGGCTCGGTACCCTCCCACTTGGAGCGGTACCCCCTCCAGAATTGTCAGGGCACCTGAGGCAGGTGTCCTGCATAATTCGCCCACCAGTTCAGGGGTTCTATCCTGCAACTGGTATCCCAGCATAGGGTCTGTACCCTTAGACTGGGCGGAGGTCAGGGGTGAGGCTGCCCTCTCCCCGCCCCCTTTACTGGGGCCCGTCACCCTCCCACCTGGAGAGGTGCCTCCATAACACAACCCGGGAGGGGCACTGTTAGCAGTTGCCCCTTCCTCCAGATCAGGGGGACACCCTGAACCTGGCCCCCCAACCTAGGGTCTGTACCCTTAGGCTGGGCCTGTGTCTGGCAACCCAGGACTTCTGGGGGAGTACACCAATTCCCCCCAAGGAAAGCACACTCCTCTAGAGTTGTGCGACAGTCTGCCTGGCACACCAGGACTTCCTGGGGAGCACACAGGCCCCCCTCAAGGAAAACACACCCCTCCACCAGTTCAGGGCTTGGACCCTGCAACTGATCTACCAACCTGAAAAAACCCTTAGGTGGCACCGGGGTCAGAGGCGAGGACTCCCTCCCTCTGCACCCCCTTCTAGCATACTGCACCCTCCCACCTGGAGTGGTGTTCTTAGAAAAAAAATGGCCGGGACACTGCTTACAGTTGTCCCTCCCTCCAGGTCAGACAACACCTGGACCTGACTTACCATCCCAGGGACCAACCCCTGTGGTTGAACAACTGCCTGGCCAACCAGGGCTTCCTGAGGGTGACACATACCTAGCGTGTCGTGTGACAGTCTGCCTGGCACAGAGCTCACGACCTCCTGTCCCTCTGACAGTGCGTGAAGATGCCCCAGGACAGAAGTGGCGTCACCATGGCCAATCCTATGAGGCTCAGCCCTTCTGGCTGGCCCCTGACCCACTGGTTCTTCCACTGGGGACTCTTTCCCCCCTCACCCCTCACTCTGGCCTTCTGCACCCTCCCAACTGGGGCGGTACTGCCAGACACTAGAACTGCTGGAGGTCTGATTACAGTCACTCCCAGCTCACCTAACACGGGAGACCCCCACAACGGACGGTCCATCCGGACAGACTAGGCTCCCTACCTGGTGTTCCCTCATGGAACCATCCAGTCCTGGAGACTGAGGTTGGGGCACTTCGGGACCTATCCCAGTCTCACTCCTGCTCCCACGAGACAGGATGTGAGGCCCTACAACCTCCTCACAACAAGGGGACCCAGCTGTAACACTCCTAACCTTTCCCACCACTCTGGGTTGGAAGACATCTGAACCACTTCTCTTAGGGTCATTCCCTAATGCCTCTACGGGGCCTCTGGTACTCACCCAGAGGTCTGCCTCCTGTGCAAGTTCCCTAGGATCAGAGAACTCGCAATCTGACAGGTGTTGGTTTAGCTCTGGAAAACAGGAACTCACAATATGCTCTCCCACAATTGGATTACACAGCTCCACACAGGTGCTAACCTTCACCTCACAATCCAGTGCCTCACACACGTACCCCACACCACTCTCCTGAAATGGGCGAGACATTAACTGACTGTCTCTATCACTCAACTCACACTCTTCTGGGCGGTCCTCACACTCATACACCAGGACTTCAACCACGGGGGAACCCCTCTCCCTGCACCTCTCATCCAGAGTCGGTAGAGTATCCCTCCTTTCACTAGGACTATGGGCCCCTGCGCTAGTTCCCCAATCCACCTCAGGGACACTGCACATTAATGGAGCTACCTCATATCCTTGAATCCCCTGGTGTAGACCAACCCCCTCCTCCAAGTCAGGTGCTACATCTCTGGGTGGGTGTACTACACTGTCATCACTATATACTTCAATTTTGCTGCCACCACTGGACCCCACCCTCTCTGGGGAATCCAGACAATTAAAACTGCGCTCCAGGGGTAACCTACCCTCTGGAGCTAACTTCTCCTTTTCTGCTATCTGCGCTAGGTGCGCCTCCAGCTGGGCAATCTCTATTTGGAGCCTCTCCAATTCCAGCTGGTACTCCCTCTCCCTCTGTCTGCCCAACTCCTCTGGGGACCATGAAGGGGATTGGGTGCTACCCTGTGCACTAGACCCAGCAAGGGACTCCCTACCTATGGGACCTTCCCGCCTGTCCACCAACTCCTCTGGGGACCCTGAGGGGAATCTGGCACTACCATAGGCACTAGACTCATCAAGGAACTCCCCACATATGAGATATTTCATAACACTTTCTTCCTCCTCTTCAGACTCTCCAGAGCCACCCTCAGACCAACTACCCTCTTGGTAGGTGTACTGGGACTCCAAGAATCTCCATCTGTCTTGTTGCCAAAGTCTCAGGGATGTCTGCAGGGATAGCTGAGTCTCCTTCCTACTCACTGCTAAGCCCCTCTCCTCACAGAACATCCTTAGTTCCTCTAGACTGTAGGTCAACAGATCATCTATATAAAAGGTAGGTCTCATTTCAGCAAGACCCATTGTAGCAATAACTGGCAATATCAATAATAAAAAAATAGGCTTGCCCGTTGTAACAATCACGGGCAATATCAATAAAAGATAGAAGAAACTTCTCAAGAAAATGTATGGGGGTAAAAATCACCGGCAATATCAATCACAATATAGGATCCAACAATTCTCAAAAATGTATGCGGGTACTATCACCGGCAATATCAATAAAACATAGGCTTGCCCATTGTAACAATCACGGGCAATATCAATAAAAGATAGAAGAAAACTTCTCAAGAAAATGTATGCGGGTAAAAAATCACCGGCAATATCAATTACAATATAGGATCCAACAATTCTCAAAAATGTATGCGGGTACAATCACCTGGCAATATCAATAAAACATAGGCTTGCCCATTGTAACAATCACGGGCAATATCAATAAAAGATAGAAGAAAACTTCTCAAGAAAATGTATGCGGGTAAAAAATCACCGGCAATATCAATTACAATATAGGATCCAACAATTCTCAAAAATGTATGCGGGTACAATCACCTGGCAATATCAATAAAACATAGGCTTGCCCATTGTAACAATCACGGGCAATATCAATCAAAAATAGAATAAAAAAAACCAAAACTTCAAAAATGTATGTGGTACGTTATGGTCTGCACTCACTAGTAGGGTACACTATAATTACTGTATGCGATCATAAATGCAAGTCCAGATCCTCACCGCTGACCACCAATGTTAGAAATGGGGGTCTCTAGTTGGCAATGGCTGGCCACTGTCCAAGTAGGGACCCTTCTTCCTAAGTCAGAGTAAGAGGGCTACCCTCCTTGATACCCCTGCTCAACCCTGTGGTAACGTAGCACGAGCAGGTAGGCTTATCTCAGAGGCAGTGTGTGAAGCATTTATGACCATACACAGTAACACAGTGAGGAACACTACAAAGGGACACCACACAAGTAGTTATAAAAAATAAGTATCTTTATATAAAGGCAGATTTATCACAAGACCAATAACTGTAAAAGCCACAATACTTGTCAAAAATAGGATAGCTGTTGAAGGACTGTCAAAAATAGTTCAAAGGTTGCAAGAATAAGGTTCAAATTCAAAGCAGGGGTCTCTGCGCCCCTTTCTCGTTCAGAGGTTGCAAAAATAAGGTTCAAATCCAAAGCAGTGGTCTCTGCAACCCTTTCTCTCACAAAGTACCTGAATTCAGTAGCAAAACCAACAAAATGTTGCAAAGAAGTGGTAGCGATGATTTTCCTCACGCGAGGCCGGCGATGCGTTAAATCCTTGCCGCAAGGGAGGATGATGCGCCGATCTGCTGATGCGTGCGGAGACGATGCGACCAACTTCTGCACGCTAGGCCGCCGATGCGATGACTTTCTTGCCACGAGGGAGAAGTCGATGCGACGAGCCTGTTGCGTTGTGCGATTGTGTTGCGATGCGAAGAAATGGCGCTCCGCGAGGGAGCGACGAAATCCGGTGCGATGCGATGAAAATGGCGGACGCACGGCGTCCGCAATGCGATGTCTTGAAGCGATGATTTCTTTAGGGTTGCGAGCGCTCGGCAACAGCAGCGCGATGATTTTTCCAGCGCGTCTCGGCTGCAGCGGCTCGCAAAGAGGCGTTAGCGATGGTTTCGTGTTGCGAGCACTCAGCGGCAGCAGCGCGATGATTTTTCCAGCGCTCTCGGCTGCAGCGGCTCGCAAAGGGGCGTTAGCGTCGATTTCCAGCACTCTTTTCTCTGAAGCAAACTAGAGGCCCTGGAACTCACAGGAGCCTCATCAGCAGATAGCAATCCTCGCAGGGAGGAAGCAGGAGGTTGGTGGTGGAGTCTGATGTGCCTGAGACTCCAGCAGGAGGCTAGCTCTTTTCCTAGCCCTTGGGTAATTGCTGTAACAAAAATAAAAGTTCTCTCAAAAGTCCTTTTCTCTCTTCTTCAAGGTCCAGTGGTCACTGCTGCAGGCCAGTGCAAGAAACAACACACAAGCACAGGGACAGTCACTTCCTGCAGATTCCTCCAGTGGCACGGACAGAGTTTCCTCTCCAGATCCAAAAGCAATACAAATTGGAGGGGTTTGAGCACAGATATTTATACCCCAAAAGTCTTTGTTCTCAGAAGCTACAAGTCACTGAACCTAGCCAGAACCAGTTCTGCTCAGGCCTGGAGCACTTTGTTTACCAGGCTTCATCCTTCCCTTCAGAAAGAGGGGTCTGCTAGCAGACACACAGTAGGAGGTGGAGCCAGCATTCACCTTGCCAGGCACAGCCCTATTCAGGTCAAGGAGCCACCCCTCCCCACACTCTAAATGCAGATCTCTCTATTCAACCCAGGTCTGACTCAGCCTGCCCTGCCCCTCTAAAACCAGACAGCCAATACACATAACAGCAGAGCACACTGGAAGGCTTAGGCAAGAAAATACCTACTTTCTAAAAGTGGTATTTTCAAACACAGAATATAAAAATAAACTTCACTAAAAGATGTATTTTAATATTCTGAGCTCAGGCATACTAAATTCGTTTTTCTACCATGTTCCTGGGGTCAGTTAGGACTATAGAATGTAATAGTCAAACTGCCCATTCTAGCCTATGAGGAACAGGTAGCCTTACAGTAGTGAAAAACTCAATGGGGCATAATTCACTACCAGGACATGCTACACACACCAAGGCATGTCCTACCTTACACATACAATGCACCCTACCATAGGGGTGACGTACAAGATGCCAAGGGAAGGTTCAGGGGCTGGGAAGTGGGGGCACTTCACAGCCAAGATGGCAGTTCTGGACTGCACACAGACACTGCAGTGGCAGGTCTGAGACACACTTTACAAGCTGCTTCTGTGGGTGGCGCAAACCAGCGCTGCATGCCCACCAGCAGCATTTGGTTTACCAGCCCTGGGCACACACAGGCCACACTACTAGGGACTAACAGGTAAACCAAATAAGCCAATCAGGGATATACCAATTCACATAGACATATTTACCAAGGGAGAGCATATGCACTTTAGCACTGAACAGCAGTGGTAAAGTGCCCAGAGTCATAAAACCAACAGAAACAGGTCAGCAAAAATACAGGAGGCAGGCAAAAGTTTAGGGGTGACCCTGCAAAAGGGCCATTTCCAACAGTTCCCAAATATCTGGTGGTCTAGACCTGCTAGGCATCAGCTCCCAATAGCGAGACAGCTGGTCCTTACAATAAGTGGCGGAGCCCAGCCACTGAGCTATTGTAGGCGGATTTTGCTTCTTCCAATGTATTGCTACCTGTCGCTTCGCCAGCAACAGCAACATGGCCGTAAGTTTGCGATGACCCTTCAGCACCTCCAGGACATACCCCAGCATTGCTATTAATGGTGTAACTGACAACTTATTGTTTGTAATACGGCCAATGTGTCTAAAGACCTCTACCCAGTACTGTGCGATGGGTCTGCAGTCCCACACCAGATGTGTGAACGTTGCGTCCGGAGCTCCACATCTCCAGCATCTTGTATCTGGATGCAGTCCCATATGGTGTAGCTGGGGTGGAGTGCGGTACACCCTGTGAAGGAAGTTAAAATGAATAAGCCTCAGTCTATAATTAGGTGCGAGGTTTTCCAGTTGAGAACAGCAGAACTGCCATTGTTTGTCTGTAATGGTTAGATCAGTATCCCTCTCCCAGTCCGCCTTAGATGTAGCGGTGACTATTGGTTTTTCCCTCTGCGTAGTGCTATATATGCGTGTTATCAGTTTACGGCAGAGGTCTTCAAACTTTTGGATGCCGAGACCCCCAGTCAAAATTTTCTGGCGTAAGGACCCCCTCCTGACAAAAATTCTAAACCTATAGGCATAGCTACTGGAATTATGAGGTAGGTGAGGACCAAATTATGCGACAGGCTCTACTAAATTATATGGTAAGTAAATATAAATAATGCTATGTGAGGCCGCATATTTTGGGATAGTATTGCTTCATTATTTTGACATTTTTTACACACTGTAACACCGAGGAAAGATTTCACCTCATCAGTATCAGTTTATAACGAAAATACAGCAATAAACAACAGAAAGATGTCTAGTCAACCTTTGTGAAGGGCCTTCCACGCCGCAGGAATACGTGTTGCCACATTAGAAGCTCACCTGCCCTGGCTGGGAGCAGCAGGGGTCCCCTAAATAGGGTGGACCCAAAAATAGTAAATCTAAACATTAATATATATACTTACCATGACAACATAGTAATTTATATTCTGCACTCAACATAGTTGTCGATCAGTATTAAAAATTCGGAACTGTGGTAGAACACGGTATATTGATGAAAGGTAAACTAAATTCTTGTCTTAAGCTTAAGCCAGAAGAAGATAAAAGAAACTCTAGGATCCGGAACAGAAAATTCTTCAGTTGTTCAAAAACAGGAGGATGCTTATTTTTCCAGGAGTATTGTTTTTCAGTGATTACATAATCTTTCTTATTTAGGAACAGAAATAGGAAACACCAGGAAATGTAGTCACGGATTAGAACCATGCGAATGTGCCGATCACAATGGAAACATAATTTAGACGCAAAATCTCCCATGCAATCCTGCAATGGTGATAAAATGAAGGTGTGATGAAGATCATTTGTGGTTAGTTTGAGAGATAAATAATGAAAAAGCCTACATGCAGAAAATTAAGGGTTGGCCCTGTCATACCTGGACATTCTGCGAAACAGCTTTCGGCATGCCTGTGGTGAAAATAACCTGTCTCTCCTTATCTATGATTGTTAATAGTGTGTATTTGTGTTTCTTTCTAGCTGCCATAAAACATGCACGCTGGAACACCAATCATTTTTAAAACCGAAAGCAAAGGATCTTAAAAAACAGTAATAAAGAAGAAATAATAATAGGCAGAAGCAATGTTCCCCCTCATTTTTCTCTCTCTGTGCGGCAATGTAGGGTCTGTGTGCACTGCACCAAGGCTACTGTGCGCAAAAGGTATGTGGCAATTCAATATGCAAAATTATGTGAGATATTAAATGCTACAAATAGTGCTTCTGATTTGATTCCGATTGCCGTATCAGACTTTCATCTATCCTGTATGTGTTGCTAAAATAAATTGGTTCAAATGCTAAAGTTTTTATCATTCCTTCCTAGGTGATGCCAGAGCTTTTCACCCTTCCTTTCTTGATCCCTTGGAATAAAATAGTGTATCCACCACCGACACTGCCCCTTTGCCACGTGCAGCCCCAGAGCCCAAAGAAAAACACCCAATTGTGATGATTTATTTATGCTATTAGTCTCTTTTTTTTTGCAAACTTTAATAGTGCTTCGAAACAGGGTCTGATTTATGTAGTGAATGCTATAAAAAATAACAATGACAGGGCCCCCCTCAGCAAGGTGGGCAATTCACTGGTTTGGGCTGGCACCACTGCTAGATGTGGTAGAGTGGATCAAGTTTAGCTGTGGAAATGGGATACTCAACATCTAAATCCCAGCTTTACCATTACCTAAACATGCTAAGAATAAACATAATCGAAATGTGTGCATGGCCCCCAACATAGTTGCATTTACCGAAGAAGGGCAGTGTCTTCACTGTGCCATTAGAACTACCCCACATAGTTTGGGGTCTAGTGGACAGGGTGAAAACTGTGGAGTCAGGAGAAATGGATTATAATCGCAGCCTCCTCCCCACATGGACAGATTATGTGTTCTTTGTCAATCACTTTTGAACCGAGTACCCCAGAAACTGACTGTGGAGTTGGCTGCATTAGCAGGAGTTGCATGTTGCGGTTACTTCCCAACTGGCTTCCCTACATCTCTTCACAGAAGCATGCACCAAGAGACAGATTATCTTTCCATCCGCTTGAAATTAAAAGGCACGTCTCTATCATGGCATGTAGATAAGAAAGCATGCTCCAGGAGAGAGCACCTAAAAAGATCAAGAAAAAGGAGCAAGGAGAACTGAAGGAGAGCACAAAGAAGGGGTTAGCAGTAAGTACTGGAGGAGAGCACAATGAGGAGGTGGCAGAGGAGAGCACTGGAACAGAACACTGTCAGGAACAAGCAATGGGGTACTGGAGGAGAGCACAAAGAGCAGCAAGGAACACTGGAAGAGCGCACTGTAAGAATGCGCTAGAAGAGCACCAAAATACACCTCTTGTGAAGAGCATGATGAGTAGAAAGTGAAAAGCACTGGAGGAGAGCATGAGGGAGAAGGGGAGGTGGAGAACATTGGAGGCAAGCACTGGAAAACAGCACTAGAGGTGAGCGCTGAAGAAGACCTCTGAAGAAGAGCGTGAAGAGGAGGGGGCAGTGGAGGAGATCGTGAAGAGGAGGGGGCGGTGACCAATACTGGCAGAGAGCATAAAGAGGAGGGTGTAAAATAAAGTGCTAGAAAAGAGGGCGAAGAGGAGTGGGCAGCACAGTCTACTGGATGAGCCCAGAAAGAGGAGAGGGCAACAGAAAGCACTAGGGAACAGCAAGAACAGAGAGCACTGGAACAGAACAGCATAGAGCACTGAGAAGAGGGAGGGGTGGGGAGGACAGGATGAGAGTAACAGAATAGAGCAAGCAGAGAAGGGTTCAGCAGACAGCATCAGAGAAGAGCATGATGAGGAGGGGAAACATACAGCCCTGGAGAATAACACTGGTGAAGCACTGGAAGCAGTGTATTAAGTGGGATCTAAAAAGTGAGAGTCTTTAAAAGGAGTGTGGCCTGTATAATAAAGGGAGTGACTTAAACACGTAATCTAAATTTCTGTGGTTTTCATAGTATGCTATTCGACCAGTATTTTGGTTCCTCTGTATGCATTCTGTTATTGCTTCTATTCATACATATCATAACAACAGACATACACCTAAAACCAGCCAGGACTATTGGCTTTGTCAATGGTTGTTAGCTGTTTAAGGTAAATTAATAGCAACAATAATTTTGTTGTAAATAATTATTATTGAAAAATTTTCAGTTTGGAAATTGTGAGACTGTTAATTAAATTTAACTGCGGCTGTGAAAGGGGTAGTGATCTTCAGTGTCTCAATCACACCCCTTGTGTTCACTATGTTAGACATTTAAGCCCATTTTAATTACAAATCTGCATATCTAACACCTCATCTTTGTCCTATTCAGCACCCTCTTGTCACTCTCTCTTGAATGCACTTTCTTGCATCCCTTTCAATTCACCCCCCCCAAACACACAACACATGCACTCACGTGTAAGCACCGAATTTTCTTTTCTTTCACCTTGTCAATATTTTGACAACTGTGAATCTCCTTTAGAAAACCATTTGCACAGAATCACAATTGTGACTAGAGTATTGCTCTGTGCGCTCTGCAAAGAGGCCAAGTATTGTATGACCATGTATTTTGAACACTTTTATGTCCCACTGACAGGCCCTGTGAGAAACTCGCACTGTCTTCAGCTTCCGCCTTGGAGTGCTCAATTGTGGCCCTTTAAAAACGCATATAAGCAACTTAGTTCAAAGAATGCACATTGCAAGAGTAATATGCTACATAAAAAATCCGGAAACACAAACATCCTGAAAGGGTTAATTCTCCTAGGGAGTGTACACTTAAGTCAAACGTGTGAAACATAAACAATAATGCACTGCATACCTAGTGCAATTAATATGTCAGCACGAGTCAAATTTTGAATAGGGAGTGGATGGGGCAGCAATCATTGTGTAGGGCTTTCTACTGAGCATACAGTATGGACAGCTCCGAGGCTTATTGCGAAAGACTTCCTAGAACCAAATTTATATTACACCCAAGCACAGTCTGCTCGACCAGGTACTCACGTATGCACTTAATTTAACTGAGTTTCAAAGGCAAGCTAATTAGTATGCATTACTTTTAAGTGATGCCTTGTGGGAGACTAAGTTCTGTAGTTAAATCAGCCATTCTTTGGCCCAATCCAGTGAAATACTTCCAAAAGTGGAAAATCCAGTCTCAGTGGCTGCATGGGGAGGGAATGGGTCCCGTTTCAAAAGTGCTTCACAGTAGGAGACTGAATGCCTTTGGCGTCCCTGGCAGGCAGTTTGTTTCAGCTCTATCCCTCTTCACACCTCGTAAATACCTCTTCTCCCAATACTGAATGCCCTTTGTAATGCGCGCATCGAATGAGCCTCTGCGCGGGGAGAAATCACAGTATGCGCGGGCACGCAGCTTAGGGGGAACATAGGGCAGAAGTGTGACTGGGAATGTGCGACCCCCTTTCTTTCACTCCACGACCCCCCTGGGGGTCGGGCCCCACAGTTTGAAGACCCCTGGTTTACGGGGAGAGGCATTGGAGAGAATGTTCTCCAGCGCTGGCAACATAGGGGGCGACTGAGGGAATTCTTCATAACGGGCCCTGCAGGCCGACCTAATCTGATAATATAGTAACATATCTGACGCTGTAGGTGATTTCAGTTTGCACATCTGCGGAAGGGTAATGAATGTGCCATCTGGGAATAGATCGCCCCCTTTTTCTAGTTCATGGGACAATGCTCTCGTTGTAATCGCCTTATCTAATAGTGGAGCTATCAGGGGATTTCCACCAATGGGCATAGATGGTGCATATAAAACCTTCTGGCGTGCTCTCTTGGCAATCGCCTGCCATGCCCATCTCACTGTCTCTACTGTGTCAATTTCCAAGTGTGGCCGCTTATACTGTTGGTATATAGCCGTGTTAAGTGGGAGAGGCGCAACTTTGTCTATTTCTATTGACACATGAGGCTGATATGGTGTAGGGTGCTGCCAAAAGTGCATATATTGCGCCTGCGCACTGTATGCGTACAGTTCGAAGTCCGGAGCTCCCAGCCCTCCCTGTGCAAATGGCAATGTCAGTAATTTCCATGAAACTCTAGGTTGTTTTCCCGCCCAGACTAATTCTAGTATGTTCGAACGGAGTCTCCTGAAGAAATGGGTGTTTAGCGGCATTGGTATGTTCACAAATAGGTATAACAATTTAGGTAAGATTACCATTTTTGTGATTGCTATACGCCCTGCAAGGGACAGCGGCAATTGTTTCCACCTCTGCACTTTACTTTCTAACCAGTCCATCACCCTGCCGTAGTTAGCCAACCATATGTCCTGCGTAGATCTGCTGATCCAAATTCCCAGATATTTTATTTCTCCTATGGCCCACTGTATTGGGAATTCGCTATCAAATGGTATAGTGGAATCTGTTAGTGGCAACATCATGGATTTCGCCCAATTAACCTGTATCCCCGTTAGCCCGCCATATCTTAACAATTCCCTCATTACTGTATCAAAATTGTCTTTAGGGTTTGTTACGTAAATTGTCATGTCGTCTGCATACATTGAAATCAATAGTCCTCTGGACGTAAAACCAATACTCCTTTGCGTGTGATATTGTCAGAGTCTTGCTGCCAATGGTTCAGTGGCTATCGCAAATGATAATGGCGACAGAGGCCAGCCCTGTCTTGTCCCTCTTGTGATGTCAAATGGTTCTGATATCTGCCCGTTTACCCTTACTCTCGCCGTCGGGTTGGTATATATTATTTGAATTTGCTTGATAAATATGGGGCTAAGTCCCATACGGGTCAGTAAGATGAAAAGAAACTTCCATTCTAATGAATCAAATGCTTTAGTGGCGTCTAGTAAGGCCTCACTGCGTGCACCTGGGGGGCCAAGTAGTGTAGAAGACCAAATAACGTTCTTAAATTGTGTGCAGTCGAGCGGCCTGGTATAAACCCTGATTGATCGGGCAGTGCTATCATTGGCAGCATCGGCTTTAACCTATTGGCTATTAATTTAGCATATATTTTTGCGTCCAAGTTAATGAGTGATAGTGGTCGGTATGACTCCGGTTGAGTCGGATCTTTGTCTGGCTTCAGTAGGGTGATTATGGTGGCCTCCCGCAGTGTCTGGGGAAGTACTCCTGTTTCCATTGCCTCTAAATAGACCTGCAATAGCCTGGGGGCAAGTATATCTGCGTATTCTTTGTAGAACCCTGGGGCCTTATCTGCCTGCATGCTATTGATTACGTGCCTAATGTCTTCCACTGTAATCGGCAATTCCATGTATTCGCGGGCAGTACTGTTGAACCAGGCCAGCGCAATAGTGTCTAAATAATCGATTATGTCAGCCTGTGATGGGTTAGTGTGTGAGGTGTATAATTGTTGGTAAAATTGGGACATTGTATGGAGTATATCTGATGGCGTTCTAGCTACCTCCCCGCTGTCTATTTTTAGTTCAGTTATGTAAGCCGACCCCCTTGGCGTCCGATGCAATCCCGCTAGTGTTTTCCCCGGACGATCTCCCTCTCCATAGCGCCGTGCCTGGATGTATTTTTTAATATAGGTCGTTTCCCTCTCCGCTTCCCTCTGGAATTCCGTCAGTTTGGTCCTAATTTGTGCCATGGTATCAGGGGATGGGTTAGTGAATTGCAATTGTTCGAGTCCTCTGATTTCGCGCTCTAGTCTGAGTATCGTATTACGTATGTCTTTGAGGACTCCTGTTTTAAGTGCTATGCAATTCCCTCTTGTGACCACTTTAAATGCTTCCCATAGTATTCCCGGCGAGTCGACTGTGCCCTCATTTATCGTAAAGTATTCTACAATCTTATCTCGCAGTTCTTCCCGGAAAACCAGATCAAGAAGCGCTCTGGACGGAAATCTCCAGGTAAATGGTTGGATATAAGGTTTAGGTACGCTGAGTTTTATTTGAGTGGGTGCATGATCTGAAAAGGTGCGGGGATTATGTGTGGCATCTGTTATCCAAGTGTGCAGTTCCTTGGACACTAACCAATAATCCAGTCTCGACCACGCATTCCAATGGTGTGTTACACAAGTGCCTTCTCTGATCCCAGGGTGTAGTGCTCTCCAAGAGTCTACTAATTGGAGATCCTCTATGATGTCGGACAGCATTGCTGCCGCTTTCGGGTGATGCTCACGGGTCGCTCCCTGTCTATCTGCCATCTGCGAGAGCACCACATTAAAATCACCTCCCCACAGAACCGCCACGTGTCCCAGCGTTTGTACCTTGTGCCAAATTTGTTGAAAAAATATTGGACTATCCGTGTTTGGACCGTATGTGTTGACTATCACCAAAGGGGTATTGTATAGCTCACCTTGCAGTATGATGTATCTTCCCTCCCTATCTATTATCGTGTGGTGTGTCTTCCATTGAAGTCCTCTACGGATGAGTATTGCTGCCCCCCTGGAGTAGTTTGAGTACCCGGCCTCTATCACCTCCCCCCATCTATTATTTCTAAGCATTCCCGTTGATGCGTTCGTCAAATGAGTTTCCTGTAATAGGCAGATGTCTACCCCATGCCTCATGAGATACGAGTGGATCAGCCGGGTCTTCCTACGATCATTTAGGCCTCTAATATTCCATGTAAGGCAAGTCAGGGACGCCATGCTAGTGTGTTGTAGCAAAGAGATATGTGATAATTGGGTCCGCTACATTTTAGTAAGCTGGTGCGTGTCAGTCTCACATGGTGTGTGTGCAGTTGTACAAAACGTGGCAGCCCTCTAAGGCAGAACAATACCCAGTCCCCCCCCCACCCACACCAACCCCCCAATCAGGTTGTGTTTCTCCCACCCCCCTGCTCCTTAACTGTAACTTAACTAACCCTAATAATACATTTACGGGAATCATCCCATGGGGGCACGTGGGGCCGCCGGCTTACTCCCCTGCTAGTAGGGCTGGGTGGCCGAGCCCTTAACACAACCCCAGACCCCTGGTACCAGCCAATATGCAGTGTCAACATTTTTTGTCCGGTATGGCTACCAGTACTTGCGGGCATAGTGAATTTGCTCTTGCTAGTCTAAAGTCCCGTCTTTTATTTTAACCTAACTACTCACGGTTCTTCAATGTGTCTATTGAGTCCCTTATCTGACCATCCGGTGCTCATGTTCCTTCATTTCAATCGTTGTCGCTGAGATTGTTTTCAGATTGTATTTCACTTGCCGTCTTCTGTTGTTTTTGCTCCTTCACCATTTGCTTCGCATATGACAAAGCTGCTTTTGCGTCCGTAAAAAAGGTGGGCTTGCCATGCCCTTGGATGCGAAGTTTGGCGGGGTATATCAGAGCGTACCTTGTTCCAAGCTGTTGAAAAATTTTCTTTGCTGGGAGAAATTCCCTGCGAGCTGCCTGGACCTGCATTGTAAAGTCTGGGTACAGTGCAATGTTATTTCCTTGATACTGGAGAGATCCCTTCTCCCTTGCCAGCCTCAGGATTGTATCCCGATCTCTGTAGTTGAGCACTCTTGCCAGGATCGGTCTTGCCGGTGCGCCCGGTCGTGGTCGAGGCCCCAGGGTGCGGTGCGCTCTTTCTATAAGAAACATTTTGGATAGTTCAGGGCCGAACAGATCATTCATCATAGTTTCAATATATTGCTCCATATTTAGAATGTCTGTCGTTTCGGAAATTCCCGTGATCCGGATGTTATTTCTCCTCGACCTTGCTTCCAAATCTTCGTTCTTTTGTTTGACGACATTCAGCACATTGTCCATCTCTCGCATTTTCTTGTCCAGTTCTGTTTGCCCTTCTTCCGTTTCCGACACTCTTGTCTCCACTACAGTTATGCTACCCTCCTGCTTCTCCACTCGATTTGTTATTCTGTCCATTCGCTCCACAAGCGTGTCCATTTTTGAGTCTATACCTTGGAGACTTGTTTTCAACTCTCTAAACATTGCCCGGATGTCTTCGTCCGGCGGTTGATTCGTGGCGTGTTCCTCTGCTTGTTCCTGATGGCCGGTGTCGCCTTCAGCCGCCTTAGTGTTTTTTTTGTCGAAATTCAGCCTGGGTTGTCTTGTGTCCGGTTTCTCCATTATTGCTTACGGTGTTGACGGTAGCGGAGTCAGCCCATCAGTCGGCCGTGCCTTGCTCTTGCAGCTGGTGGGTCAAACTACTTACTGGGTCTGTCTCTTCCTGTCGTGTTTTCACCTGCGGATTGTTCACTGCCAGCAGTACTTCCCACCATCAGTGATCTGCGTTTAATAGGGCTTCACTTTGGAGTTGGGTCATATCCCCATTCGTCGCCTTCTGTTATGTGACTGACTCTCTTTCCCCCCTCTTTCACTTCTTTACATCCGGAGTGGAAACTGTGGTGCCGGTCGGACTCCTTCACGCACTTCGTAAACCAGCGCGACTTCTATTAGCTATGGCTTGTTCGCCTCCTGTCGGCCTTTCCGTTTTCCTTGGGTCAGTGCAGTCTATTTCCGCCTGCCTCCGGCCTGTGCAGGTTAAGGCTGAAAGTCCCCGGTTATGTGCGCCTCTGGTAGTTTCAGCTCCGTGATGTCCGTTCTGCACTTTTCAGGTTGGCCTTTTCACGCCCTCCGTGTTTGTCAGACTGTTTTTCCCCCCAACTTGGATCCCAGTGTGCGCCGACCTCTATTAGTGTGGCTGCCCCCCCTCCACAAGGTGCCAGGTTCACACCGCAAATCGCTTCGCCTGCTTTCAATGCTGTGTCAGGGAGACTTGTGCAATCATGGGTTCTGCTCCTTTGATGTAGCACACTGCGCGCCTCCTTCTTCCTATGTTTCCCCTTCTCTCCCCAGCATGTATATTTTCGCAGCCGTGGTCACCTGCGTGGTATGGGCAGGTCTTGGCCTACAGCGCCCTCCGCTGAGTGCTATGCAGGTTCTGTGGTTCGGCGCCGGTCGCTCTAGACATCCCCGGCCGCTCCTAGCAAAATGGCGGTTTCAATCCCGGTCTCCTCTTCCTACGTCTATGTGGCGCAATGCCGTTTTCTGCCCTCTGCCACTTTCACCTTCCGATTGCTACCCGCATTGCCCATATAATGTCCACGGGTCTGATAGTCTGATTTCCGGCGACCTCCCCGAGTCCCAGCTGTGGTTTGAAGCTGCTAATGGCGACCTCTAGCTACGCCGCAGATCCATCCCCTTTAGTCGCAAGCCGATATTCAGGCTCTTACCGGATCGTTGGGAAGCCCTCCTGCCCCCAGTGCAGCACCTCGTATCGTCCGATGATCTCAAGCCGACCAACCATGTATTCTGTTATCAGATGCCTGGGGTCCTTCGGCGCTCCGAAATCCGGGGGAGGTGGTCACTTTAGGTCCCGGCTTCGTTTGGAGGCCTCATGGGTAGGCCTGTCGCCAGCGCGGAATCGATACCAGCAAGTGGCTTCGTCACCACGGTGAATCTTGCCCATTCGCTGCCCTCCGGTGATCCTGGGTTGATCACAGCCTGTTTCGCCGTGCGTGGGCCAGGGTTCCAGTGAAATGAACGGATTTATTGTCGGATTATTGAGGCTCGGCCGGCGGAGCCGCGCTAGTTTATGTTTATGTTTATGGGTTTTATAGAGCGCATAGCTGCCCATGGGCCTCCCAGCGCTGCGAAATAAGAGAAGTGCAGATACCTATCAGCCTGGGAATAGCCAGGTCTTTAGTTTTTTCCTGAAAGTTTGTTCCTCCGTGATCATTCTTAGCTCTAGTGGAATTGAGTTCCATAATTTCGGTGCCAGATGTGAGAAGGATCTTCCCCCATCTGGCTCTCCTCTATTCTGGTAGTTGTGGCAAGATGTTCCGAGGAGGATCTCAGAATTCTGTCTGGAATGTATGGAGTGATCAAAGTTTTCAGTAATGTTGGACCTTTCCCCTTAAGGGCTCTATGAGCTATACATAGCGCTTTAAACTTGATCCTTGCATGCACGGGTAGCCAGTGTAATGATTTCAAGGCAGACTTAGTGGATTCATGCCGAGGAATTTTTCGTAAAATTCTGACTGCCGCGTTTTGCACCACCTGCAGTCTGTTAAGAACATATTTAGGTGACCCCAGAAAGAGAACATTCCCATAGTCCAGGCGAGACACCACCAATGCCTGCACCACTGTTCTTTGTGCTTTCTTTGGGATGATGTCCAGGATTTTTCTGAGCATCCTCAGGGTTCCAAAACAAGTAGCCGCGAGTTTGCTGGCTTGAGTTTCCATTGTGAGGTGGTTATCTAACCAAAAACCCAGGTTTTTTATAGAGTTTTTTATGTCCTGGTGGGTGCCCTAGCTCTTCCGGCCAATTCATGAGAATATGTGGATTTATTTTATTACCCAAAAACATAAGTTCAGTCTTGTCCCCATTAAGTTTTAGCCTGCTGTGGGTCATCCCGCTGGCTATTTTTATCATGCACGGGACTACCGAATTATTTATAGAATCGGCATCCTTTGCCACAGAAATTACCAATTGGGTGTCATCTGCATATGTAATTATTGACAGTCCAAATTCCTGGACAATGTCCGCCAATGGCTGCATGTAAAGGTTGAACAGTGTGGGGCTCAGGGAAGAGCCCTGAGGAACCCCACATGTAACTTTGAAACTGTCAGATAGCAATCCTCCTTCAGTGGTTTGGAAGGATCGATCATTCAAAAAAGATACGATCCATTTTAGGGCCTGACCCTAGTGTGCGGCCATCTCGCTGCTCAGCGAAGCCACGCCCCCACATGTCCCCCACCTTAGAGCTCTGCACTGGCTCCCCAGCAACAAACGCTGCCACTTCAAACTCCTAACCCACACCTACAAAGCCCTCCACAAGGGTCCAGCTTACCTCACCCAGAGTGTAAACTTCCACCAGCCCACCAGACTACTCCGCTCTTTCCTCTCCTCCTTGCCCACTCCCCCGTCTCCGCAGAAGCAGAGTCCGCTCCTTCTCCCACCTTGCACCCAAACTCTGGAACGACCTCCACCTGCACCTGCGATCGGCGACAAACCTACTAAAATTCAGGAGTCTAAAGACCTGCCTCTTCAACAGACAGGAAACTGGGAAAAGTGTTGTTCAGGAAGGAAAATGGTTCCGGAACCATTTTCCTTCCTGAACAACACTTTTCCCAGTTTCCTGTACTCCGGCGCATCCGCCGTTGTCGTCCTGGACTACTGACCTGGCACGCCTAATTCTATACTCCCCCTTGTGCTACTTAGCACTTGGTTAATTTCGTCGCCACAGACTGCATCGACTTTTCTGAAGGTCAATAGTCCTCATCGGCTTATCCGCCGCCCGGCGATATCCGTCTTCCTTTCCTTACATTTGGCAGTAGTCCACCTACCGTGGTTCGCACTGCTCTTCATTGCCGTCTTGGACTCTTGAACGGTCACTTGAATCCACCTTGTTGGCACCCCCTTTCAGCCCTGAAGAGTCACGGGTTACTACCCCTTGTGACGAAACACGTGTCGGCTGGTTGCTTTTGTTTTGGCTGGTTGTTTATGCTCTGTTACTATATTAAACACCTATGATTATCATTCTGGTGTAGACCCTCTACATTTCTGCAGTATGAGACATTTCTCCTGATATTATATCCTCGTTACGTGTGCCCGGGACTGTACCTACTTCATTTGTGTGGATTTCTATCCATACCATCACGGGGGTTTTAGGGCATATCCCCTGACCTGGTTTGCACCGTTCACACTCCTAGTATAACATAAACTCAGCGCGAATTAGCTTGAGCGCCATTATTCCTGTCAATACTAAAAAACCCACACTGATACATAGCTAGTGTTGTAAGCCTGTGGTTCTTTCTGCAGGACTCTTCCAAGGTCTGTGCCCTTTACTGTAAATCCCTCATGACAGATGTGTAATAACTTAACAGGGAGTGAAGCTGACACAGCTAGACGAGCGTGCAGGCCTCATCTTCCCACCCTCTGACTAGCTCCGTATGCCCATGGGCTTCCTGAGTGCTTATCACAAATAATGTCATATGACAGAGCCTTGTGCAACATCTGACCCAGGCCGGAGGAAGAGCAGAGAATCATCACTGCCCCGGCATTAAAATGTGCTGGCTGCTCCTTTTTCGGCCGAAGCCTACCAGACAGAGCAGCTGGTTTGCCAAAGACATCTTGGGGACATTCAAGAAAGCCTCCCTGGGAATGTATTCCGCCTGCTACTTACCATTGACTTTGTGATTTGTAACTCAAATTTTCTGGCTTTCTATTTGCTGGCTGTATTTGTTTTAGGCTGTCCAGGAATAGTTGTCCCTCCCAAGGAGCAAAACCTTTTCACACCAAGTCCTCTTGTATTCTTACAAGAGTGTTCCTTTCTGTAAACAGGCCTGTAAATCTTGTTCTTATCTTGTCACAGTTGCAGTGCTTTCAAAGTCAGAGGTCAAATGTCAGGCTCTGCCTTCTGAGGGAGCTTGGCTTAGTGTTTATTTTCTCTTTCTCTGTCTTCAAAGTGAGAGGATTTATGTGACAATCTAGCTGGATACTGGACGTAGGAAAGGGTTTTTGTCTAGCACACAACAACATTTAAATGAATTGTGCAAGTATTTCAGAATATATCAGAATTAGGAAAGCACAAATTAAGCACATTTTTTGTTAATTCTGAAGTGTGTTGGAATCAAATACTTAAATATGATCAAAATAGATCAATACACTAGATGATTCCGTTTCCACACATTAGCGTTTCTGCGCTGTATAGTTTTATTAGTAAAACTGTATGCCTGTGCAAATGTAATGGTCATTTCAATTGAAAATGTGTTGTCTGTAATGGCAGTGTGCTACCACACCATGCATACTCCACTCTACACCACTCCACTCTACCCTGCACCACTGCACTCTATGCCAGTTTACTCTACGCCATTACACTCTATTCCACTGCACTCTACCCTGAAACAATCTACTCTACGCCACTGCTCTCTATGCCACTCTACTCCACACCACTCAACTCTATGCCACTGTACTCTACGCCACTCTACTCTAAAACCACTGCACTCTACCCCAATGGACTTTATGCCAATGCACTCTACACAGCTGCACTCTGTCACCACACTACGAAACTACACTCTACTCTGCACCACTGTACTCTATGCCTCTCTATGCCAATGCACTCTACACCACTGCACTCTAAGGCACTCTACTCTGTTACAATGCACTCTCCCCCACTGAATTCTACGCCACTCTTCTCTGCACTCTTTGCCAATGCACTCTATGCCACTCTACTCTGCATCACTGCACTCTACGTAACTGCACTCTGCATCACTTCACTCTACGCCCCTCCTCTCTACACCACTGCACTTTATGCCACTGCACTCCACACCACTACAATGCACCATTGCACTCTACTATGCACCCCGGTACTCCACGCCACTTCATTGTACACCACTCTACTCAACGCCACTGCACTCCGCGCTACTCAACACCACTCTTCGCCACTGCACTCTACGACACTCTACTCTGCACTACGGCACTCTACGGCACTCTACTCTGCACTACTGCATTCTGTGCCAATGCACTCTATGACACTGCACTTTACGCCATACTACTCTGCACCACTGCACTCTACGCCACTCTACTCTACACCACTCTACTCAATCAATCAATCAATCAATCAATCAGGGGTTTGTGAAGTGCGCTACTCACCCGTGAGGGTCTCAAGGCGCTGTGGGGCGGGGGGTGCAGCTCCGGATCAGTCGAAGAGCCAGGTCTTGAGGCACTTCCTGAAGGTGTGCAGAGTGGGGGACCGTCTGATGTTGACTGGGAGCTCGTTCCAGGTTTTTGCTGCCACGTAGGAGAAGGCTCTTCCGCCTGTCCTGGTTCTGCGGATGCGTGGGGTCTCTGCCAGGGCGAGGTCGGCGGAGCGGAGGTTCCTTGTGGGTACGTGGAAGGAGACTCTTTCGTTGCGGTATTTGGGTCCGATGTTGTGGAGGGATTTGTAGGCATGGGTGAGTAGCTTGAAAGTCACTCTCGTCTCGATGGGAAGCCAGTGGAGGTCTCGTAGGTGCCGGGTCATGTGCTCGTATCGTGGAGTTCCGAGGACGAGTCTGGCTGCGGTGTACTGGATGGTTTGGAGCTTGTGTAGCAGGATTTTGTTGATTCCGGCATAGAGGGCGTTGCCGTAGTCCAATCTGCTGGTTATAAGTGCTTGGGTGACGGTCTTTCTGTATTCGGGGGGGATCCACTTGAAGGTCTTGCGGAGGATGCGGAGGGAGTTGAAACAGGTGGAGGCGACGGCGTTGATCTGGCGGGTCAAGGTGAGGGAGGAGTCTAGAATGATGCCGAGGTTCCGGGCGTGGTCCGTCGGGGTGGGTGGGTTTCCAAGGGCAGGGGGCCACCAGGAGCTGTCCCACGCAGTGGGGGAGGGTCCGAGGACGAGGACCTCTGTCTTCTCCAAGTTCAGTTTTGGGCAGCTGTTGCTCATCCAGGCTGCAACATCTTTAATTTCTTCTTGGAAGCTGAGTCTGGTGTCTTTGGGGTTCTTCGTGAGGGAGCGGATGAGCTGGGTGTTGTCGGCGTAAGATACTATGCTGAGCCCATGCTGTCTGACGATGGCGGCGAGGGAGGCCATGTAGATGTTAAAGAGCGTGGGGCTGAGTGAGGATCCCTGGGGTACTCCGCAGTTGATTTCACTAGGTTCGGAGAGGAAGGGGGGGAGTCTGATCCTTTGGGTTCTGCCGGAGAAAAAGGAGAGGATCCAGTCGAGGGCAGTTCCCCATATACCGGCGTCGTGGAGTCTGGCTGCAAGGGTCCGATGGGAGACGGTGTCGAAGGATGTGGAGAGGTCTAGTAGGATGAGGGCCGCAGTGTGGCCCTGGTCGAGTAGCATGCGGATGTCATCGGTGGCGGCAAGGAGGGCGGTCTCTGTGCTGTGGTTGCTACGAAATCCAGACTGGGAGGGGTCGAGGATGGCGTTCTCTTCGATGAAGGTGGCTAGTTGGGTGTTGATGAATCTCTTGGTGACTTTGGCTGCGAAGGGGATGAGAGAGATGGGCCGGTAGTTTTTCAGGTCCGTCGGGTCGGCCGAGGGTTTCTTGAGGAGAGGCTTGACTTCTGCCCGCTTCCAGTCATCAGGGAAGATGCCGGAATCGAGGGAGGCGTTGATGGTCCGGCCTAGTTCAGGTGCAATGCTGCGGCGGCTCTGTGGTAGATGTGCGGTGGGCAGGGGTCCGTGGGAGCTCCTGAGTGGGTGCTCTCCATGGTTGTGGTGGTGTCTTCAGTGGTGGCAGGTTTCCAGGTGGTGATGGTCGGCTGGTTGTCGTGGTGGAGAGGGGGGCGGTGTCCGGAGTCTGTTCGCTGAAGTTGTCGTAGGGGGCCTTGATTTTCAGGTGGAAGTAGGAGCTCAGCTTGTTGCAGAGGTCCTGAGAAGGAGTGACGTCCGTGGCTTCGCTGGGGGGTTTGGTGAACTGCTGTATGACGTTGAAGTATGCGTTGCTTGCGTTGGAGTGGATTTTGTTCTTGATAAAGGTCCGCTTGGTGAATCTTATGCGCTGGTGGTATTCATTCATGGCGTTTCTGTAGTTGTTCTGGTCTTCGGTGGTTTTCCTGTTCCGCCAGAGTTTCTCGAGGCGCCTGCAGGATCGTCTGGCTTCTTGGAGGCCGGTGGTGAACCAGGCGGCCTTCAGGGGGCGTTGTTTGACAGGGTGGCGGAGGGGGGCGAGCTTGTCAGCGCAGCTGGCGATCCAGCGGTGTAGCTCTCTGGCTGCGGAGTTGCCGTCGGTTGTGGCGGAGGGGGGGTCGTGGAGGAGGGTGGTGTTGAGATTTTCCTCTGTGCTCTTGCTCCAGTTCCTCCGTGGCGGGCGCGGGGCGGGTTTGGGTGCGGTGGTGTTGGTGAAGGTGAAATGTACGCAGTGGTGGTCTGTCCAGAGGGGCTGCGAGGTGTGGCTGAAGTGGATGTTTGTTCCTCCTGCGAAGATGGGGTCAAGGGTGTGTCCGGCTCTGTGGGTGGGGGTGGTGACGAGCTGCTTCAGTCCGAGGTTGGCGAGGTTGTCAAGGAGGTCAAGGACGTCACTCTACTCTGCACCACTCCACTCTGCACCACTCCACTCTATGCCACTGCTCTCTACCATGCAACTCTCTAATCTACGACACAGCTTTGTATGTCACTGAATACTATGCCACTGCACTGTAGGCCACCGCACTCTACGACACTCTGTGTTGAAGCACTCTACTCTACACCACTCTACTATACTCTACTTAACGCGATTCCACTCTATGCCACTCCAGTAACCAACACTCTGCCACTCCACTATATAACACTCTGCTCCACTATTTGACATTCCACTCTATGACACTCCACACCACTCTTCTCTATGCCACTAACTTTTAGCCATGCTGAACAGCAACCACGCTGGTGTACAGTATGGCTAAAACACATTGGCAAAGCCAATAGCTCTTGCATAGGCGAGACCTATTGGCTTTGCCAATGCTTGTTCAATGTAGCACTCATTACAGCGCCATTGCTAGACTACCCAATTTCAGTGCTGTTCCCTCTGCCTGCTGTCACTGACATACCACCTGTTCTG
This sequence comes from Calotriton arnoldi, assembly GCA_963921515.1. NCBI lineage: Eukaryota > Metazoa > Chordata > Amphibia > Caudata > Salamandridae > Calotriton > Calotriton arnoldi. The sequence goes on from CAWUFW010008774.1 coordinate 803,820, forward strand.
TCTTAGGGATCTGTGACGCAGGACAGCCAGTAAATATAACTGGAGCTTTGGAGCAGTGAATTCATGAGCCGAGCCACCCATTGCTGAATAAAGCCTAAGGCAGCTCCAGCCCCTGGCTCATCAGTGACAATATAGACAAAGTTACTTACCTTTGCTGGGAGCTTGTCCTCTGAATTAGGGAAGCTTGCATTGACCAAGGGATGGGATAGCGTGCCTCTGAGAAGAGGAAGCACCAGAGGCCAATGGAAGGCCTCAGAGAGGTAGAGCAGTGAAAAGGGAGAGTAAAGAAAGAGGCTTTTGATTTAATTCAGGTCTCCTCCCTGGCTTAAGATGTAAGGCTGCTGTAATGTATGAGGCTGCGCAGGGGTGTCCGTTTTCCACACCCCGGCCTCTTTTGCCCATTTGGTTTCTCCTGTAGTCCTGTGACCGTGGCTACAAATAAAGTACGGGGCTGTGCTTAGGCAGTCCTGCGCTAGCACGTCACCACTGTGTGAGTCTTCCATTACTGCCCCCGTGCAGAGCGCTGATCCAGTGTGCAGATCTGGGCCTACCACAACACTGTGGGCCAGAACACAACAGGCAACGACGGACGGGATGCACCACTGCCAGGTGACACTTGGAACGTCCCTAGCCCTCGACACTATCAGCAGCGGGAAGCAGGATCGCCACTGGCCAGTGTAACCCCGTTTTATTTCAGCCACAGCTGTTTTAAAGTAAGTTGTGAGCCTATGGCGGCCCCGCAAATAACAGCCCACCGCCCACAGTGCATCTTGTACCCAGCTGAAAACACGTGCTCGGCGAGCACAATTTTTGGAAACGCCCTAGGCTGGAGGGAGTGGCTCAAACACATACTACTACCCCACATCAACCAATGACCATGTGGCTGCTAATAAACAGCACCCCATAAGCTAAAAGAGGAGGAGCAGACAGGAATCACCACATTGGGGCTGAACTCAACTGACGTCCCTACCAGTCAGCTTCACAGCAAGGCACACACACAGAGGAACTTAGCCATCAGCACTAGACAGCCTTACCCATGATGTCTGTGCCCACTATCAAACCTTTCGTCATCACTGGCGCACCATCTTCCCAAGCCACCAAATGGGCCACGTGGGTGGACCATCTAGAGACATACTTTGCAGCGGTCAGACTTGGGGTAGAAAGGCGGCAACCAATGTTCCTCCACCTGTGGGGCGCTGACGTCCACAAACTGTCCAAGAAAGTACGTGAGGCCAGACCCCCACATACCTACGCCACCCTCAAGGCGGCTCACACTGCTCACTTGGAAACCCTTAGCCAATCCAGACTATGAACGATTCCTACACAGACAAGCCCGGCAGATGCCAGAGGAGTCAGTGGATGAATTCTATGCCAGGCTCTGTGATTTAGCAGCCACATGCACCCTCCCCGACAAGCAGGATGAAATCCGCGCTCAATTCATCTGGGGCTTTGCATCAGTGAAACAACGTGAACACATTCTGCAGGTGCCCCGCATAACGGTGGAGTCACCATGGGCTGATCAAAAGAACTGTCGAACTCATGGGCAGTCCACATGGAAGCCATCCTCCAACGCTCTATCAAATCCAAACCTGTCAACCAGGTAGGCGCCACCTCCTCACCTCAAAAAAAAGAAAGATCACCCCAAGACGCCACAAACGGCCAGACTATGTAGGTGGAATGGTGGCCCCACCCTGCATGAAGGAGACTGCCCAGCAAAAGGACAGAAGTGCTCTGCCTGGGGCACAATGAATCACTATGCAAACGTCTGTAAATTGACACCAGCCCAAAAAGGGTACAAAAGGAAGACCATCAACCTGGTGGACACCAAGTCGGTGACAGTCGAAGACGACGACATGGATGACAGCGAATCAGAATGGATGGTCTATGTCATCCACATCGTAGAGCTCGACCCGAGGTGCATGCGCCAGGCCCCAAGGTGCCAAGTCATGTTAGAAGGACAACCGATAGTGGCACTCATCAATATGGGGGCCTCGATCAACATCCTGCCTCTGGCACTCTACAAAGGCATGACGACAACACCAACACTGCACCCCACCAGGGTGTACGCCTATGGCAACGCCAATTGCCTCCCGCTGGCAGGAGTTTTCATCACTACCATCAGCCACCAAGGACAAACCACAAGAACCAAAGTCTACGTCACCAAAGGAGTGGCAGACATGCTGCTTAACTGCCACACAGCCGAACGACTACAGGTGGTCCAGTTTGCATTTGGAGTCCATGTGTCAGGACTCACAGGAGGTTTCCTCCTTCTAACTCTATGCTGGCTACCATTTTCCCCCTACAAACTTACCAAAAGTCAGATAATCCCTCAAGCTGGAGTGCTTGTTGGCACCGATGGAACTCCAAGATGGCTGCCAACATGCACATACTGCGACAGCACACCGCTGTTAGCAGTCTAGTCTTTTAGGTTTCATGACATCTGGTGAAGTGTGCTTCAACATTCCACTGCGCACTTCACTGAAGAAATAATTTGAAGAGTACCTGTTTTCCCAGCGTCGTGGAAGTCAGTTAGGGTAGTTGCGATAAAATCGGGGTTAGCTTAGTCGGAACTACATTCCCTCACTAATCAGGTTAGTGTTAAATTATGTAGCTAATATAAAACATTCTGTGAGAAAAGGTTATCGTGTCAGAGGTAAATTTCTATTTAAAGAGAAAAAAGGAAAGAAGTCAGAATATATTTTCCTTCCTTTGAAAACTGGAAATACTTTTCAGTAATTGCTTTCCTTAGCCGAGAAGATTAAATAAAAAGCTTTTTGAATCAGCTGTCTTTTTCAGCTGTTCCAGAATCTGTCAGACGCAGGCGTGACCTTTCAACACGCAGTGTCTTCTTAGACTGAAACTTGTTCACTCTTCTGAGAATTAATTAAAAGGTGAAGTCAGGGTCAAAAGCCCCGCATATTTCTTTCTCATGCCACCTGTTAGGTTTGAAGACAAATAATGTGAAGGCTAGTTACAGAACTCCAGTAATGTTCTCCTCACATATGGCCAGAATAAATTAACTCTTCAGCAAACATTAAAACCGGGGGCAGAATAAATTGTGCTTCCAGCAAACATTAAAACCAAAGGCCTGAATAAAACGAACGCTTCCTTTTAACATTTAACCTAAGTTCTGAAGCATTGTTTAAAAACTAATTAAAGACAGAAAACCAGTCATCCTACTACAGAAACCCCAGTTCAAGGCCCACTCCAGTCTCTTAACAGTGAGTTAATAGAAAGAAAGAGAAACCCAAATAATACCTAAATTAGGAATACAGAAATAAATACTTACCTTATCTTTCTTACATTAAGGAATAGCAGGATCAAGTGCAGATTGTACCTGAGAACGAAAAGGAAAGAGATCTGAGTGAAGACTTCTCATACAACCTAGCAAACAATACATGAGAAGTAGAAGAGAAGTAAGCTTCAGTAAACATTCTGGTAAGATAAGTTATTTATACACCATAGAAAAAACAGTAAGTTAAAAGGCACAGTAAATAAAGGTTTTTACATGTTAATGTTGCAGTCCAGTAAGAAGAAGAAGAAGACGTAGCTGAACAGGCAGAATATTGGAGCAGTCTCTTCTCTGTCCCCAACCCCTTTTCCCCCCTTAGAACTTACCTGCAATGGAATACTAAAAGACCTAGCAGGGTTGGTTCTGAGAAGGGTATTGGGACCTAGCGTCATTCTGCTCCTGTGTGGTTCAGACAGCAATAAGTATTTAGACCCTGACAGAGTGAAGTGCCCACGTTGGTACAAGCACCTGAGCAGAATGGACTTGATTTAAAAAATTTGGGCGAGATTTTGAGTAATATACAAAGGGACTTAGAGGCGGTCAGAGAGGAAAATAAAATACTAAGACAGGAGATAATAACCTTTAAAACGGGAACACCAGTTTTGGGATCTAGGCCAAGCACCACATCCTTTGAAACCCAGAGTCCTAACATCAGCACTTCATCCTTTGCCCCCACACAAGTAATCCACTCATTATCCCCAGTAATTCCTCTTGCCCCTCCAGGGCGATTCAATGGAGACCCGCAGAAAGCGCAATTTTTTTTGACCCAATGCTCTCTGCATTTTATGTGCCGTCCAACGATCTTCCCCGATGCTCAATCCCGAGTGGCGTTTATCTTGTCCTACCTTAGTGGGGACGCCGCCTCATGGTCCATGCCACTAGTAACCAAGGATGACTCAATTTTGTACAGTTTAGATGACTTCAAGAAGGAATTTCTCCGAATTTTTGATAGAAGAACAGCATCTCAAGCTTCAGACAACGAACTGTTGGAGTTAAAGCAAGGAAACCGAGAACTCGTGTCTTACCTAGCCCAATTTAATAAACTAGTGGTCGAGACCAACTGGCCCGAGGATAAAAGAGCAGCAGTATTCTATAGAGGATAGCGAGAGGAACTGAAGGACGCTCTATCTCAAATCCCTAATCGACCCACCGATATCTCTACCTTAGTGGATTTAACCTTAGAGATCGATTATCGGCAAAGTGAGCGGAAAGGAGAACGGCGGAAGGAGCTTAGACCAAGTGTTCCTCGTTTTGACCGTGTCAAAACAGAATCCACACGGACAGTAGAGAGTTCTTCGGGAATTGAACCCATGCAAATCGGTGTAGTCAGAGGTCCACTCTCTAAAGAAGAAAAAGAAAAGAGAAGGCTGAACAAACTGTGCCTATATTGTGGAGGAAGTGGACATTTTGTCAAGAATTGCTTAAAAGACCAAAGTTGCCGGCTAAGGAGAAGGAAAACTAGAGGCACCACAGGTAAGGGGAGTTGGACCTGTGGATGCGGATGGAAAAACGACTCCAACAAATCACCAATTGGCAAACACACTACAAGTCTCCTCTCCCCATTTGGTTATGACTGTGACTTTAAGGTTTAGAGATGTGGTTTTGACAGGAATCATCGTCATGGTAGATTCTGGGGCAACAGGTAATTTCTGCGACCACAAATTCGCTAGCCTGATCGGTTTACAAGCTATCAAGAAGGAGAAAAGTGAGAAGGTCAGAGCGGTGGATGGTACGGATTTAACTTCAGGGCCCATAACCAGTCATACTGAATTGGTACACATGACTACTGTCGAAGGACACCAAGAGACCTTGCAATTTAATTTAATAGACGCCCCCAATTTCAACTGATTCTAGGTCTACCATGGCTAACGGAACACAACCCATTAATTGATTGGGGAGCCCGAACTATTCAATTAAATTCAGACTACTGCACCAAAAATTGTTTCGACGACCAGACACATTCTTCTGTAATCTGCGCTGCCACCCAATTGTGTGAAGGCGGAGGTTCGGTATGTGCGATCCAAACTACCATGATACCAGATGAATACCAAGACTTTGCAGACGTCTTTGATGAGATTAAGGCAGAGACGTTACCCCCACAGGCCCTATGACTGCAAAATTGATCTAGAACCAGGGGCTAATCTACCATGCAGCAGAGTTTACGCATTAACGGAGAAGGAAAACATCCATTTGAAGGAATACCTAGCTCAGAATCTGGAGAACGGATTTATACGACCGTCGCAGTCCCCTGTCTCTTCCCCACTTTTTTCGTGCCGAAAAAGGGGAGATCTCAGGACTTGTATTGACTTTAGAGCGATTAACAGGATAACTGTGAAGAATCGTTATCCATTGCCTCTCATTTCAGTACTAATTGATCAAGTGAAGGAAGCAAAGATATACACTCGCCTAGACCTACGAGGAGCGTACCACTTGATTAGACTCCGGGAAGGCGACGAGTGGAAGACTGCGTTCAGGACCAAATTTGGCCTTTATGAGTATCTTGTGATGCCATATGGTCTCTATAACGCACCAGCGGCCTTCCAGTACTTTATCAATGATGTTTTAAGTGAATTCATTGACCGATGCGCTATAGTCTACATAGATGACATCCTGATTTATTCCAACACGGTTGAAGAACATCACGACCAGGTCAGAGCAGTTTTACAACGTCTACGAGAGAACTCTCTATACGTTAAATTGGAGAAATGCCTCTTCAACACAGATACAGTAGAATTCCTAGGTTTTGTGTTATCACCTGCAGGAGTTCGAATGGATGAGCAAAAAGTGAAGGCGATAACAGACTGGAAATCTCCTACCAGTATCAAAGAGGTTCAAAGCTTTATCGGATTCTCTAATTTTTACAGACGATTCATTAATGGATTCTCCAATAAGATACTTCCGCTGACTCGTCTTCTGAAGAAGGGAGTTCCGTTCCAATGGTCAGAAGAAGCAGAAGAAGCTTTTCAGTTGATGAAGGACAGTTTCACCACAGCACCGGTGTTGCTTCATGCAGATCCCTCTGAGCCTTTTTATTTGGAGACAGACGCATCGGACCTAGCCATCGGAGGGATACTTTCTCAGAGGCACAAGGACACGGGACAGTTACACCCGGTGGCATATCGGTCCTGCAAACTCAACCCTGCGGAATGCAACTATACGATTACAGAAAAAGAACTCCTGGCAATCAAAGATGCCTTCAAAGATTGGAGGCATTACTTAATGGGGGCAAAACACACCGTAACGGTGTTTACGGACCACCGCAACCTAAAATTTTGCGATCTGCTCGAACTCTCACACTACGTCAGCTGCGTTGGTCTCTTTACTTCGCGGACTTTGATTTTGTTATCACTTTTCGTCCCGGATCCAAGAATGGAAAGGCTGATGTCCTCTCTAGACTCGACACAGAAAATCAAACTTCAGTCATTGAAAACCAGCAAATCATACCTGATGGAAAATTCATTGGAACTATCTCCTTAGAACCCTTTGAACATCACGTTCGAAATTTGATGACCGACCTTGAAATGGAGAACTGGGCCACAGAAGATCCACAACGTTTCATTCGCAATGGCCTCTCCTATTTAGGTACCACCCTGTATTTACCCACCAAGGAGCTTCAGCTGAAGGCAATGCAGGAATGTCACGACAACCCTCTGGCTGGCCACAAAGGTGTTGTGAAAACCGAAGAATTACTCAAACGTCGTTTCTGGTGGCCATACATGTGCCGAGACGTCCGTCAATATGTGTTAGGCTGTGAAATTTGTGCACGTGGAAAATCGGACAGGCAAGCTCCTAAAGGTCTCCTACAACCCATGCCAACCCCCCATATCCTTGGCACACAGTCTCCTTAGATTTGATTGTTGATCTACCTTCTTCCCATGGGTATGATACCATTCTTGTAGTTGTCGACACCTTTAGTAAGATGGCACATTATATACCCTTCATAGGTACACCCACTGCTAAACAATTGTCCCAACTTTTCAATCAACATGTTATTCGCCTTCATGGGATTCCTAGGGTCCTCGTTTCAGACAGGGGCTCTCAGTTCCTATCACGATTTTGGAAGGCTTACATCAAAGGCCTTAATATTGACCATCGTTATTCCACCAGTTTTCACCCAGAAACTGATGGTCAGACTGAACGCATTAACCAAGACCTAGAACAACACCTCAGACTTTATTTGTTAGATGAGGAGGGTGACTGGCTTGACCACTTATGGACTGCGGAGTATGCTCACAATAATGCTCTAAATGTATCCACTGGCCACTCCCCTTTCTTTATAAACTCAGGCAGACATCCCAATTCTCATGCTAATTTTGATGATATTAATGTTCCTGCTGTTCAAGATATCGCCCGACAGTTAACTAAAATTCATCACTCAGTAACCCAGAATTTGTCGATCGCGAAGGATCGTTACAAACACTTCGCTGACCGAAAACGTAAAAAGAACCTGAGCTTCATGTAGGAGACTTAGTCTGGTTGAGTACTAAAAATCTCAGACTCAAAGGTCCCCGTAAATTTCAGCCTCGTTTTATGGGTCCTTATCCAATTGAGAAGGTCATAAATCCAGTCTCTTATCAACTATCTCTTCCTGGTTCTACCAAAATTCATCCAGTATTTCATGTTTCTCTCCTTAAACCAATTCAACCGGGGTTGCGTAGGGTTTCCCCTCCTGATCCTCTGATGGTTAATGGTGAGGCGGAGTACGAAGTTAAACGAATTTTGGACTCAAAACTCATCCGCAATGACATTTTCTACCTCATTGATTGGCAAGGTTATGGACCTGATGAACGTTCCTGGGAAAAGAGTACTAATGTCCATGCCCCCCGTTTAATTAGAGCCTTTCATGCCAAATTCCCTGCCAAACCACGACCGGAGGAAACCCCGTTGGGAGGGGGTACTGTCAGGACTCACAGGAGGTTTCCTCCTTCTAACTCTATGCTGGCTACCATTTTCCCCCTACAAACTTACCAAAAGTCAGATAATCCCTCAAGCTGGAGTGCTTGTTGGCACCGATGGAACTCCAAGATGGCTGCCAACATGCACATACTGCGACAGCACACCGCTGTTAGCAGTCTAGTCTTTTAGGTTTCATGACATCTGGTGAAGTGTGCTTCAACATTCTACTGCGCACTTCACTGAAGAAATAATTTGAAGAGCACCTGTTTTCCCAGCGTGGTGGAAGTCAGTTAGGGTAGTCGCGATAAAATCGGGGTTAGCTTCGTCGGAACTACATTCCCTCTCTAATCAGGTTAGTGTTAAACTATGTAGCTAATATAAAACATTCTGTGAGAAAAGGTTATCGTGTCAGAGGTACATTTCTATTTAAAGAGAAAAAAGGAAAGAAGTCAGAATATATTTTCCTTCCTTTGAAAACTGGAAATACTTTTCAGTAATTGCTTACCTTAGCTGAGAAGATTAAATAAAAAGCTTTTTGAATCAGCTGTCTTTTTCAGCTGTTCCAGAATCTGTCAGAGCAGGCATGACCTTTCAACACTCAGTGTCTTCTTAGACTGAAACTTGTTCACTCTTCTGAGAATTAATTAAAAGGTGAAGTCAGGGTCAAAAGCCCGGCATATTTCTTTCTCATGCCACCTGTTAGGTTTGAAGACAAATAATGTGAAGGCTAGTTACAGAACTCCAGTAATGTTCTCCTCACATATGGCCAGAATAAATTAACTCTTCAGCAAACATTAAAACCGGGGGCAGAATAAATTGTGCTTCCAGCAAACATTAAAACCAAAGGCCTGAATAAAACGAACGCTTCCTTTTAACATTTAACCTAAGTTCTGAAGCATTGTTTAAAAACTAATTAAAGACAGAAAACCAGTCATCCTACTACAGAAACCCCAGTTCAAGGCCCACTCCAGTCTCTTAACAGTGAGTTAATAGAAAGAAAGAGAAACCCAAATAATACCTAAATTAGGAATACAGAAATAAATACTTACCTTATCTTTCTTACATTAAGGAATAGCAGGATCAAGTGCAGATTGTACCTGAGAACGAAAAGGAAAGAGATCTGAGTGAAGACTTCTCATACAACCTAGCAAACAATACATGAGAAGTAGAAGAGAAGTAAGCTTCAGTAAAGATTCTGGTAAGATAAGTTATTTATACACCATAGAAAAAACAGTAAGTTAAAAGGCACAGTAAATAAAGGTTTTTACATGTTAATGTTGCAGTCCAGTAAGAAGAAGAAGAAGACGTAGCTGAACAGGCAGAATATTGGAGCAGTCTCTTCTCTGTCCCCAACCCCTTTTCCCCCTTAGAACTTACCTGCAATGGAATACTAAAAGACCTAGCAGGGTTGGTTCTGAGAACGGTATTGGGACCTAGCATCATTCTGCTCCTGTGTGGTTCAGACAGCAATAAGTATTTAGACCCTGACACCATGTCAGCGCCCACAACTCGCTGATTGCAGAGTTTGAACAACTCTTCCAGGGCATTAGATGGGTAAAAAACAGCTGCTCAGGATACCACCAGATCCTCGTTGCATCTGAGTCCCGGTATGTGACCACTTTCTCCACTCACCTGGGTCTACGCCGATATAAATGCCTCAACTTCGGCATCTCTAGTGCAGCGGAGGTGTTTCAGGATATCATCCATGGGGAGCTGGCAGGCCTCCCTGGCATCCTGAATATCAGTAATGACATATTGGTCCATGCTTCCATGCTGGAAGAGCATCTACACAGGTTGAGGTTCATGTTCCATCAACTGCAAAGCTGTGGCCTGACTTTACACAAGAAAAAGTGTGAATTCCTAAAAGAAGAAATATGTTCCTTCGGACACCATTTTTCTGCTAAGACCCTGCCAAGATCTATGACATCCAGAATGCGCCTGCACCCTCCAACGTCACAGGAGTGAGAGGTTTCTTGGGGATGGTCATGTACTGTGGCTGTTTCATGAAGAACCTGGCCCAACTCACCTGGACACTACGGGAACTCACAAAGGCGTCAAGCCCCTGGCAATGGGGTTCTGAGCTAGAACAATCTTTCCAAGACACCAAACACGCCTTGTCTGCCGACACCACCCTCTCCTACTTTGACCCCAGCAAAGACACTGAGCTGTCCGTGGATGTCAGCCCTACAGGTCTGGGAGCAGTCCTGTCCCAGAGACAGTCATGCATAGAGTGGGCTCTCATCGCCTATGCCAGCTGTGCTTTGACCCCCCACTGAGCAACGATACTCCCACATCGAGAAGGAGGCAATTGCAATTCAATGGGGATGCAGGCATTTCCATATCTATCTCTACGGACACCCATTCATCATCATCACAGATCATAAATCCCTGTTGCCACTCTTCAAAGGTTCGACTTCAATGCTTCCACCAAGGTTTGAGAAGCGGATACTCCAGCATCAAGAATACCAGTTCTCTGTAGAGTACTGACTGGGAGCCCACAACCCGGCAGAAGGTCAAAAGAACAGTTCAGCAGTGCAGTCTCTGCCAAGCGCCGGGGGAAATGACCCTCCTCCGACCTTCATCACTGAGCTGTCACAGAGTGCGCCCTGGCAAGCGGCTAGCGTGGATTTCTTAAGTCTACCAAACGGTAGGCATCTTCTCGTTGTCATAGATGACCATTCCCGGTACCTGGAGGTCGAGATAGTGAGGACCACCTCTGCTTAAGAAACCATCCCGATCTGTAAAAGATAATGTCCACCGTTGGCCTCAGCCGGGAGTTACGTACAGACAACGGGCCCCCCTTCAATGTCCAAGACATGGCGAACTACTTCACGTCTCGAGAGACTAAGCACCCCCGGATCACCCCGCACTGGCCCTAAGCAAACGGCGAGGTAGAAAGATTCATGCAAACCATCACAAAGACTATTTGCACTATGCAAGCTGAGCAGCAGTGTGAAGAGAGTGCAATCTACACATTCCTAAAAGACTACCGGCTGACGCCCCACTCCACCATCGGAGTGGCACCCAGCACTCCCTGCTTTAGGCGGAAAGTCACAGATGTAATTCCCCATCACCCTACCTGGGAGTAAGCACCGGTGCCACCCAACCGTGACCAAGCTCGCTTGAAAGAGCAAAACCACCAGGCATCCCAGCACAGACGATCACAAGTCCCAAAACTCTCTGTTGGGAACTGGGTGCTCATCAAGGACCGACACCCCGGGAGCAAGTTCTGACTTTCCCTTGAGCTGCGACCCTGGAGAATCTCTCAGATCAGCTGGACTATGATAACAGCCTCCAGAGGCCGAGAAACAGTAACTCGAAACATGTCTCATTTCAAACTGTTCAAGGGAAACTCCGGAAGCCAGCCAGATCTCTCTGACCCACCCATGCAGAGACCTGCGGAGGACCTTCCTGAAGCTGATCTGGTGCCTCCTCCACAGCCCCCTGAGGGGCTGTTGTCTCCACTGCCCTCCTGAGCAGAACAGGAACCAGGTGGACTGATGGATGCTGGGCTTTTGCCACCCAGTCGGGGTTTCCCGAGGTATCACCTCCAGAGGAACCAACACCGTCCCAGCAGTTTCAGAACTATGTGATGGACTGATGGAAAAGAGACAGTACACTGCTACAGTCAGCATCTTAAACCACCTGTATCCTTTTGATTCAGTTGTGTTTGTAATTATTATTTTGTGGCTCATGGTTGAAATGTTTTGTTGTTGAGATGTGTCCTGCTGGCAACCTGCCGTAATGTTTTAGTTTATTCAAAATAAAGTAGGAGTGTAATGTATGAGGCCACGCAGGAGTGTCGGCGCTCCACACTGCGGCCTCTTTTGCCCATTTGCTTTCGCCTGCAGTCATTTGACCGCGGCTATAAATAAACAGGTGGAGCTGTGCGCAGGCAGTTTCCCGCCAGCATGCGACCAGTGTGTGAGTCTCCCCTCCCCATTACTTATCAGTAAGGGTGCAACACCCATTGGGCTGAAAAGGCTTCAGCCCACCTCCCGCCATCCGTCAACAGCCGTAAGATGGGCTGGGCTGCAGCAGACGGCCCCTCCCATCCTTCTTGAAATCAGTGAGCCATTTATAGTTTTTCTGGCCTCTGTTTATTTTCTTTAATTTTTTTTGTTCATTGCTTCTTGTGGTTTCACTTTCATAAAAATAATACTCACCTGGGCTACATAAGTTGTCCTGAGAGTAAGTTTCAGCATCGGCCGCCATAAACGAAGGGTGGTGGGGCGGGTGGGGTCGCGCGGGAGGCATCGTGCGGGAGGCGGGGGGTTGAATATAAATTTTTTACAAAGAAAAAACTTACCTTTTGTCGCTGGCCGCTCCACCGATGCGTCTCCTCGAGACGCCTCTCCTCTTCCTGCCTGCTGGTCCCAGCAGCCCCTGGGAAAGACTCCCTGTCCAATCCCTGTGCTGCAGAGCAGTGCGGGTATTGGTCTGAGCAGGCAGAAAAGACGCCTTGCTCAGACCATAGAGTCTGTGGGGTTTCTCCAGCCTGGCTGCTCAATGCAGCTGGGCTGGAGAAAACCTAAATGCGCATGTGTGTTTTGGTCGGCCTGAGACGGCCGGCCAAAACACATATGCGCACTTAGGGAGTGGAGTGCACGTCACACTCCTCCTCCTGCCTCCCATACCTTGGCCCCGCCCCTCCCAACAGCGCTGGCTGAGAGCCGGGAAATGTAAATTAAAACGATGCAAGAACATCGTTTTAATGTACATTTGCTGGCTTTGAGCAAGGCAGTGGGGTGACGCTCCTCCGCCATTGCGGAGGAGCCGCCACTAAATTCTCGGTTTTCAGAGTACTGTTCGGGGGTTTTTCTGAATTTTAAATACATGTCCCGGTTTTTGGGCTGCCACAGCACAGATGCGCACTTAGGTTTCTCCAGCCCGGCTGCATTCAGCAGCCGGGCTGGAGAAACTCCCACAGACTCCATGACCTGAGCCGGGCGTCTTTCCTGCCTGCACAGGCCAATCCCCGTGCTGCTCTGCAGTGCAGGGATTGTCTAGGAGTCTGTCCCCGGGGCTACTGGGACCCAGGAAGAGGCCAGCAGGAGCGACGCGGGAAGCAGCCGGCGGCGTCAGGTGAGTTTTTTTGATTTATTATTATTACCAAGCCCCCCGTGCAATCTCCCCCCCCCCAGCATAACCCACCCACCCCAGCACCCTTTGTTAATGGCGGCCGCCGCTGCATGTGTGTTTTGGTCGTCCTGAGACGGCCGGCCAAACACACATGAGAACTTAGGGGGTGCACAAGCACTCCTCCTCCACCCTCCCATGCCCCGCTCCTCCCTGCACAAGCTGGCTCAGAGCCGGCAAACGAAAAATAAAACGAGCATCGTTCTATTTTTCGTTTGCTGGCTCTGCGCCAGGCAGTGTGGCGACGCTCCTTCGCCATTGCAGAGGAGCCGCCACTGAATTCTCGGTTTTCAGAGGACTGTCCCACCGTTTTTCTGAATTTTAAATATGTGTCCCGGTTTTTGGGCCAAAGGGTCGAATAACCCTGCAAAGCAAAATTCAAATTTATGCTCTAGGTTCCAAAGGACCTATATTTTACAAATAAACTCGATTTCCTCGTATTCCAGTGTACTTGCATTCAATTTGTATTTTCTTGAACAAAACATATTCTGGCAAATTTTAATTAATATGACAAAAAAGACAAAGTTTGCTTTTTTACTCAGAGACCTCAAGTATTACTCAAGAACTCTGTGTTACAAAGCAAACTTTGTCTTTGCAAGAATATGCTTTTGCCAGTATATGTTTTGCATTTCAAAAAATAAAAAATTGAATGCAAATACACTGGAATACGAGAATATAGACTTTTATTTGTAATAATGTTAAGACATTAGGGGTGAAGGGTAAACAATTAACATTGTGGATAAATTGTGGATACATATAGCCTTTAGTCCTACTACTATGTCTGGCCTGCTGACCTGTCCCGGTGTTTGTGTCTCAAAATCTGGTCACCTCAGGAGAGGGGCAAAATGAGACGTGTACAAAGACGGGTCAGATAATGTGAGTGGTGAGACAGAAAGCTAGAGAGGGGTAAAGAGTACAACGAGAGATGAGGTGTAGAGAGAAAAGAAATGAAGTGGAGAAACAAACGTGAGGGGGAGAAAGGTGACATTGACAATCAAGGTAGACAGAGGGTGAAGTAGAGAGGTGTAGAGACTAACGAGGTTGATAGATGTAGAAAATGGTGAGGTAGGGTGAGTTGAAATATAGACGGAAGTGCAGAGAGAGATGGGACAGAGGTAGAGAAAAGAAGTTAGAGAAGAAAATGTAGTGAGAAATTGATAAGGTAGTGAGCGAATTTAGGTTATCTTGACTTCCATCTGCATTCCCTCTAAAATCAGTGCCAGGGTCATCATGTGCAATGGCTCCATCAAGGCACTGCTCCAGGTCCTGAGCTTTATAGAATCAACCAGATGCCACAGTTGTGTAGTGAGCAATAAATACTTCTTTTGGTACAATTTCAGCCTTTCTTATTCACTCTGGTGTGGTTTATAGCTGCTCAAAAGAATACATTTCTCTGGTGATGATTTCAGAAACGTTGGCAGTGGAGGGAGGTGTAAAGCTCAAGAATCCTTAATTGTTCAATTTCTAAGCCCACTGTACTCGTGAGGGGGCACCCAGAGATCACTTACATTTTATTCATGTGTGCGCACTGCTGTTTGGCTGCAGCTAGACATAGGTAAGAGGCGTAGCCCTTTCTAACCCCTACCACTGGACAAGAGAAGGCACACCACCTTTCTCCAGTCATATCCCTGCGGTCCCTGGTAACTGTGGTTCCTCCTCCTCCAATGCGGTGTGCACGCTTTCCTCCTATGATAACGTCTGTGATCAATTACACCCTGTCGTGACTAGGCGAGTGTGCAGGATGAATGGCCTCCTATGATAGACACAAGGAATGCTCGACAAAATGGTGATCCCCCTTCGAGTTGGATTTTTAACTCCTTGTGGACATCACACCCTGAGTCCTGCTGTCCCGGGCATCAGTGCCAGAGACCTAGTGGATGTCTAATGAGATGGAAGAACATACATCTATCTGCATTCTCTGAGTGCGGGACATCAGCCCTGCAACAGCTTCTGAACTCCCAACTCCTTACTGGTATGTCCAGCATCACCCAGCAACCACTAGACCTTGGTAGAGAGAGTGGCTTCCACAGGCCAAGGCACTTTGGGCTGACATGTTGCTGCAGACCCCTTCCCCTGCTCTGCAGCATCGCAAGGAGAATTGAAAAGGCCCAGGAGCAAGGAGGAAAAGCCCAGGAGGGGTGGTACCCGGGTTTGAACGGAGTTTCGAGATGTAAAGGAAGCTTGTCTGGTCCTGGCTTCTCGCCCCTAAAGACAGAACCAGTCACTTGTACTTCAGGTAATTTCAAGGAGAAGCTCGTTAGCACGTGACCGCAGAGAGGTGTAGCTGGGTTATAAACCTACATGTGGCTGTAATCCTTAAAGCGTAGCGCTGACACTGAGTTTTTTAATGCAAATGCTTGCGTTACACCTTATCTGAGTCACAAACGTTCTTGGACTACACCTTGATTGCTCATCCATGGTGTCCAAGCAGGTCAAGGGCACAACGGGAGCATCCTGGAGGGTTATTTATAGCTTGATGGATGATGGGCGGGAGTCCTGTCCACTCGTCCCATATAGCCATGTATATTCAGTGAATAGGGCGGACGGGACATTGCTTATGTTCGGCAGATGTCCCGCTTCCGTCAAACTTTAAATAACGCCTTTGATTATCTGTTGGGGTAAAGCAGTCTTTGATGGCCTGGTACAGAAGCGGTACACGGCAGTGTTCATCACAGATACTTAACAGCACCGACTGCTCGAGTAACCAGACAAAAGGACTCAACAGGGCACCATGGAAACATATAAACATATCACTGTGACAACTCCCGCCTTTCGTTCCTTCGAGACGAGACCTCGTCGGTAGAAGGAGAGAACAGGGTGTTTCCATCACAGGGTACATTCTAAACTACCCTGGATGTCACTGTGCAAACAGGAAGTGAGCACCTAAGCAGCAAT
The DNA here is from genome assembly GCA_963921515.1 of Calotriton arnoldi. NCBI lineage: Eukaryota > Metazoa > Chordata > Amphibia > Caudata > Salamandridae > Calotriton > Calotriton arnoldi. The sequence goes on from CAWUFW010008774.1 coordinate 820,042, forward strand.
CCTCATACAAACACAGTGAATCATTGTTCGAGTCCTCATTAATTGACAGTTAATGCAGAGCTACGTCATTTCCTCTGACTGCCAGAGGATGCGTTTTTCAGTTCCTTGAGGCAGACGATATTCCACGGATTTCTCAAGGCTGCTCTCCTTTTGCAACGACAAATGCTGCGTTCATCTCCCTAAGTGGAAGAGAGATTTTTAATTAGATGCTTTGCTTGCAACTGCCCTTGCTTTCACTTCCTGGTTCAAACCAGAGGACACATGGGAAGCAGAACCTTCTGTCTTCTCAAAGCTATTGTAACCACGGTTTGCTGCCCTGACACATTGTCCATAAAGATGAACAGCTTGGGTGGTCGAGACTGAGAGCTGGTAGGTAGATAACAAAGAGCCAATCAAAGGCTCCAAGCTCAGTATTGTGTTCCTGCATCAGAACGAGTCACCGTTGGCAAAGGGCTTTCATTGGCAGCCTTAGCACGAGGCAGAGATGCCTTCGTCACCACAGAATGAAATTGTTCAGCCTCACCTCTGTTGGCAATGTATCCACTCTAGGCGCGTTGGATGGGGTACGATCCGAAGATTCATTTATTTATTTATAGATTTATGCGGTGCGGGCCATGCCCTGAGGGTGTCACAGCACTTGACATAGAACCAAAAACAAACCATGTTGTCATTGAATCAGAGATAGTCTTCTAAATACTTAGCATTTCCAATCGCAGCTTCTAACAAATGGACTTGTATTTCTAGTAATTCGCTATTTGTGAATTCCATGAAGAGTGCATAGGATAAGAAGGGTGCAGTACTGCAGCACGATTAGAGAACTGAAGCAGCTAGTCACTGCTTGTTGCCAAAGACAAGACTAGGCGTCAGGAAGACGTATGTAGAGGACATTCCAAGAGATGGCGTGTCAGATCTTTCATTGTTTTAAAAACAAAACAACTATTTTATTAATTTTCAGTTATCCTTATTTCCCAGATTAAAAAAACCCAATTAAAATGAAATAGCATGATTCTGCAGGCAGGATTCTGAGGTACACGTGTAGAACGGATGCAGAGACTCCCATCGCAGAGATGTCTGGAATCCCTTGCTAGTGTTTCCATTGGCCTTAACCTTTTCAAACTTTTTCGGGTATCCCCTTTGTTCATAAACTCACTCCTTGGGATCCCTACCCCAGTCCATGCTGGCTTTCCAGCCACACATTGTTGGGGGTTAGGCACTGTCCCACAGTCATCCTGCCCTTCTCGCTCCAAGCCCAGCCAGTGTGAGAAGCCTATTGAGTGTTGCGATTCATTCAGGACATCACTCGCCCACCAGGAGGTGTACATTATTAGCACCTTTTGCCATACCGGTCCCATATGCTCAGGTAAAGTATAAACCTTCCTACTTTTGTGATGCTGGATATACTCAAACTCCATAATTCTGATGAATTTCCAAAATGAAGAAAGGGGGCAGAGATGAGGCAGGAAGAAAAAGAAGACGCAAGACGAATGTAAGAAGGGAAAAAGGGGGAAGGACAGAGGAGGGGGTGGATGGGGTGGAGGAAGTAGTTTGTAGAAAAGAAACAAGGAAGGGTATAATGGCAGTCGGAGCAGCACTAGTGATAATGGGGTGGGGGGCAAAAGAATTCGAGAGGGGAACCCCTTGAAAAAGGTGCAGTTAAGTAGGGAAACAATCTCTCCCACCCTTTAAAAGATACATGGGCATATTCACAAGGACTTATCGCCGAGTTATCGCCACCTTAACGCATCAAAAGTGGAGACAGATTTAACGCCCCATTCACAAGCGGGTGCAAACTGCAGACATCGCCAGTATTCCCGCGATAACTGCTGCAAATTTTATCCCCACGGGTGACATCACCAACTAACCCTAATGAGATGCAGAGTAGGCCTTACAGTGCAAAAACTCACTAAAACACCACTACACCACTTTCACAACGAACTGCCAGATCTGCGATGCGAACCAAAAACAGGCGATAAGCCGCGGTAGCAGCAGGGAATTAACACCTGCCTTTTGCTGGTGTTAAGCAGGACGACTACCTGCAGCATGAAAGGGAGCCCAGCCAAGAGCCACATCTGAAGACCCACAGATGCCATGGAGACAATGATCATGCAGCTCGGAGACCCATGAGGGCCACAACACCCACCGCCACCACTCCCAGGCCCCCCTCTCCCCCAGACCACCCTCCCCGGACAAACACATACCGTGCACGACACAAGAGCCACAAAAAGCACATGATGTCTCACAATGACAAAAAGAAACACACGTGTGGTCAGAAGATCGAGAAACAGTCACTCATCATTGAAGTAACAACCAAAAACTTTATTGAAATACAACACAAAACACCAATGCGGAAGACTCCTGTCGGGTCCGTCCGGGACAACCTTGATGTCACAGCCTAGAAAAAAAAGCACCACATCAGAACGTGTGTCATGCGCACATCAAAGGAGCGAGACACAGAGAAACAGAGAAGGAAAGAAAGGCAGAGAGAGAAAGAGAGAGAAGGAAAGGAAGGGAGAGAGAGAGAGAGAGAGAAGGAAAGGAAGGAGAGAGAGAGAGAGAGAGAGAGAGAGGGAGGGACACTGCCGCCCCGCGCACCCAGGCACCACTGCTCACCTGCTGCCACCGGTGTGTCTCCAACCACGTGCCGGGATACACTGCAAGCCACTAGGTCTGCAATCTGTAATCGAGGTCAGAGTCAATCATGGCAGAGTCCATCTCACTGCACACGGCAACAACGCCTGTCCGTCCTTCGCACACATGCAGCCGCACCCTACCCCCTCCCGCCGGCCAGCGCTGGCTGTCCGCACTTGCGCACCCAGGCCCCACTGCTCACCTGCCGCCAACGGTGTGTCCACCAGTGGGCACACCACGTGCCCGTGCAAGCTCCAGGCCCCGGTCCCGCCACCATGGCATGCTCCACATCATGCGGACCCGCACCGCGGACCAGCAGGTCCCACACATGACGCTGAGTCCTGAGGCATCAATGGCAGAGACCACATCAGTGCACACGTCATCATCGCAGGCTGCACACCCGCTCAGCAATTTCGGTGCCACTAACCCTGTGCAACCCCAGTCAGCGCCACGTGGTGGTAGGCCCGTGACGGCCGCAAGGCTTCGGGTGCCACTAACCCTGTGCAACCCCAGTCAGCGCCACATGGTGGTAGGCTCGTGACGGCCGCAAGGCTTCCGGTGCCACTAACCCTGTGCGCAACAACTCATGGGCCCTTTATGATTGAGAATCGTGGAACGTCCGTCATCCAGTCACCACCGGCAGTGGGGAATGTGACGTTGTCTGCCCCTTATATTGGGGGTGTCACATGGCCTGTGACGCCTGTGCCGGATGGGTGTGGTGTGTGTGCAAACCTGCCCTCAGGGAGTGGCCGTGACATGCTGACAACTAGACCAGTGACCTGCAGACCACTAGCGTGTAAACCTGCGACATGTAGCTATGTGGCCCCCCCTCGGAGCGTAAGCGGAGTGGTCTGGCCTGGCGTTCGCCGGACCAGCGCAGGGCTTGCAACAATGACTCGGGGGATCTGGGCGTGGTTCAGTCCATGTCCGGACAAGGAAGTGACTAATGCGTGTGTCCCTGTTGTAGTGTCTACGGCACCCGGAACGCAATCGGCAACGTAGCACACTGTGACTGAAATCCCACTAGATGAGCATCATTGACGTTAGGGGGAATCACTGACCCTACATTCATCCAGTAAGCAAAGAGGGTATGAAGTTCCTCAGGGTCTGAGTAGAAGAACGTGGGAGTGCAGGTGGAAGTGACACCAAGGACTGGTCGTCTCACCTGGAGTAAAAAACAAGGGGGAATTCCCTTGTAGGAACTAGGGCTCTCACACACCTAGCAAGCTAGGTGTCATGCTTCATCATATGAGCCTGCCCCTCGTCAGGTCGGCGCTGCAATACCTGACGGGCACCCAGTACGGGGCTCTTTGGCGGGGGTCTTTTGTTCCTGCCGTTGGGTGCAGTGGGGGTGAGGGGCCTAGTGTGTGTAGATGTGCAGTGCGTGGATTAAAATAGGTCAGTTAGTCCTAGTAGTGTTTTATTGTGGGAGGTAAACTGCCTGAGTAAAAACAGGGAGAGTGGCGGTGAACTAGATAAAAGGTTTCTAGCTGTATATGCTCTACTCTCTAAAGGTCAACATGTTTCGTGCTCTATGCGTCAGGAGAATCAAGGCACTTCATCAGGACCAAAATAACTATCTACACGACATGATAAGTGACAAGCCTACATACCATGTTCTCAGGTAGGGACCCTAAAAGTGGGGACAAAAAATACGTATTTATGATTATTTACACAGCATCACGTTCAAAATACTCAGACAAGGTGTATTTAGTGCATATACACCCATGCTCTACACCGTGCTTATGGTGTAGTGAACAAAGGAAAAATTCATGCGGCAATCGTGTAATGGAAATCCCAACTATACATAATAAGCACATGATAATAAAAACATTAAAAATGGAGGACACTCAAGATGTGAAACTTATTTAGTAAAAACAGGTATTCTAGAACACGGCTCACCAAAGCTGCTGACTAAGGTTGCCTGCAACGGAGTCCGGCGGTCATTATGGACAACAATGTGTGTCCTAGAGGATAAGGTAGGGAAACAAGAGGCTGAATGTAGTCATGGGATGTACCAACTCTATCAATGTGAGACACAAGGGGGGCTCTGGCGGCAGAAACATGCAAGGGGCAATCAACAGTAATGGGGTGCCCTGGGTCCGCCACCAACTCCCATGTCCTATGGAGGCGATCATTGGCCTGTGAATCCCGTACAGTGGCGGTCCCGGGGCAGTAGCTGCTCACGGTAGTGTGCATGCTGACAGACCAGTACCGAGTATGGATCATCGTGGTATCCACCCGGCAGGGATTCCACCAACCAGGGATGGGCGGAACGGGTTAGATGTCCCCAAGAAGGAATGGGAGGGTGGGAGACGTCAACTCAGAGCGTCCCCGATAGAGTCACTTACCCACATGCTGGTTAGGGCGTTGAGGCGATCTGGGTAGAGAAAGATCCACTTACCCACACTCGGTGAACTCTCGTTTCCTGACCTACCCTGCCGCCGGAACCGGGATGGTGAAGTAAGACTGGTCCGGAGGGTAAAAATACCCCTGGTCAATTCAGAGCCCGTGAGTATTCCCGCGGTTCAGGGAAGATCTCGCGAGACTCGGGCCATGGTGGAAGGTTTGGTGGGATGCTCGTAAATGAAGCGGCCATCTTGGAGAGGTACCTAAGAGGTGTATATCAATGTTGTAGATAAAATATCAACAGTCTCTCATCGCAGTATCAATAATGGCCGCCTACGAGGTTGGCAAACAGAGGCAGTGGGATGCGTCAAAAATAATGTTGTCAGAATTACTCATGGTCAGACCAAAGTCCGCGAGTCATCCCGCGGTTCATGGGAAATCTCGCGGGACTGGGGGTCATGGTGGAAAATCTGATGGGATGCTAGTGAATGGAGCGGCCATCTTGGAAAAGTGCCTAAGATAAGTACCTGAAAGGTGTATGTCAATGTCGTACATAGGTCTAGTGTCAGTGTCTCATCGCTGTATTAGTAGTAGTTGCCTATGAGGATGACAATCAAAGGTAGAAATCGTGTGAGCGATGGTACATGGTGATATAATGAAGGCAGAGGCACACCACTGATAGACATTGGTCAGTGCCACAGAGCAAATTTTATCGGATAATATACTAATTAATAAAGGACTAGGGGTATGGATACAGTTAAATCAGTGAGCCCCATGGGATGTCGTCATTGAGCCCTACACGGTGTTCTGTTCAATTCTGAAAAGCGTCGTTTGTAAAATCTGGTTGTGGGCTTCCAGGATCACCCACTGGAGGGAGTCAGGGTGATGTTTGGTGTCTTTAAAGTGCGTGTATAGTCTAGTTGAGACCCTTTGACATCTAATGTTGCTTTTGTGTTCAGTTATCCGGGTCTTGACTGTACGCATTGTCATGCCTATGTATCTTAGGCCGCAGGGACAGGTTACCATATAAATGCATTGTGTCGTGTTGCAATTTGTATGGCGGGTAAGAGTCCACTTGAAACTAGCGGAGAAACAGATCTCCTTGGTCACTTTAGTCTGCTTGCACACTGCGCAAGAACCACACGTGTAATGCCCTATTACTGGAGGAAGTCCCCATAGGGTCTGCTGTGTGGTTTGTCTGATTTGTTTAGGTCTAGTGTGTATCAGAATATCCTTGAGATTCCGTGTCCGTTTGTATGCAAACCTTGGCCTAGGGATGCATAGGTCACCTGTACCTAAGATAGCCCAATGTTTTAAGATGATTTTCTTAATGCGGGCTGAATCTGGGGTGAAAGATGTGACACACGTTAGGGTGTCTGTCGTGGGTTTGGGATGTACTTCGAGGAGGGCCTCCCTAGGGTTGTTCCTAGCCCGTTTCATGGAATCCCTGATTCTGCGTTCTGGGTAACCTCTTGCCTTGAGATTGGCAGCCAGAGTACTGGCTTCTGACTGGTAATCAGAGGTCTTAGTACAGTTACGCCTAATGCGTAAGAACTGCCCAAAGGGGAGGTTGTCTCTCAGCGCTCTGGGATGGTGACTGTTGTATAGCAATGAGCTGTTGCGGTCAGAGGGTTTTCTATAAAGTGTGGTGCTGAGTGACCCGCCCGTCAGTAGGATTTTCAGGTCTAGGAAAGGGATATCGGTCTCCGAGATGGTGTGAGTGAATGTTAGAAATTCATTTTGATTATTGACCCAAGTGACAAACTCCTCACATGTAGAGCGATCCCCTCTCCAGAAAATGAGGATATCGTCTATGAAACGTCTCCACAGTTTCAAGTTGTAGAGATAAGGGTTGTTAGTGTTGTGGATGATGTCTCTTTCAAAAGCTGCCATATACAAGCAGGCTAAACTAGGGGCAAAGGTACTGCCCATTGAAGTCCCCTGGCTTTGATGGTATAGCTGTTTCTTATATTCAAAGAAATTTTCAGTCAAAGCCAGGGTTGCGCATTCCATGATGAACGATACAGGGGTGGGTGAGGTCCACTCCAGTTCGTTTAGCGCGGTTTCTATGACTAATAGTGTGGCTCTCTGGGGTATGTTTGTGTATAGAGCCTCCACGTCAAGAGTGACAAGTAGGTCTATTTCGTTGGCGTTGTCTGTCTCCTCAATAATCCTGAGTATGTCTGTAGTGTCCCGGACGTAAGAGGGAGTCTGTCTCACAATGGGTTGGAGAAAGTAATCGCAAAATTTAGAGAGGGGTTCCAATATTGAGTCAATACCAGAGACTATTGGGCGGCCTGGAACCGGGGTAGTACCCTTATGGATTTTGGGTAAGGTGTAAAAGTATGGTACCCTCGGTTCCTTGGTTACCAGGAAGGCCGCCTCCTTCTGGCTGATCCAACCATTGGTTTCAGCCTCGAAAACCAATGTGGAGATCATGGTGGTGAGACAGGTGGTGGGGTCCACTGTTATCGGTGTGTAGTATCTGTACAAATTGCAACACGACACAATGCATTTATATGGTAACCTGTCCCTGCGGCCTAAGATACATAGGCATGACAATGCGTACAGTCAAGACCCGGATAACTGAACACAAAAGCAACATTAGATGTCAAAGGGTCACAACTAGACTATACACGCACTTTAAAGACACCAAACATCACCCTGACTCCCTCCAGTGGGTGATCCTGGAAGCCCACAACCAGATTTTACATACGACGCTTTTCAGAATTGAACAGAGATGGGTCCACAGACTCTCTACACACCGTGTAGGGCTCAATGACGACATCCCATGGGGCTCACTGATTTAACTGTATCCATACCCCTAGTCCTTTATTAATGAGTATATTATCCGATAAAATTTGCTCTGTGGCACTGACCAATGTCTATCAGTGGTGTGCCTCTGCCTTCATTATATCACCATGTACCATCGCTCACACGATTTCTACCTTTGATTGTCATCCTCATAGGCAACTACTACTAATACAGCGATGAGACACTGACACTAGACCTATGTACGACATTGACATACACCTTTCAGGTACTTATCTTAGGCACTTTTCCAAGATGTCCGCTCCATTCACTAGCATCCCATCAGATTTTCCACCATGACCCCCAGTCCCGCGAGATTTCCCATGAACCGCGGGATGACTCGCGGACTTTGGTCTGACCATGAGTAATTCTGACAACATTATTTTTGACGCATCCCACTGCCTCTGTTTGCCAACCTCGTAGGCGGCCATTATTGATACTGCGATGAGAGACTGTTGATATTTTATCTACAACATTGATATACACCTCTTAGGTACCTCTCCAAGATGGCCGCTTCATTTACGAGCATCCCACCAGACCTTCCACCATGGCCCCGAGTCTGGCGAGATCTCCCCTGAACCGCGGGAATACTCGCAGGCTCTGAATTGACCAGGGGTATTTTTACCCTCCGGACCAAGTCTTACTTCACCGGGACCGCCACTGTACGGGATTCACAGGCCAATGATCGCCTCCATAGGACATGGGAGTTGGTGGCGGACCCAGGGCACCCCATTACTGTTGATTGCCCCTTGCATGTTTCTGCCGCCAGAGCCCCCCTTGTGTCTCACATTGATAGAGTTGGTTCATCCCATGACTACATTCAGCCTCTTGTTTCCCTACCTTATCCTCTAGGACACACATTGATGTCCATAATGACCGCCGGACTCCGTTGCAGGCAACCTTAGTCAGCAGCTTTGGTGAGCCGTGTTCTAGAATACCTGTTTTTACTAAATAAGTTTCACATCTTGAGTGTCCTCCATTTTTAATGTTTTTATTATCATGTGCTTATTATGTATAGTTGGGATTTCCATTATACGATTGCCGCATGAATTTTTCCTTTGTTCACTACACCATAAGCACGGTGTAGAGCATGGGTGTATATGCACTAAATACACCTTGTCTGAGTATTTTGAACGTGATGCTGTGTAAATAATCATAAATACGTATTTTTGTCCCCACTTTTAGGGTCCCTACCTGAGAACATGGTATGTAGACTTGTCACTTATCATGTCGTGTAGATAGTTATTTTGGTCCTGATGAAGTGCCTTGATTCTCCTGACGCATAGAGCACGAAACATGTTGACCTTTAGAGAGTAGAGCATATACAGCTAGAAACCTTTTATCTAGTTCACCGCCACTCTCCCTGTTTTTACTCAGGCAGTTTACCTCCCAGAATAAAACACTACTAGGACTAACTGACCTGTTTTAATCCACGCACTGCACATCTACACACACTAGGCCCCTCACCCCCACTGCACCCAACGGCAGGAACAAAAGACCCCCGCCAAAGAGCCCCGTACTGGGTGCCCATCAGGTATTGCAGCGCCGACCTGACGAGGGGCAGGCTCATATGATGAAGCATGACACCTAGCTTGCTAGGTGTGTGAGAGACCCTAGTTCCTACAAGGGAATTCCCCTTGTTTTTTACTCCAGGTGAGACGACCAGTCCTTGGTGTCACTTCCACCTGCACTCCCACGTTCTTCTACTCAGACCCTGAGGAACTTCATACCCTCTTTGCTTACTGTCTCTGTGGTGCATGTATGCTGGACCTCTTTAAACTTGCCCCTTTGTCCCTTCTGTTTGGTACATAATCAGCACGGGCTACCCCCGTGGGACTCTTTCATAGGTTACCAGGGATAATTGTATCCCCATTGGCCCATACCTTGACATTCTCTCAACAATCATGGACAACCACCAGGGCCTCAGCTTCGGTGACGAAGCAGTATCAGACATTCTAGACAGGACACCATCTTTATTGGGAGCCGATGGCACCACTGCCTCCGGCTCATTATTGGATGACTGGAATTCCCTAACCACCCTGAAAAAGGAGTGGCTTAAAATTACGCTCCATGGCGCCCTTATGACAGAATATTTACGAGCTAATATTGCCCCGTCGGGCCTGATTGTGAGCAACTTCCCAAGACTCTTTTTGGATGATGCCACCTTCAAAAAAGAGTGGTCCCTAGTTGCATGGAAATGCACTAGGGACTGGCTCATGCTAATCATTAACACAGCCAGAAGGCTTGCAGATGCACTTCTAGTGAGGATTCAAATTGCAGAAGGGGCACTAAAAACAACTGTGCAGATTACAGCGTATAAAACTCGACTAGCAGAAATTAATGCCGAGATTTCTGATAACAAGGATTATTTGATGAAACAGAAAATATCCAAACTGCAAAAAGATTTGCAGAAATTTGATAAAGAGAAAGTCTACCCATACCTCAAAGCTGATTACACGTCTGCCAAAACAAGTTATTCATCGGACGACAACTCAGATAGGAGAAGCTCGACAGACAGTGACTCCAGTGCAGGGAGTTGGGGTAGCAATAATTCAAGGAGGGCACATCGCCCTAATCAGTACTATGGTGCTCCGCCATACCAGGGCCCAGCAGTCTACCAGGGCCCCCCCCCCTCCATTCTGGCAGTACCCACCATACCAACATGGGCCACCTCAGTTCTTCCAGAATGGAAACCCCCCTTTTTTAGACAGAGGCTGGGGCAGAGGAAGAGGGCGCAACAGAAAAGGATCTCACAAACAGGTTCATTGGGAAGACCAATCAACTTACAACATAGAGACAAGGAGCAGAACACAAGGCAAGAGACACTAGTGGTAAACCTCTCTCACCGTCCACTAACTGACCAGGAGCAGACAGTGTTGGAGAAAGGTTTGGGTTTTGTTCCCACCCCCCGGGTTGATTCATTCAGAGACCTATGCGAGGTCCAGAACTTGTTTAGAAAGGTACGGCTTAAAACCTTCTTTCAAGACCGTCCATCTAATGAATCGGAGGACTCAGGACTGAGAAACCCTTCGACCTTTACCCCCAACAATAGCATGGTCCCTGTGGAAGTTGTAACATTTGAGAAAGCTGTTCTCAAGGAACTAGCCCTTCCCCATAACAACACTCCTTTCCACAACCTATCGAACTCCGAATTGAACGCAGCTAACAGTCTTGCTGAGGATACAACCATTACAATCAAGCAGGCAGACAAGGGTGGGGCCACTGTAATCCAAAGTACTGTCAATTATGATGCAGAATGCAGTCGTCAACTTCTTAACGACAGATACTACACACCGATAACAGTGGACCCCACCACCCGTCTCACCACCATGATCTCCACATTGGTTTTCGAGGCCGAAACCAATGGTTGGATCAGCCAGAAGGAGGCGGCCTTCCTGGTAACCAAGGAACCAAGGGTACCATACTTTTACACCTTACCCAAAATCCATAAGGGTACTACCCCGGTTCCAGGCCGCCCAATAGTCTCTGGTATTGACTCAATATTGGAACCCCTCTCTAAATTGTGCGATTACTTTCTCCAACCCATTGTGAGACAGACTCCCTCTTACGTCCGGGATACTACAGACATACTCAGGATTATTGAGGAGACAGACAACGCCAACGAAATAGACCTACTTGTCACTCTTGACGTGGATGCTCTATACACAAACATACCCCAGAGAGCCACACTATTAGTCATAGAAACTGCGCTAAACGAACTGGAGTGGACCTCACCCACCCCTGTATCGTTCATCATGGAATGCGCAACCCTGGCTTTGACTGAAAATTTCTTTGAATATAAGAAACAGCTATACCATCAAAGCCAGGGGACTTCAATGGGCAGTACCTTTGCCCCTAGTTTAGCCTGCTTGTATATGGCAGCTTTTGAAAGAGACATCATCCACAACACTAACAACCCTTATCTCTACAACTTGAAACTGTGGAGACGTTTCATAGACGATATCCTCATTTTCTGGAGAGGGGATCGCTCTACATGTGAGGAGTTTGTCACTTGGGTCAATAATCAAAATGAATTTCTAACATTCACTCACACCATCTCGGAGACCGATATCCCTTTCCTAGACCTGAAAATCCTACTGACGGGCGGGTCACTCAGCACCACACTTTATAGAAAACCCTCTGACCGCAACAGCTTATTGCTATACAACAGTCACCATCCCAGAGCGCTGAGAGACAACCTCCCCTTTGGGCAGTTCTTACGCATTAGGCGTAACTGTACTAAGACCTCTGATTACCAGACAGAAGCCAGTACTCTGGCTGCCAATCTCAAGGCAAGAGGTTACCCAGAACGCAGAATCAGGGATTCCATGAAACGGGCTAGGAACAACCCTAGGGAGGCCCTCCTCGAAGTACATCCCAAACCCACGACAGACACCCTAACGTGTGTCACATCTTTCACCCCAGATTCAGCCCGCATTAAGAAAATCATCTTAAAACATTGGGCTATCTTAGGTACAGGTGACCTATGCATCCCTAGGCCAAGGTTTGCATACAAACGGACACGGAATCTCAAGGATATTCTGATACACACTAGACCTAAACAAATCAGACAAACCACACAGCAGACCCAATGGGGACTTCCTCCAGTAATAGGGCATTACCCGTGTGGTTCTTGCGCAGTGTGCAAGCAGACTAAAGTGACCAAGGAGATCTGTTTCTCCGCTAGTTTCAAGTGGACTCTTACCCGCCATACAAATTGCAACACGACACAATGCATTTATATGGTAACCTGTCCCTGCGGCCTAAGATACATAGGCATGACAATGCGTACAGTCAAGACCCGGATAACTGAACACAAAAGCAACATTAGATGTCAAAGGGTCACAACTAGACTATACACGCACTTTAAAGACACCAAACATCACCCTGACTTCCTCCAGTGGGTGATCCTGGAAGCCCACAACCAGATTTTACAAACAACGCTTTTCAGAATTGAACAGAGATGGGTCCACAGACTCTCTACACACCATGTAGGGCTCAATGACGACATCCCATGGGGCTCACTGATTTAACTGTATCCATACCCCTAGTCCTTTATTAATGAGTATATTATCCGATAAAATTTGCTCTGTGGCACTGACCAATGTCTATCAGTGGTGTGCCTCTGCCTTCATTATATCACCATGTACCATCGCTCACACGATTTCTACCTTTGATTGTCATCCTCATAGGCAACTACTACTAATACATCAATGGGACACTGACACTAGACCTATGTACGACATTGACATACACCTTTCAGGTACATATCTTAGGCACTTTTCCAAGATGGCCGCTCCATTCACTAGCATCCCATCAGATTTTCCACCATGACCCCCAGTCCCGCGAGATTTCCCATGAACCGCGGGATGACTCGCGGACTTTGGTCTGACCATGAGTAATTCTGACAACATTATTTTTGAACCATCCCACTGCCTCTGTTTGCCAACCTCGTAGGCGGCCATTATTGATACTGCGATGAGAGACTGTTGATATTTTATCTACAACATTGATGTACACCTCTTAGGTACCTCTCCAAGATGGCCGCTTCATTTACAAGCATCCCACCAGACCTTCCACCATGGCCCGAGTCTCGCGAGATCTTCCCTGAACCGCGGGAATACTCGCGGGCTCTGAATTGACCAGGGGTATTTTTACCCTCCGGACCAAGTCTTACTTCACCATCCCGGTTCCGGCGGCAGGGTAGGTCAGGAAACGAGCGTTCACCGAGTGTGGGTAAGTGGATCTTTCTCTACCCGGATCGCCTCGACGCCCTAACCAGCATGTGGGTAAGTGACTCTATCGGGGACGCTCTGAGTTGACGTCTCCCACCCTCCCATTCCTTCTTGGGGGCATCTAACCCGTTCCGCCCATCCCTGGTTGGTGGAATCCCTGCCGGGTGGATACCACGATGATCCATACTCGGTACTGGTCTGTCAGCATGCACACTACCGTGAGCAGCTACTGCCCCGGGACCGCCACTGTACGGGATTCACAGGCCAATGATCGACTCCATAGGACATGGGAGTTGGTGGCGGACCCAGGGCACCCCATTACTGTTGATTGCCCCTTGCATGTTTCTGCCGCCAGAGCCCCCCTTGTGTCTCACATTGATAGAGTTGGTTCATCCCATGACTACATTCAGCCTCTTGTTTCCCTACCTTATCCTCTAGGACACACATTGTTGCCCTAATGACCGCCGGACTCCGTTGCAGGCAACCTTAGTCAGCAGCTTTGGTGAGCCGTGTTCTAGAATACCTGTTTTTACTAAATAAGTTTCACATCTTGAGTGTCCTCCATTTTTAATGTTTTTATTATCATGTGCTTATAATGTATAGTTGGGATTTCCATTATACGATTGCCGCATGAATTTTTCCTTTGTTCACTACACCATAAGCACGGTGTAGAGCATGGGTGTATATGCACTAAATACACCTTGTCTGAGTATTTTGAACGTGATGCTGTGTAAATAATCATAAATACGTATTTTTTGTCCCCACTTTTTGGGTCCCTACCTGAGAACATGGTATGTAGGCTTGTCACTTATCATGTCGTGTAGATAGTTATTTTGGTCCTGATGAAGTGCCTTGATTCTCCTGACGCATAGAGCACGAAACATGTTGACCTTTAGAGAGTAGAGCATATACAGCTAGAAACCTTTTATCTAGTTCACCGCCACTCTCCCTGTTTTTACTCAGGCAGTTTACCTCCCAGAATAAAACACTACTAGGACTAACTGACCTGTTTTAATCCACGCACTGCACATCTACACACACTAGGCCCCTCACCCCCACTGCACCCAACAGCAGGAACAAAAGACCCCCGCCAAAGAGCCCCGTACTGGGTGCCCGTCAGGTATTGCAGCGCCGACCTGACGAGGGGCAGGCTCATATGATGAAGCATGACACCTAGCTTGCTAGGTGTGTGAGAGCCCTAGTTCCTACAAGGGAATTCCCCCTTGTTTTTTACTCCAGGTGAGATGACCAGTCCTTGGTGTCACTTCCACCTGCACTCCCACGTTCTTCTACTCAGACCCTGAGGAACTTCATACCCTCTTTGCTTACTGTCTCTGTGGGGCATGTATGCTGGACCTCTTTAAACTTGCCCCTTTGTCCCTTCTGTTTGGTACACCTACATTCATCCACACATTTATACATGAATGATGAAAGACATGACACAGCAGTGCGTTTCTCAATGTTTAATGCACATCCAGTGGAGTTTTGCAGCTGGAGCAGTACAGGGCCATGCCAACCCCACTTCACAATATGGGCCCGCCAGAGTCCATCGGGAAATGACAAGTACAGCGGAAGAGGAAGGGTACAGTCCGCAGTCTGGTCGCCGTGTCATTGGTCACCAAACAGGATATGGCAGTCCATGTCGCAGTCCAAGGTGAGTGCAGCAGAGTGTATCGGGGGTCAGTGGAAGGTCATGCGGCCATGTGCTGCACCAAGCAGCAACAGGTCAGGTGGCGGACATGAATGCTAGTGCCTCCTTCTGATCTCAATCCCGTCCACGTCCTCGTCCTCGGATGTGTGCTCTGCCCCACCAGTGGGTGGTGCAGTTCCGGCTGCGGCACTGTGTGCCACTGACACATCAGGGGCCGGAGGTGGATTGTCGGCCGCACTGTGTGGCAGTGACACATCAGGTGCCGGAGTGGAAATGCCTGCCGCACTGTGAGGCACTAACACACCAGGGGGCGGAGATGTGGATGGTGTAGGAGCAGCAGCATTCATCTGCGCCACGCCTTGTGGCAGCAATGCCATGATGAGGATATGCAGGGCATGGTAGATCCCAGCTACATTTTGCTGATGTGCAGCGGTGGCTGCCATCCTTTCCGCCTCCATCTGCACCATGTCCTCCATGAGCCTCCGCATGTGTGCCAGCTCACGGCTGAGATCGCTGGAGCCACTCTGAGCGGACAGGTGTTCTTGTCTCCGAGTCATGACTCCAGCGATGTCAGCCAGGGCTAGTTGGAGACCATGGAGCGGCCTGTGGGTGTCCGTTAGGGACTGGAGGTGGTCCCTGATGGGACTTAGACACCCATGGATGGCGTCAAGTTTGGTAGCCATGAGGTCGAACCCCACCCGCACCTGCTCAGCCATCTCCCTCTGGCCCTCCAACATACGGCGTTGGAAGGCCATGTGTTGTTCGGGGGGTCTTGGGAGACTGCCGGGGTTGTGGGTGCCTCCTGCTGGGTGGTTTGTGGAGTGGGTGGGGTCTCCTCGATGCAGCTGGGCTGCCCTGGTCCTGGAGGTGATTGGCGGATGAGTTCAATGATGTCTTGGAGGGCTTGGGTGTCGATGCTGGTGGTGTCCTCCTCGTCATCAGTGAAGAGTGGCTGGGACTGCTCTGCAGGAGGTGTTGACAGTGCCCCTGCAATGTGAAGGGGAGATGCTGTATTAGAATGTGTCCACATGTATGTAGCCGCATGGTACATGTTCACATTCAGACAGCATGGCAATGTACATTGTGTCAGTCTGTGGATCAGGGCCATGATCCAGGGTCATTGTGGGTGTGCACTGTGCTCTGCTTGATTGTGCATGGGTGCCATTGTGGCCATCTCCCCACGTCCCCCCAGTACCTGGTGGTTACTCACCCTGTTGCTGTTGTGTTGTGTCGTGTCGAGCAGTGTCCGCTCCCCCAACTCCTGCCACAGTCTCCACACTGATGACTGTCAACACCAGCTCCTCCATGTCATCCAGCTCCAGCTGTGGCGCTGGGCTCCCACCTCCAGTCTGCATTACTGCCTTCTGGTTGCCTGCAAGTTTCTCCTTGGTTTTGCGCTTGATGTCAATCCATCGCTTCTTGACCTCGTCCATTGACCTCTTGTGGTCTCCGACGGCATTCACCTTGTCCACGATGGACCGCCATATTCCATTTTTGGTGCCCAATGACACGTTGGAGGTGACGAACAGTTCTTGATGGTGTTCCATCACCTCCGTGACCAGGATCCCATTCTCCTGCGGACTGAACTTCATCTTCCTCTTCTTCTTGTCCTTGCCCTTCCCTGTCCCAGGTGGGGTGCTTGTGGGGTTCCGCTCGTCCTCTGCGCCTGCTCCGGCTGCCTCCATGGTGCTTCGGTGTTGGTTATTTTGTGTTTGTGTGTTTTTTCTACTTTTGTAGTGATTTTCCCGCCTGCCGTGTGTGTATTGCAGGCCTGGCGCTGCTTATCGCTGATTTCCTCATCGCGGTTTGGCCCATCGCATGTTTTTTTGCGTTGGGGTTTGTGTTTTTATCACCGTCGCGGTTGTTGTATCGCGGACATTGTCCGCGTTTTCAGGAGACTATCGCATGGTACCGCCGTGTTGTGAATTCCACGTTAACACAGGTTTATATTCCCGCGATAGACTGCGATATGTAAAGTTGCGTTAACATTTTTTGGAGATGTTTAGCGCACGTTCTTGTGAATATCCCCCACAAAGAGAAAAACCTTCATGAAGAAGCATTATTTCCCGAAGAATGGCTTCTTTTACCAGTTTGGTTTCGTCAACCTGGTGAAAAAAACCTGTCTTAAAAAAAATCATCAACAATGGTTTGACAAAATAAATTTGACTCATTTTCTTCACGTTAGTTTCTCGTCAAAAACACAGACCAGCATACAAGGGTGGCACTACCTGTCAACCACAAGGAAGGATTAATGCTGCACTGAGAAGGCCCATTCATTCACCAAATCGAAAAGTGAAGTCACTCAAATTCAGAAGTACTTTCGTAGGTCGGGGGATGCTATGTTGCAGCAGTAGATTGATCTACAGAGGACAGCCGTTGAGATCCTAGGAGGTCTCTCAACCCATGATAACAGATGCGGTTTTGTGTCTGTACCACTGAAGATGTCCTTTGATGCCCATTAGGACGAATTCTGGAGGAGGCACCTCAACCAAAGTGGCACTGCCCACAAATGAGAGAGGTAGTTAGTAGTAGTAGTAGTTTATTAGTCTCATCCCGAGGGTCCTACAAAAACAACAATTAAAGGTTACATATTGTTAATAACACTAGGATAATAAATAAATCAACACAATATTTAAAATAAGAAAATAATTTTTTTTATAAAGGAACCATCTGGACATTTAGGTTATCAACTAACATGAGCTTAACATCCATTTACCCACTAGGACCAGATCTAATCTTTTCCCAGACCAGTGCTTAATCTGAGCTGGTGGTTTCGGCACCGGCACTTAATTGTCAACACGGGCACTAATGAGAGCTGCCACCTGGAGGCACTGTTTGTGTAATTTAGAGATGAGCAGAACAATGGTTGTTTGTTAATTCAATATACATTAAAAACAGCTACTACCCGCCGCCCAACCCATTAATATAGCTTTGTGGGCCTCGAACAGTCTGAATTGTCACACATGTAGCAGTGTGATGGTTAGTAGTTGGTTAGTACTGTCATTGGCAGCACTAGCAGTGGCAAAGGCTGGTGCAAGCCATGGTGGCCTCCTGACAAGGACTCTGGCACTTATTGTTTTTTCAATTTAAGCACTGTTCCGGACACAGAAATTATACAGACCTCCTCCTGAAACAATCGTTCAGATTCCGTCCTTAGGCAGTGACGCAGCCTTAGTACTTGTTCTTATATTCTGCTCTAGAAATAGAGGGCGAAGTATTTTCCTCCGTTCATGGAGGGCGTGAGAGCAAAGGAGCTTTAAGTGTAGGGCGGTGTTAGACCCAGCTTCCTGGGCACCAGGGCACTCAAGGGTTACTGGGCTTCAATCGCATCAACTGGAGTGTTCCCCACTGGTGTACTAGTGGACCCAAAACTGGATAACCAAGTACTCTTCTCCGGCACTTGACTCCCTCAGGGTAGCGAGACAAAGCAGTCTAAGGC
The DNA here is from genome assembly GCA_963921515.1 of Calotriton arnoldi. Lineage (NCBI taxonomy): Eukaryota > Metazoa > Chordata > Amphibia > Caudata > Salamandridae > Calotriton > Calotriton arnoldi. The sequence continues at coordinate 838,655 of CAWUFW010008774.1, forward strand.
TTACTCAAGGAGGTGAGGTGGGGTTAGACATTCAGAATACAGTGCACACCGTACTACCAGCTGATAAAATGAATGCCCAGTCAATGCTTTACTTTTTATAAAAGAAAAGTACTTTAATACACACAAGAGAATTATACTACATATAAAACTAGGATAAACAGTGAATACCAGATGTCTCTACAACCCTCTGGGCCAGAGTTCTGACCCCAAACAGTATTATAGCGCCTAGACGCCAAGCACTATAAAAACACAGTTAACCTGAAAACACACAATTAGCATTGCATATTACAGACCATGTTGCACAGGGTTGCTCTCATTTGCTAGAGCCTTGATACCAATCTTTGGATTGAAAAGATATAGTTTCAACATATAATGCGAAGTCAAAAGTTCTTGATCAGCCCCATAACCCCCACCCAAAGCAACAGAAGTGCCCTCCCATCCTGAGTGAGGAAACTGCTCTAGTGGCATCAGGGATCTGATCACCGGTGCCTGATGTCTTGGCACAGTTTACTGGATTCCTACTAGTCCAGTAGCCACTGGCTAGCTGTATGAGAGTAGTGGCTGGACAGAGCGCCAGTTCACCCTGATACCCCCAGAATCACAAAAAGAAAGGTGGGGGCCTGTTTCACTGGCCTCAATTCCCTAGCTACTGCTTGTACAGGCTCCCTCAGCGCAGCGGAGGAGTTTAGGGAAAGCGATCTCACCTCCAAGTACGATCAAGCTTCCCCTTCTCTGGCTCCCTTGATGTGCTGCAAGCTTCCTTTCCACACCAGCTCCGTTGATGTGCTGCAAGCTTCCTTTCCACACCAGCTCCCTTGATGTGCTGCAAGCTTCCTTTCCACACCAGCTCACTTGATGTGCTGCAAGCTTCCTTTCCACACCAGCTCAGCTGTCTGCAATTTCCTTGTTCCAACCTCCAGTCCGTCAATCCTTACAGAAACAGCTGGTCTTGGCACATTCCTTTGCAGCAAATTCCAGACGCAGTGAGCAAGTGTCTTTATCTTGCTTTCACACCGCTGGTCCTTTCTAACTTCCTTTTGATGGACCTGGTGTGGCAGCCTCCTCTGTCAAAAACCAGTCGTGAACAACAGCTGACCACTTAGGCCAGACTTTTATAACCTCTGATTGATAGGCTGATCCAATCAGAGGGTCTGCTACTTTTTCATCCTGATAACACCTCCAATTACAAACCATTCATGGCGTGTTCAATGCATGACCAAAGCATGCACAGATGACCTACTGTCTTTCCTGGTACCAGCCTGTGCTATTCCCTAAAGAGGAATTTTAATTAACTCCAGACCAGGAGGCACTGACCAGGGGTGGGAGGAGGGTCTTCTTGCAGAGTAAGTGCAGCTAAACCCAGATAAGAGCTGAGTGTCTACCCCAGCACACCAGGCCTCTCCAAGGAAATGGGGAAGGGCACGGGGGAGCTGGTATGCCCAGCAGAACAGCTCGCATTCCACACAATGGCTCAACTCACCATTCTTCCCCAGTACACCTACTGCCGCTCAAACACACGCAAGGTAGACAAAGGCAACAGGACCCCAGGCAAGGGATAGACTGCACAGAATTGATCAGGAGGGTGGCTAGTGACTCACCCCTACTGACTAAAGATTTATTGCTGCCACTACTGTCAGTCTACCACAGCCTGGGTAGAGATCGCAGTGACCACTCTCTGAAAAATATGGGTGCACTAGGCATACCCCCACGACCTCAGAGTCAAGCTCTAGGGTCTCAATCCATGTAAACAGGGACACCCTCAGTGGACATGTATGATTGTCATGCTCACTGAGGTAGGGATCTAGAAACCATACAGTAGCTTTTGAGTGACTTGCCTGGAGATTGGCATAAGGCAGGGGAAGCACTGTCCCCAGAGACCTGCAGAAGACTTCCTGTCCCAACAGGCGGTCTCTTGACCTCCGAACTTACATGAGCAGCTGTCTGAGTTAGCAACATTTTATGACCACAAGATCGTATGAGCCAGCACTAGTGGGATCCTCAGTTGAAACTTAATATAAAGAGACCATTTTTCCTCGGGGTGTAAAGAGGATAAATACGGCTCGTAGGCGATGGAACTTTTTATGACAAAGTAATTCTATGTCAGGACCGGAGGCCAGGGCTGGCCTGGGAACAGTAACTAGCCCTGGCAGATTGCTGTCGACCGGCTCTGGGACCGGGGGGCAAAGGGGGAGGGTGCTAGCAAGAAGCAATGCTCCTGCTTTTGTTACAGGAGGCCTATATTGCAGCACTGCTGCAAAACCGGCCCCCAGTGACAAAACCGGCCCCCATGGGCACAGAACCGGCCCCCACCCCTCCGGCCTACTGGGGAAATGCCCGGTGCCCGCTAGGATTATGCTATCTCTTTTTGCTTTATTTTTACAGCAGCCATTTCACAATATCAACCAAACAACTACCTTTTTCCATGAAGCTTAGGGAAAGAGAAACAACAGAACACTGTCCAATCAGCATAAGGTAAGTCCCTTTATAGTCCTTTCACTGTATTTACACCCCCTCTTTCTTCGCTGCTGCACAGGCAGAGTTAAGTGCCTCCTCAGCTTTCTGCATGTTTTCTTTGAGAAGTTTTTTGCATTGCCATTGTTTGATATTGTAAATTGTTTTCTCCTCACTTGCTAATCACATTGTCACACGCAACATACACAGTGAGGCACACAATACATTAAACGCTGTCAGGACGGCATTTGTAGATAGTAAAACTGTACTTGAGCATTATGGAGAGACCTTCAGGAGTTGGGGGCATGGTGAGAAGAACAGTTACTGTGAGTTGTAGGTGCATAGGGAGCTAGGCTGGTTCACGCTCTGCTATTGGCAGGACAAGCCTGCATGAATGGCGGAAGCCCGTTGGAAAAACTAAGTTTCCCATGAGGCGATGCAAGACTGATCTCGCGCGCAGAGGAAACAGAAACTTCATCATGAAAGGAAGGCGGGACTATAAAACTCACCGGCACAGTCAGCGCACTGCTGATTATTCATTTTGAGCAGCATTTTGTGGCAATTCAATTAACACTCTTTAGAAGAAGTGGTAAGGGTGTACCTGCACCATAGTACGCTCCTCAAAGTTCCTTTGTGTGGGTTTGGTGTGTTATGTCCTGAGAAGCACAACTGGCACTGATTTTTGTAGTGTTTTGTATCGTAGAAAATGTTTTTAGAGAATTCGTGCCTCGCGCATGGGTGTGCGCGAGCTCTGTTGATATACTGTTGTTGTTCAAACATGTCCCGTCCATGGGGCGAGCACTGGTCAGGGTTCGAACGACATCGGTCAGTTGCCGTTCGATCACCGGGCCAGGAGGTCGCTCCATGTCGTGGGTGAAACTATTCCAATAAACTCTTCAATTCACCTTAATGGTATCCATCTCACTTATTGCATCTTGGCGACGATCGGGAAGCTGTTCGACCCACCGACATCACCCACACGATGAAGGTGCGGACTTCTGGGTTGGTTGGAGCCGCGTTACTGGAGGGCGGACGTCTCAACCTGCAAATTCTTTCTATGGAGTTATGGCATTGGCATTTGTAGTTCGGATGGTGATCAAGTAATTTTGAAGTGGAAGGCGGCCGAGGTGAAGTGCAGCGCCGAGCGTTCTCGCTATACGTCACGCGCTCACGTGACGCCTCTTCAAGAGCGTGTCGACCATATTGGATTGGCTGAAAGCAACAATAAAGCTTCACAACGCGTAACACGTTGACGTGCCGCCTCTACGTGAGCGTGTCGGCCATATTGGATTGGTTCAAAGAGATAATTAAGCATTGTGTTACAGCGTTCCGCTGTTTAGGTGGAGTTTTGAACCGGCTGCGTCATCTTCTCCATCGGACGGTTTTGAAGGACTGTCGTGTCTGCAGCAACCATCTCCGAGGTAATCTTTTGCATTCTGCAAGATTGAGGTGAGGATTTTCAGCGCTGTCTCTTTTGAAGTTCTGCTGCGCTAGCAACACCTGCCTTGGGGGGATAATCGTTGCACACTGAGGCAAGACTAAGAAGTTAGAGGGGGAAGTAGAAGCACGGAGGCTATGCCAAGAGTTTGGAGGTGGAAATAACAGTGTGGTCTGGCTGATTATTTTTTTCTTACTCTGGATTTGTACTTTACTTGCGATTGGGCATCCTTTTTGTGGAGTTCCTATCAGAAAATCTTATTTGAACCTCCAATTACTAGCATGGCTAACCCACATCTTATCACCCAGCCACCACCATTCCTTAGTAAACTTGGTAGACCTGCTATTATATGGTCGGAGTGGTTCAGGTTGTGTGAAAATTATCTGGTGACTATTGACGCCATTGGTTACAGCCCTGCGTGAAAGTTTGCATTGTTATTCAGGAGTTTGGGTCAAGCAGCACAAATAATTTTTGACAGTCTTGCACCTATTCTACCACCCCAAGCCCAGGCTGGTGATAGACAATGGAACGTATATTTGGAGGCAATAGCAAGACTTAAAAAGCAGTTTTCAGATGAGTTGAACAACATGCTGGAACAACATAACTTTTATAAAAGAAAGCAAATGGAAGATGAAAAGGTGGAGGAGCACATTTCTGCGCTCAGGGTATTAGCAACTACGTGTGGTTTTGGCCCCATAGCAGATGATTACATAAGATTCAGGAAAGGATACTAGGCTGCAAAAATCCGTCCCTGACTGAAGTGATCGATTTGGCCCTGAGCATTGAGCGGTCCTCTATTTCGAGTAAAGCTATGCATGCGGATTCCGGCGCTAGTGTCAGCATTGTGTCTTCACCAGATTTGGACCAGGAGGATTCATTATGTGCAGTTAACATAAAGGGGAAGTCACAAAGATTCACACAAAAGAAATCTGCAATTTATTGCGCCGTATTCACTTGTCCGTACTTTTGTGTCCTGGCTTGTTTCAGCATTATTTCTGGCAGCTGCCGCAGACCCCGGTCTGTCACGGCTTGTGCCGATTGAACGGAGGGTCGTCACGGCAACCATACAACTTCCGGTTTAATTGCCGGAAGTTGCAGTCAGTGCTCTGGCTTTAATCGTATCATCCCCTATTTAAAGTAGGGCAGGGCGCGGAGGCGCGCAGCGGCGCGCCAAAGGCAAGCCCGTCTGCGCCCGTCCGCGCCTGACCGACGCCAGAGGCCAGGACCCCTGCTCTGTACTTCCTCCTACCGACATCCTGTCCAAGGAAAATTCAGTGGTAACATGGCAATTTTAAAATATTCGAATACCGAGTTAAAAGATTTAAATAAATCCCACTTAGGTCCCAATGCCACATTAGCAGAGGAACTACTCAGACATTCAGACATCTCCCGCCTACCGGGACCCATTAATTTAAATAAAGTCCCTACACCTAACGGCCTTAACCAACCTAGTTTTCTCGATCAACTCAGCGCCATCTATTTCAATGCGCGCTCTGTTCCAAAACACTCAGTAGAGATATGGAGCCTCTTGGATCTGGCCGCTCCTGACATTTGTTTTGTCACGGAAACTTGGCTGCATGAACACGCCTCCCCTGATGTGCACATCGCCTTCCCTCCTCAGTACAAAGTAATTAGAATAGACAGGAAGGAGAAAAGAGGAGGAGGTCTATTAATAGCCTTCACTGAGGACTTGAATATCACAGCTTTAGAAACCATTATCTCAGACCATATAGAATTATGTATCTTTAAAATTGAAGGCCTATCTAGTGGTACCTGGAGAGGGGCTCTAATTTATCGTCCCCCTGGTCCCAAAGGTGATTTCTCCGATAAACTGTTAGAGACCCTTGCGCCGCATGTATTGGCCTCTGATAATTTTTTTCTAATTGGAGACTTCAATTATCATGCTGAGATTCTATCAAACCCGGACACCGACCAGCTGATTACAAACATGAGCACTCTCGGACTCGTCCAGCTGGTCACAGGTCCCTCCCATAGCGCTGGTCATACACTCGACCTTCTCTTTACAAATTTCTCAGGAATTACAGTTGAACCCCCGGCGCCACTATTATGGTCAGACCATCATTTATTAAAATTTGCTATCTCTACTAAAATGACCAAAAATGATCATAAAAACGCATCAATACTGCGAAGATCATGGCGTAAAGTCACTCTGCCTCTCTTCTCAAAACATTTTTGCCCAGACCATCTAGGATTAGAAACTAGTGTAGATCAAGCGGCACAAGACCTCGATAAAGCCATTTTGATTGCGCTGGACAAAATTGCCCCCTTTCCCCAGGTTAAAATCAAGTCCAGGACTGCCCCCTGGTTCACAGACCAATTAAAAACCACAAAGTTTCTGTGTAGAACCGCGGAGCGTAAATGGCGCAAAAGTAAAAACACGGCTGACCGTGAAATATATCAAAACATCCATCATGGCTACATGACTGATATTAAACAGGCAAAAAAATTATTTCTCCTAAATAGGATAAGTCAGGCAGAAAATTCTTGCAAAGAACTTTATCAAATCCCGAAAGAATTTACAACTCTCACTAACCAGTCATCGATCCCCAACTCTCAAGCCTGGACCGACTCTCTTTCCGAATTCTTTGAAGATAAAATTATGGCCATTCATCATTCTTTTCCATCACAACATAACAACACCAATTCTGAAGATGTGCCTAGCATGTCCTCTGACCCCCCACACATCCTGGACGAATTTATTAAATTCGACACAAAGGCAGTCACTACTGTTATGTTGAAGATAAAATCAGGTTCTCCCACCGATTATGTACCTCCAAAAATGTTTCCTACAATTGCTCCGGTATTACTGGAAAGTCTCAAAGGGATATTTAACAAATCACTCTCGGAGGCGGACTTTCCTAAAATGTGGAAGGCAGCTAGGGTAAGACCTATCCTAAAAAAAAACACTGCCGACCCAAAACTGCTCCTAAACTGCTGTCCAATCTCTCTACTTCCATACTTTGGGAAAATGTTAGAATCTCTCATTAACCAACAGCTCGTTGACCATCTCGAGAGCCAGGGACTGCTTGATCCCTCTCAGTCAGGTTTTAGGGCGGCGCACAGCACAGAGACAGCTCTGGTCGAGGTAACAGATAACATCAGGCTGGCCTTGGACAAACATCAGTTGGCCATCCTCGTCCTGCTCGACCTGTCCGCCGCCTTTGACACCATCTCCCATAGCATTCTAGAACATCGGCTCTGGGAGATAGGTGTCAGAGGAAATGCCCTCCAGTGGTTTAAGAGCTACCTAGCCGACCGAGTAACAACAGTCCAATTGGGTAATAACATCTCATGTGAGAGACCAGTCAAGATGGGAGTGCCACAGGGCTCTATTTTGAGCCCGACCCTCTTTAACCTGTATATGACGCCACTGGCCAAGGTGATCAGATCTTACGGTTTTGATGTCATATCTTACGCAGATGACACGCAGATTCTGATCACTTTTGGCCCAGACCCTACCGAAACAAAGCAGCGCTTCATTAAATGCCTGTCCCACATTGACAGGTGGATGAGCTCCAACCACCTACAACTGAATGGAGGCAAGTCGGAGATTATGCTCTTCGGCAAGGCACAGGAGCATTGGTCCAACGACTGGTGGCCACCTCACCTTGGCCCTTGTCCAACTCCCAAATTGACGGTACGAAACTTAGGCTTCTACATGGACAATCAACTGTCCATGAAAAATCAGATTAACCACATCATCGGTACCTGTTTCGGAGTAATGCGCAGCCTGCGGAAGGTTTTCAAATGGATTCCTATTGAGGCTAGGAAACCATTAGTCCAAGGGGTAATAGTAAATCGAATGGACTATGGAAACGCCCTACTGTTCTCAATTAATGAAAACCTTTTGGACAGACTACAAATTTTGCAGAATACCGCGGCAAGGCTGGTCCTGGATCTTCCGCCCAGATCCTCCTCCACCCCTGTTTGAGATCTCTACACTGGCTTCCAGTAAGAAAACGAATTCTTTTCAAGATCCTTTGTCTGATCCACAAACACATGTACGGAAAAGGCCCGAGATACTGGTCCAAGAAACTATGCTGGTACCAACCACGCAGGATGCATAGATCCAGTAACACATTTTTGCTTACCCCTCTTAAAATCCATATGGCCAGAAAAGGAGGTAGGTCTTTCTCCTTTCTCGCCCCAGCATCATGGAACAAAATTCCTTCCCACTTACGTACCATCTCCGATCACAACTCCTTTCGTAAGAGGCTGAAGTCATGGCTATTTGACATCTGAGCTATCATCTCTATCAGAGCCGTCTGCAAGCGCCATGAGACTTCCGAGTGATGTGAGCGCTATAACATAACATAACAGGTGCATTTGTAAAGCGTACAATTACCCTTAGGTGTCCTGGCGCTGAATAACAGATGTTTATTGTTACCCAACTCAATGGTACTCATTTTATTGACCTCAGATGGATGAAAGGCTGAGTGGACCCACCGGGATTTGAACCTGTGACCATGAGGTCGAACACAGGCCCCTGCAGTGGCTGCTTTAGTCCACTGAGCCACCAGACCCAGCTACCTAGACCCAGACCCAGACCCTATACAAATGTCCCTGATTTGATTTGATTTGATTGTTTCAGATGCAGCTCTAAACACCACATTAGTAATTTTGCAGGATGGCCAGCTGTTAACAAACGTTGCATAATCTGTAAAAAAAAAAAAGTAGGGCACTTTCAGAGTGTTTGCAGGAGCAATAAGAAACCAGTGAGTGTGAGTAAATGTCCAGTATTTGTAAAGCACGAACAATTACCCGAAAGCGTCAAGGCACTGGGGGCCGTCGGGAACATTAAGCGAGCTATTGCCCAGAGTCACATGGTGCTGGGCTGATCTGCCGCCGGTGCTGGGGATTGAACCATGAGCCCCGGGGTTCTGGAGTCAGCCGCCCTGGCTGCTGCGCCACACCTCTTCCCTAGTATGGTGGAAATAGAAGTCGATACATGTGCAAATTCACTCAGCAACGTGGTTTTAACACTCAACTGTGAGGTGGGCTCAAGAATGGTCAAGGGTCCATTGTGTACCCCCACCATTAATAACATTTCTTTGCAGGTCATGGCGGACTCTGGGTCACCAATAATCATTCTGGGGGACGCTACATTTTATGAACATTGGGGAAAGAAGTTTACATTGTCTCAGTCAAATGTGAACCCTAAAGCATTCAGAGAAAAAGATATAGAAATGATTGGGTATTTTGTGTCCAAGGTGCAATGCTTAGGTAGAGAAACAGAGACAAAGGTATATGTATCAGTGAAAGGAAAAAATATTATCGGTTGGAAAGACTTGGCACGTATGGGGCTGTATCTGGTCCCGGGGGATGAGAATCCGGTTAGAATGGGGGAGTTACCAGTTTATCAAGTGGATTGCCTGGATGGTTCCATTAAAGAATTCTATCGGAGTTCCAGCCTGTATTTAGTGATCAGGTTGGGTTAGTAAAGGGCATGGAACATCGCATAAGACTGATGCCTAATGCTCAGCCCGTAGCTCATAAGGTACATCCAGTGCCTATGAGCGTCAGAAAGGAGTTGAAGAGCACTTTGCAAAACCTATGTTCACAAAGGATCATCCAACCTACGGATTCGTCACAGTGGGTGGCACCCATAGTGGTCGCACAGAAAAAATCGGGTGAGATCAGACTTTGTGCTGACTTACGTGCACTTAACAAAAATATTATCGTAGACTGCCACCCACTGCCCCGAATCCAGGAGTTATTGGCAAACCTTGGGGGTGCCAAGTGTTTCTCCCTGATTGATCTGAGATCGGCATACCACCAAGTGGCTTTGTCGACTGAGTCTCAGGATTTCACAACATTCATGACTCCTTTTGGTGCCTATAAGTTTCTGCGGCTTCCTTTCAGTTTAGCATCAGCAGGCAGCGTGTTCCAGAAACTTATGGACACATTATTTCATGGCACCAAGGGGGTACAAGCGTACCTGGACGATATCCTGATATATGCAAAAACTTTGGAGGAACATAATGTCATTTTAAAAGGAGTACTATCTATATTGAAAGCTAAAGATATGATGGTCAGGGCAGAAAAGTGCACATATGCGGTGCAAGAGTTGGAATACCTAGGTCACACTGTGTCTAGCACTGATATAAAACCAACATTTTCGGTGGTGAGGGCAATTGAGGATGACAAAGCACTCGCAGATAAAGATTCTCTGCGTTCGTTCCTCGGTCTGGCAGAGTACTATGCCAGGTTTGTGCCTAGTTATGCTCAAACGGTGGAACCTTTATGTGCATTACTCAGGAAGGGTCAAGGATTTAAGTGGCCGGAGGAGTTGGAAAAAGTGTTTGGAAAAGTAAAAGAGTTGATTGTAACAGCACAAGCCCTGCATGCATTCTGCGAAGATTGCACATCACTCATAACAGTGGATGCTAGCATTCACGGCCTTGGTGCAGTGCTAAGTCAAAGGGTGGGCGGTTGCGAGAAAACTGTAGCGTTTGCTTCAAGATCGCTTAAACAGTTTGAATGCCAGTTTAGTATGATTGAGCGGGAGGCTCTGGTGTGTGTATGGATGGTACAGAAGTTTAAAATCTATATCTGGGGGCGCAGTTTTGAACTGTATACGGACCATAAACAATTAGTCTTACCTTTAGTAAGGTTAACTACAGCAACATGTCTGCCAGGCTCATGAGATTAGTATCCAAATTACAGGAGTACAATTTTGTCGTTAAACACATCTCAGGGGGTAAGAATTTTCAGGCCTATTGTCTGTCCAGGATGCCGATGGAAATGGATGATGAGGATTATTCACAGGTGGATGACATAGAGTGTGTGGCGGTGGTGGATGCTGTGGCAGAACACGAATCAGTAATTTTGGAGGAGGGTTGGAAGGAGGTCTGCAAGCATGATCAAATTTTTAGAAAAGTAGCCGAATATGTCACCCATAGACCCCTTTGCACCCGACTCAATTTCCTAATGCTGCATGAGAGAAGGTGGGGTTGGACTTTTCAGGACCATATTTGGTGTTACCTTCAGATATGAGGTACATAATTTTGCCAGTCGATTATTTTTCTACGTGGATGTATTTCAGTTTTGTAGAAACACCTGATACAGACTCAACTATTGCATTTCTCAGTAAAATATTTTTATTGGAGGGCGCACCTAGAGCTGTAGTCACGGACAATGGCACGCATTTTGTGTCAGACAAGATGTTCACATTTTTAAGCTCTTGGGATATAAAACATCTAAAAGTGTCATTGTACTCTCCCACGTCAAACGGTCTAGTGGAGAGGGGGAACAAAGTTATGAAAGAGGGACTACAGACCGCCATTGCTTCTGGTTTGAATGTGAGAGAATTTGTTGAACAGAAGGTGTGGAACTCCAATACCTCGCCACACCGCACTACGGGGGTGACCCCTTTTGCTTTGTTGAGGGGCAGGGAGGTGCATACTCCGTTGTTCCCATCTTGGTTGAGCAATATGTCTGAGTGTGGCAAATCCAGTATGGAAAAGGTGTCTTCAGGGTTACTGCGAAACAAATCGTTATGAAAGACAATTTTAACAAGAAATTTTACCTTGGTAAAGGGGATGCGTCAGTCAGTGACTGGGTTTTAATCAAAAAACCCCTTAGAATAAGGAAAGGAGAGTCTACATTTTCTATTCCTGAACAAGTGAGCAAAGTCAGTAAGGGGGCAGCGTTTGTGGTGGGTAAAGGTTGGTGGAACAAGAGACAACTGGTGAAGGTGACAACTGAGCAAGCTAATATCATGCGGCAGAGGAAGAGGTGTTTGGATGATTATGATTGGGCACATTGGTTACAGTCAGGGGTACAAAGAGAGTCTGTGTCTAGTCACGGCTGATAGAGCAGGGTAAATGTAAAAATTT
>CAWUFW010008775.1:600000-850198 GCA_963921515.1 Calotriton arnoldi
CGGATATGATGTCTTCTCTAATTATTGAATGACAGTTCCTAACGTGTCGGAGCCAATGTATGCTTTTATTGATCAAAGACTGCTCATCTTCATTGAATGAGCTAAGTGGTGCTTTCGGGATGTTAAACAAGAAGACCTGACGTTTTGAAAACCCATTAATAGGCTCTGCTCGCCTTCTAATAGTCCCCTGCGGCAATAGACTAGAGCTCCTAATGCCTGAGGGATAAGACCTTGCGTAATCGACAGAACCCTTATTCTGATCATGGCAACCACTACGAATGGCCTGTTTAACCCCTTCAGAAACATACCGTGTTGCTTGGTTTGGTTGTCGGCTAGCGTTAAGTGGCGGACGGGGGGTTAGCTGTGAAGATGTTAGATCATTGCCCAGTCTGCCTTTATAAGCACTACAAGGAGTACTATCGATTGTGTGTTTATTCTGGAATAAAGTGGCTAAAGTAGCTACGTTGTCAATATTAGCTAAGAGGGGGTATCTTTATGTAAAATACCTTTCATGATATCAGATAGTTGTTCTATCAACCCCTTCATAATGCTCACTACCTCCGTAAACCCTCCTATCTGAGCTACTAAGTCTACTGACTGTTTGTTTGAAGAACCCAAGCACTTACAAGTACATGTCACTTGGGTTATTGAATCAACCAATTCACCTGATGACACAGGGCTAGTGTTCAATTGGGCAGACATATTATCTTCAGTTATACTCGTCAGTGGGGTAAATCTGTTGGTACATACTAAAGCGAACTCTGGCTGGAATTCGCTACTTACAATGGGTAAGGAGGGAGCTTGTATATCCAAACCAGCACCTACAACAACCCCTGCGTCAGATCTTATAGGTGTTCGTTGTGTGGACTTTTTAAACATGTCTGGTATAGATTTTACAATACGCGGGGAAGAGGGGTGATTAATGGCTAGTGCCCCAGAAGTACCTACATCTGAACCCAAAGGAGCTATCAAAATCTCTTCGCACTCTCTTATTACGTTGTCTATACGATTCATAACACAATTATTCCCTTTAGCCAAAACACCTTTCATCAGCTTTCTGGACTTCTTACCCTTTCCTGCCCCTCCCCTCCCCAGATCATCCACAGCCTTTCTTTTGCCCATACTTAAAACTATAAGACTGTTAAAGAGAGGCACTTATTTACCAAATGCTTGCAGAATATACTTGATTATAACACAGAAAACTCTAATACGATAGAGTCGGTCAAGTTAGTTACGGTAACAGGTACAAAGACCAATTGGTACAAAGTTTCTGAGGTGAACAATAAGCAGATGGATAACAGTACCTCAGATGTAAAGGAGAATTGTCCTGGAGCAAAAGTTAGAGATATGGCCCTGCCCTGCCTCTTCCTGCCAATAACGGGCAAAGACGGGCCCGCCCTTGGTCCGGGCTTCATCCAGGCGCGTCCCGCAGCGCGTCCCGTGCAGCAGTGTCCTCAGCGCGATTTAAACGCCGCAAGTTGGCGTGGATGAGTGGCAGGTGAGTAGAGAGCAAGTTACGGTGCAAAGGAGCCTGGGAGAGTGAGTCCCTGAGCCTGGCTGCACCCTGTTGTTGACAAAGCGCGTCCCGCGCAGCGGTGTCCTCAGCGCGATTTAAATGCCGCAAGTCGGCGTGGATGAGTGGCAGGTGAGTAGAGAGCAAGTTACGATGCAGGGGAGCCTGGGAGAGTGAGTCCTTGAGCCTGGCTGCACCCTGTTGATGACAAAGCGCGTCCCGTGCAGCGGTGTCCTCAGCGCGATTTAAACGCCGCAAGTCGGCGTGGATGAGTGGCAGGTGAGTAGAGAGCAAGTTACGGTGCAGGGGAGCCTGGGAGAGTGAGTCCCTGAGCCTGGCTGCACCCTGTTGTTGACAAAGCGCGTCCCCAAAATATTCATTGTATGGTGAAATACAGGGACTTTCACACAGCCATAGCCAACACGTGTTTCGCCCTTACGTGGTCATTTGGACCAGGGCTTCCTCAGGGCAGTATGCGGTCTGTCGTGGTGACTGTCTGTGTCTGTCGTCCTGGTGGCGTCTGCAAAGCAGCTGTGGTGATGGAACCAATTTGACCAAGGATCGGGAGGAAGGGATTCTAAAAGAGGAAAAGAGGCAAGGCAAAAAGGAACCAGGTTAAACGCAAACCGGGAAAGTAACATCAAAACAAATGTGGACGTAGCGCAATGCGTTGATAAACTAAGCGAGAGCAGGAGCAATCTAATGAATTGGGTGATGTCAGGCACCATTGTGCTAGTTCTAAGCCCTTTTACAGTAACCAAGAGGTGATGTGTTTCCTCGACTGGCCCTGACATGGAAATGCCTGTTCATAACCCTCTGGGGCATATTCTCAAGGAGCCATCGCCGATTTATCGGCACTTTAGCGCCGCAAAAGTGGCGACAGACTCATCGCACTATTCACAAGCTGGTGCAAACTGCCGACCTTGCCAGTTTTCCTGCGATAGCTGCCGCAAAACACATCGCCACGGATGAGAGCGACAATTAACGCTAATGATATGCAGAGTAGGCGTACCCGCGCAAAAACACACGAAAACACCACTTCGCGATATTCACAACGAGCAGCCAGATCTGCGATGCGACCCGAAAACAGGCGATAAGGCGCGTTAGCAGCAGGGATTTAACACCTGCCTTCCACTGGTGTTAAGCAGGATGACAACCTGCAGTATGAAAGGGAGCCCAGCCCAGAGCCACATCTGAAGACCAACACATGTCATGGATCTAATGATCATGCAGCTCGGAGACCCAAGAGGTCCACCACACCCACCGCCACCACCCCCAGGCCCCCCCCCCCCGGACTACCACCGAGGCAGTGCAGAACAAGACAGCTGACCTTCCGACAACGGCATGGCCCCTCAGCCACACAATTGCAGAATGTGGGGAGAGGTGGGAACCAAGTATGTGTGAAGGAGGCAAGTCACCCATGAATAAGAATGTACACAATGCCAAGTGTGGCGGTGATGTGCTGGACAGACTCCAGTATGCAGAGCACAGACATGTCCCTGTGGACATATACTGCTGGTGTGTGCAGTGTTGTGGACAGTGGACGCAACCATCTTACCTCAGGCAGTGGGGAAGACCACGCTCATGTAGCTGTTTCGTCCCCCCCTGTACGCGGAAGCGGAGTGGGCTGGTCCGGCGTACACCACACCAGCACAGGAGTGTGAATAAATAGACCGGGGCTCTGGGCGTGGTTCACTTCCGGGATGGCCAACGCGTCTGCCAGGGCGCTGCCCCTCACCCTGCCACGAGTCCGCCGCCGTGACCGCCAGCCTCCTCAGCCGATTGCTGCCTTCCGCGACACAGGCCCCCAGCGGCACAGCACCGCGGAGTAATGTGTGTGCTGACTACTGCCTTCGGCCTACACTGCGGTCAGCAGGGCGCTCAAATCAAATCCAATCCTGACCTGCGAGGACACGCCATCATCGCTGGCTGCACACCCTCTGAGCGCTTCAGGTGCCACTAACTCAGTGCACCACAAGTCATCACCACGTGGCTGTGGGCCCTTTCTGACCGCTGCCTCCGGCCTACACTGCGGTCAGCAGGGCTCACAATTCAAATTCAGTCTTGATTTATTTATGGCGCAGTCCAGTAGGCAACAGACTTTGCTTCCAGTGCAGCCCGCCCGGACGACGCATCATCGCAGGCTGCACACCCGCTGAGCGCTTCAGGTGCCACTAACTCAGTGCACCACAAGTCATGGACCCTTTTATGTTTGAATCTTGTGTGTGTGACTCCAGATCTGGTGCCCCTACCTCAGTGCACCACAAGTCATCACCACGTGGCTGTGGGCCCTTCCTGACCGCTGCCTCCGGCCTACACTGCGGTCAGCAGGTCCCCCAAGTCAAACGACGCATCATCGCTGGCTGCACACCCGCCGAGCGCTCCAGGTGCCATTAACTCTGTGCAGCTCAAGTCAACGCCACGTGGCTGTGGGCCCTTTCTGACCGCTGCCTCCGGCCTACACTGCGGTCAGCAGGGCTCACAATTCGAATTGAGTCTTGATTTATTTATGGCGCAGTCCAGTAGGCAACAGACATTGCTTCCATTGCGGCCCGCCTGGATGACGCATCATCGCAGGCCGCGCACCTGCCGAGCGCTTCCGGTGCCACGAACTCAGTGCAGCTCAAGTCATGGACCCTTTATGATGTAATCTTTTGTGTGTGAGTCCAGTTCTGGTGCCCCTACCTCAGTGCACTGCAAGTCATGGACCCTTTATGATTGAATCTGTGTGTGTGATCCGATGATCACTGTTCTAGTTGTTGCCAGCACCAACCACTCCCTGAGTGCTGGCTTACACTCACCCCACACCCATCCAGCACAGGCATCACTGGACATGTGCCCGTGGTAATAAAAAGGGTCCGGGCGCACGTGCCCGTAGCCAGTTCCACCATACATCTAAGTGTGTCCGTGTGGTCATTATGAATGCGTGATGGCCCCTGGCCCTACCACATCACATCGTGCTGATGACAGCGGACGCAAGCATGTCACCTTAGGCAGTGGGTAAGACCTTGGACATGTAGCTCTGTCGTCATCCCCTGTAAGCGTAAGCGGAGTGGGCTGGGCCGGCGTAAGTCAGTCCAGCGTAGGGGTGTGTAGAATTAGCCCGGGGCTCAGGGCGTGGTTCAGTTCTGGCCTGGGCAAGGAAGTCACCAATGCGTGTGTCTCTGTTGTAGTGTCGGCGCCACCCGGATCGCAATTGACAATGTTGCAATGTAGCATGCACCCGGAGGGCGGTCTCGCACGAACGGTGAAATGAAGGAGCGCAAGACCGCTCGGGGTCTTGGCTCATACATGCCAAGTGTTGTGTGTATCTGCATTGCCGCAGCATGAGCCAAATGCCTAGCCTTAATCGCAGCGCAAGTTCAGCCAGGCATGAACTCTGCATCTGTGTCCCCACTATCCTTACCATAGGCCTACACTCACGTGGCCGCCCACCTTCAACGGCCAACATCACAGTGTCGTTGTCAGGCTTGTGGACATGCGCAGACAGGCATGACAATGGTGTGCCGTTGGAGTGCAAGTGATGCAACCGCTCAGCGTACACAAGTGAATGGGCCCAGGGGGTGGGAGGAGCAGCTGTGAGGCAATGTAACACACAGTGTTGCCGCTCATTTGCCACATGCAAGTCATGTCAAACATGAATCCCAAAGTCGCACACATCCCACCCCACAAGCCACATCACAATTCCTGAATGCAAGCAGATGACAAACTGACATTAGGGATGAAAGCTCCTTTGTCTGAACTATCAGGCGGAAGCACATCTGCACATCCGACCTCGGAATTGCATGTGCCCGGCACCCCCTGACAGATACGATAGCAGTTGAGGACGACTCCCACACTATGCAGAGCCCGACGACAGACCAACGTATGCACACCCCACACACAGAAGTCCTTGCTCGGAGTTATCTTGCATGGAATGGCCTTCACACTTGCTCCCACACCATCCCAGGCATACAACCGTTGCACACTTAAACAACTCATTGATCCGAGCTGTAGCATTTCATCCACAGAACTGGCGCAGGTCAGAACAGTGCCACTTCAACCAGGGCCAGTAACGCAATGGCAGAACATCCCAGACACATGCACAACCCCTGTCACGTGGAACTGTACCGTGCACGTATGCTGCATTTACTGGGGGCACTGCCATTGGTAGTGCTGCGGGTCAGTTACCGGCTAAGCTTCTGCCTTGCCAACGTCACCTGCGTTCAGCCTGTGTTGCATTGTCGATCGTGCATATTCGAGTGGTCCATGGATGTCTGCCTATCCAACAGGACGGTAGGCAAACTGGATTTTGACATGTGTGTGCGCCCCCTGTTGGCCCACGACCAGGAGTGTCACCGTGATACCCGTCTATGGGATGCCTGGATACTTGGCATACATGCTGGCAGCTGGACCTGGGATATTGCAGAACTCCTCGTGTGCAGTGACCACATTGAGCCGCTCCCCTATTGGGCTGTAGTGCTAATTGGTGACAGGGGGTGGACGCAGCACATCTGTCCGGACCTGCTAATGGATAGCCTCGCCGTACTGTTCGATGGAGTCGACAACGACCTCATGTTGGAGATGATTGCCTACGAAGCTGCAATCGCTTTCATGGACGTGTAACTACGTACCTGCAGCCACAACAGTTTGGAACCCATTGCACATGTCCCGACACCTTATTGCATCTTGGGGTTCTGGTCACATATCCCACGACAACAGTGGACATGGCTGCATTCGCCTGGACCCCGAATACGTGGGCGGACAACCACGCGGGGTAACACACACCTTTGAAAGGTGAGGCACTCCCCGGAGTGGACAGCGGCGCTTGGCAACGTTCCTCATTCTGACATGCTGCTGCATTGGTCCGCATGTTGTGGCACTTCTCTTGCCCGTACTGACACGCATATGCTAATAAAGTCTACGCACATTCACTTGTATTCAACTGTGATGTGAGTTGTTTTGAATGACGATGTGTGTCTCACTGCCTATCTGGGTCACGGCCATACATGCGCATTGATAGCATTACCCAGGGAGTACCATTTATGTGGAATCACTGTCCCTACATTCATCAATACTTTCATGCATAATTGATCAGGGCCATGACACATCAGTGTGAATTTGAATGTTTTATTCGCATTCAGTGGGGTGTGTAAGCTGGACCAGTACAGGGCCATGCAAACCCCACTTTACATTGTTGCCCCGTGGAGGGCCAGCCAGAGTCCTTTAGGATTGACAGGTTCATCGGAAGAGGAAGACTTCAGTCCGCAGTGTGATTGCTGTGTCATTGGTAACCATTCCAAATATGGCAGTCCATGTCGTGGTCCAAGTTGAGTGTCGCTGAGTGTGACGGGGGACAGTGGAAGTTGTTATTCCAGGGCATGATGCAGAGGGCAGAACCAAGCTGAAACAGGCCATATGGCGGTGATGTATGCTACCACTTCAATCTTACCACCAAGCCAGATTCATCATCGTCTTCGTCCTCTGATGTGTCAGGTGCCTCACATGTGGGTAGTGGTGTTTGGTCTGCCGCACTGTGTGGCACTGACACTTCAGGGGGCGGAGATGTGGATGGAGTAGTAGCAGCAGCAGTCATCCGCGCCAGGCCGTGTGGCGGCAATGCCATGATGAGGATCTGCAGGTCATGGGATATCCCAGCTACCTCTCGCTGGTGTGCAGCCGTGGCAGCCAATCGTTCCGCATGCATCCGCTCCATGTTCTTCATGATCCTCCGCATGTGCCCCAACTCCCGGCTGACATCGCTGGAGCCACTCTGACTAGACACTTGTTCTTGTCTCCGAGTCATGACTCCAGCGATGTCAGCCATGCATTGTTGGAGAGCATGGAGCGGACAGTGGGTGTACGTTAGGGACTGTAAGTGGACCCTGATAGGACTTAGACACCCACGTATGGCATCTAGTTTGGCTGCCATGAGGTCGAACCCCACCCGCAGCTGATCAGCCATCTTCTCCTGGCACCCTAACACACGGCGTTGGAATGCCATGTGTTGGTCGTGGGGGTCCTGGGAGACAGCCGTGGTGGTGGGTGCTTCCTGCTGTGTGGTCTGTGCAGGGGGTGGGGTCTCCTCGATGCAGCTGGGCTGCCCTGCTCCTGGAGGTGGGGTGCCGGAGCTGTCCATGAGCTGCTGGAGGGCGTCGGTGTCGATGTTGGGGAGGTCCTCTTCGTCATCAGTGCTGAGTTGTTGTGTCTGCTCTGCAGGAGGTGTTGATTCTCCCTCTGCAATGTGAAGGGGAGATGCAGATTGACACTGTGTTCACATGTATGTTCACGCATTGTACAAGTTTACTAAAGGACTGCATGACAATGTACATTGTGACTGTTAGATTTGGGGGTCTCTAGTTGGCAGAGGTAGGTACCTTTGTCCAAATAGGGACCCTTGAGTCTAGTCAGGGAAAGTAGGTACACTCCTGAAATAACCCCTGCTCACCCTCTTGGTAGCTTGGCACGAGCAGACAGGCTTAGTTCAGAGGCAGTGTGTAAAGCATTTGTGAACACATACAGTAATCAAGTGACAACACTACAAATGGACACCACACAGGTTATATATTTATAAAAATAGGTATACTTTATATAGATTTATCACAAGACCATAAACGACAAAAATAATCCACAATACTGTCAAGAATGCTTAGTTCTGATCAAAAAGGCTTAATTCAAGGTTCTGTGCGAGTCGGTAGCCTCCTCCGGCTACGGCGATGTCAAGAACAAACAGAGTCTAACAAATCTAGCTGACCACGTCGAGACGGGCCAACACAGCGTAGACAGACTCGGTCACAGTACCTTTTACTTGAAGCGGCAGGCACGGGCGTGCGAGCCGGATGGCTGTACGTCGCGATCGTGATGCAAAAATGGAAGCGTTGCAGGACGCGTTGTCCCTCGATGCGGTGCAGGCAGCGGCTCGTTGACGTCGTCGAGACGGAGTCGGTGAGACCAGGGCCGTGCGTTGCGGGGCGAGACGGGGCTTCGATGCGGTGCTGGCAGGTTGCGGTGCGGCGACGGAGCCAGATTCGGGAGCTGGCGTCGATCAGTCCGGACAGCGGTGCGAGTCGGGCGGTGCGTCGCGAAGCTTGAGAGGCGGTGCCCAACTCCGGTGCGGTCACAGGACTCGAACTCAGCAACAGTGACCGTGTCGGTCGGACCAGATGGATTCGGTGTAGCGAGACGTTGCAAGGTGCGGTGCTCACAGGTTACGGTGCAGGCAGCGGCTCGTTGACGGAGTCGGTGAGACCAAGGCTGTGCGTTGCAAGATGCAGGCGTTGCTCGATGCGGTGCCAACAGGACACCGAGCCGGTCGGGAGAGTCGGTCACAGCTCCCTACCTCTGTAGCCACTGAAACAGAGTTTCCAGCAGCAATTCACAAAGGGGTGAAGTCCAATGGTCCTGGGACTTCGGTCAGGGGGCAAGCTCTCTTCCAAGCCCTTGGAGATCCTTCACAAGTTGATGAAAGTCACAGCAAAGCAAAAGTTCCTTTCTCCTTTCTTTGGCAGTCAGGCAAACCACTGCAGGCCAATCCCCCAAGCAGCACTTCAGGCTTAGGGATAGTCTCTCCTCAGTTTCTTCTTGGTTCCGCTCCTCAGCAAAGGTTTCTTCTTGTTCCCAAAAGTGATCTAATTTTCCTGGGGTCTGGGTACCACTCTTATACCCTGATTCTCTTTGTTCTCTGGAGGCAGAGAGACCTTTGCCTAGCTTAAACCAGTTCTGTGCAGCTTTGGAGCACTCTGTGTACATGACTCCTTCTTTCCTTTCAGAATGTGGGGCAGGGTACTCAGACGCCCGGCAGGAGGTGGAGCCAGCATTGTGGCAGGCAGGCACAGCCCTATTCAGACCCAGATGCAACTCCTCCCTCCACTCTGGATGCAGATCTCTCTATTCAGCCCTGGGCTGCCTCACCCTGTCTCCTGTGGCCACCCCCAGCCCCTGTCATGCACAAACCAGACACACAATACACAAGCTGGCAGAGGCAGGCTGGATGGTTAGGCAAGAAAATACCCACTTTCTAAAAGTGGTATTTTCAAACACAGAATGTTAAAACCAACTTCACTAAAAGATGTATTTTATCATTCTGAGTTCAGGCATACTAAACTCGAATTTCTACCTAGTTCCCTGAGTCAGTTTAGGATTATAAGATGTTATAATCAAACTGCCCATTCTGGCCTCTGGGGAACAGGTAGCCTTGCAATAGTGAAAAACGAAAATGGCTGTAATTCACTATTAGGACATGCCACACACACCAGGCATGTCCCACCTTATCCTTACAATGCACCCTGCCCGTAGGCCTACCATAGGGGTGTCTGATATGAAGAAAAGGGAAGGTTTGGGGACTGGTAGGTGGGTGCACTTACCAAGTCGACATGGCAGTCACAGACTGCACACAGGCTCTGCAATGGCAGGCCTGAGACACACTTTACAAGCTACTTCTGTGGGTGGCACAACCAGTGCTGCAAGCCCACCAGCAGCATTTGATTTACAAGCCCTGGGCACACTCAGTGCACTGTTCTAGGGTCTGACAGTAATTCAAATAAGCCAAACATGGAGTCACTAATTCACATCACAATTTACAATAGGGAGCACTTGCACTTTGGCACTGATCAGCAGTGGCAAAGTGCCCATGAGCATCTAGTCCAGCAAAAACATATCGACAACATTGGAGGCATTATGAAAAAATGGAAGGGAGACCCACGCCAAGGATGCCAGGTCTAACACGTGTCCCCTCCAGCTGAAATGTGGGGAGAACTATCCTACCACTAGGGAGTTCTCATCACTAAGGCGGAAAAATCTGGACAGACCATCAGCATTGGCGTATTCTGTACCAGGGCGGTGTTCCACCGTAAAGTCCATCCCCTGTAGGGAAATGGACCACCTCAACAGCTTTGGATTCTCACCCCTCATCTGCATCAACCATCTGAGGGGCCTGTGGTCTGTCTGAACCCGGAAGTGAGTCCCAAACAGGTATGGTCTCAGCTTCTTCAGTGCCCAGACCACAGCAAATGCCTCACGCTCAATAGCACTCCATCTCTGTTCCCGGGGAAGTAACCTCCTACTGATGAAGGCTACAGGTTGGTCTAGGCCCTCCTCATTGATCTGTGATAGAACAGCCCCTACACCATGCTCTGAAGCGTCGGTCTGAACAATGAACTCATTGGAGAAGTTGGGTGCCTGGAGCACAGGCGCCGTGCACATGGCAGTCTTCAAGGTGTCAAAAGCTTTTTGACAGGCGTCAGTCCAAATCACTTTCCTGGGCTGCTTCTTGGAAGTCAGCTCTGTCAAGGGGGCAACAATGCTGCCATACCCCTTGACGAATCTCCTGTAATACCCGGTGAGTCCTAGGAAGGCTCTCACCTCTGTCTGGAGTCTTGGGGGCTCCCAAGCCAGAATGGTATCAATTTTCGGTTGGAGGGGCGCCACCTGGCCGCTCCCAACCTGGTGTCCCAAGTACACCACAGAACCCTGCCCAATCTGGCACTTACTTGCCTTGATTGTGAGGCCTGCCCTCCGCAGCGCCATCAACACTTCCCAGAGGTGGCGCAGATGTTCTTCCCAACTGGCACTGAACACTGCGATGTCAACCAGGTAGGCGGCACTGAAATCCTCCAGTCCAACCAACACCTGGTTGACCAACCTCTGGAAGGTGGCCGGGGCATTCTTCATCCCAAAGGGCATCACCCGGAACTGGTAGTGCCCATCTGGTGTGGAGAATGCTGATCTCTCTTTTGCCCCATCGGTCAGGGCGATCTGCCAGTACCCAGACGTTAAGTCAAATGTGCTGAGGTACCGCGCAGCCCCTAACCGATCTATGAGCTCATCAGCTCTGGGGATGGGGTGTGCGTCAGTCCTGGTGACGGAATTGAGTCCCCTGTAGTCCACACAGAACCGGAGTTCTGGTGTGGCACCAGGCGCGGCAGCCTTTGGAACCACGACCACTGGGCTGGCCCAAGGGCTGTTAGAGGACTCAATCACCCCTAGCGCAAACATCTTGGAGACCTCCTCCTTGATGCAGGCTCTGACCCTGTCAGTCACCCTGTAAGCCTTGTGCTTCACAGGAAGACTGTCCCCAGTGTCCACATCATGGACGCACCAATGAGTGACACTGGGAACCAGGGAGAACAGGTCAGGGAACTGTCCCAACAGCTGGCGACAGTCACCCTGCTGCTCAGGTGTGAGGGAGGTAGAGAGGTTTACTCCCTCCACTGATCCATCTTGCTCTCGGGCTGACAGGAGGTCAGGAAGAGGCTCGGTCTCCTCCTCCATCCCATCATCTGTAGCTAAGAGCATGCCCACTTGGGACCTCTCCAAGTGGGGCTTTAGGCGGTTCACATGCAGGACCCTGAAGGGGTTCCTGGGAGACTGCAAGTCCACCAAGTAGGTAACTGGACTCTTGCGCTCCACCACCGTGAAAGGGCCGGTCCACCTGTCCTGGAGCGCACAAGGCTCCACAGGGGCCATGACCCACACTTTCTGACCAGGCTGAAGCTCGACCAGAGTGGCATTCTGGTCGTACCACCGCTTCATCTCCTCCTGGCTGGCTTCCAGATTTGCCTCAGCAAGCTCTCTGAAACGCCTAGTCTGGTTCCTGAAGGCCAGCATGTAACTGTATACATCCTGGGGAGGTTTCCTGGGAGAGTGCTCCCAGCCTTCCTTGACCAAACTCAGAGGTCCTCGCACCGGGTGTCCATAGAGGAGCTCAAAGGGGCTGAACCCTAGAGACTTCTGTGGCACCTCCCGGTATGCAAACAATAGGCATGGTAAGAGGACGTCCCATTTACGCCTCATGGGTTCTTCCAGACCCATAATCATGCCCTTTAGGGTCCGGTTGAATCTCTCAACCAGCCCATTTCCTTGAGGGTGGTAAGGAGTGGTGAACTTGTAAGTTACACCGCACTCCTGCCACAGGGACTTCATGTACTTGGACACGAAGTTGATACCTCTGTCAGACACCACCTCTTGAGGGAATCCTACACGTGAGAAAATTCCCATCAGTGCCCGTCCCACCACGGGGGCCGTCACTGTCCTCAGAGGGATGGCTTCAGGGTACCGGGTGGCATGGTCCACCAAGAGCAGGATAAACCTGTTGCCCATGGTTGTCTTGGGGTCCAGTGGCCCCACAATGTCAATACTCACCCGTTCAAAGGGGGTGCTGACCACAGGGAATGGCTGGAGAGGAGCCTTGTGCTTCCTTCCACTCTTTCCACTTGCCTGGCAAGTCTGACATGTCCTGCAGTGAGTGGCAGCACTCCTGCGCATCTGGGGCCAATAGAAATGGGTGACAAGCCTTTCAAAGGTCTTGTCCTGCCCCAGATGTCCTGCTAATGGTACATCATGAGCCAACCCCAGTAGGAAGGCTCTGAAGCGCTGGGGTACCACCAGCACACGGGCTGACCCAGGCTCAGCAACCTTAGGCTCTGAATACAGGAGACCATTCTCCCAGTAAATCCAATGTGATCCAGACTGATCACCTGCTGCCTGGTCGGTGGCCTGTTGCCTCAGACCCACGAGAGAAGGGCATGTGTTCTGCTCCTCGCAGAACTCTTCCCTGGAGGGTCCTCCTTCTTGCTGCCAATGGGTCAGCTCAGGCAGGTCCCCCAGTTCAGCTACCTGTTCCCCTGTAGGCTCCAGGGCATCCCCCTCAGGGTCTGCCTCCTCCTGGACCGTGGGAACTTCGAGGGCCGGTTTCACGCGCCCCCTGCCTCCTCTCTCTCCAGCAGGCACCTGGGCCCCCCTCTCAGGCTCCAGGTCCTCTTGAACACCTTTAGCTGCCATTGACCGGGTGGTCACACATGCCCAATCAGGCAAGCCCAACATTTCTAAATGCGCACTTCGCTCCACCTTAGCCCAAGGTGAGCTCTCCAAATCGTTCCCTAACAAACAGTCAACAGGCATGGCTGGCCTCACAGCTACTTGAAGAGTACCCGAGACCCCCCACTCAAAGGGAACCTGAGCCACCTTGCAGTGACTCTCTGTGTTGTCAGCGGCAACAACCGGATAGAATGCATCAGGGACAACCTGCTCTTTAGACACCAGGTGACACTTGACAGCTGTCACACTGGCTCCTGTGTCTCTCAGAGCCTCCACCCTATGGCCATTGATGGTCACCCACTGCCTGTATTTTTAGTGTTCTCAGGCAGCTGGGTCCTAGGGACCATCTCAGAGTCTCCTAATGAGACAAGGGAAAGCACTGTGGGATCCCCCCACCTTGGGCACCCAACTCCTCCCCCAGGGCTACACTAGCCAACTGCCGGGGGACTGCACCAGTGGGTGCTGGTTTTCCATGCAAAGGGCAACGAGGATCGTTTGCCTTGTGGCCAGGGGCGCCACACTTGTAACATACCAGTGGTCCCTGGTGAACAGGGGGGCCTGTCAGGGCCACTGGCTTCTTCTCAGGGGGAGGCTGGGAACCTTTCCCTTGGTTCCCTTGGGGTCTACTTTGGGGCCCTTTATGGAACTCCCTCGGTTTGCCCTTGTCCCCCGCACTCTTCTGCTGGGGACCCTTCCCACCCTTGGCGGAGTCTCCCACGTGACCCTTGTGGACCCGGGTAATCACCCAGCGGTCCGCCTCCTCAGCAAGCTGCCTTGGGTTAGTCAGCTTACTATCAATCAGGTGCTGGCGTAGCTCAGGAAAACAATTACTGGACAAGTGCTTCCATGCAATCAAATCAAGGAGCGCCTGAAAATCAGTCGCTTTGCTACCCTTTACCCAACCATCCAAGGCTCTGCAAAAGAAGGTCACATATTCAACCCAGGTACTGCCTTCAATCTTCTTACAGTTCCTGAACCTCTGCCTTTAAAGCTCAGGGGTCAAACCATACCTAGTCATTAAAGCATCCTTCATGTGGCTGTATGAATTATAGACTTCAGAGGGCAAATCCAACAAGGTATCCCGCCCATCACTCAGGAACCGCCCCCACAACCCCGCTCCCCAATCCTTCTCAGGGACCCGGTGGGAAGACAAGGCTACCTCATAGGCTTTGAACCACTGCCCAATGTCATCATTTTTAAAAAACTCCTTCACCACATCTTTGGGAATATACACCCTAGCTTCAACAGGCACAGGCGGTACACTGCCACCAGAGGGAGTAATCTCTAAGCTTTTGGCCTTCAATTCCAACTCCCTCAAAACTTTCTCATGTTCAAACTGCAT
This sequence comes from Calotriton arnoldi, assembly GCA_963921515.1. Classification (NCBI taxonomy): domain Eukaryota; kingdom Metazoa; phylum Chordata; class Amphibia; order Caudata; family Salamandridae; genus Calotriton; species Calotriton arnoldi. The sequence goes on from CAWUFW010008775.1 coordinate 614,649, forward strand.
TTTCTTTTCCTCTAGGGCTAATTTCCTAGTTTGCATTTCAAATTCTAACTGCCCATTCAGCTTGAGGTTGGTCAGCTCCATTTCGTGCATCCTACTCTCTTTCCTGTCCTCCAACTCCTCTGGAGACAGTCCTCTGGCAGAAACACTGCTACCTACAGGGGAGACTGCTTTCTTCCCCCCTGGACCCAATAGCCCTTCCAGCTGCCCATCTGCATTCTCATCCCCTTCCATAGGTATAGGTGCGCTCCTTGCTTCAATCCAGGCCCTCAGCGCCTTTTGGTGCTCATCCTTCTTGGTGAGCCCGGTCATGGAGACTTTAAACTTCCTGCAGAAATGCTTGAGCTGTTTGAGGGTGTAGCACTCCAGTTTCTCCTCCTCCCAATCACAATCAACAGATGCTACAGATGGTGCGTTATCCATGGTGATTTAAACTTGGCAGTTGCAAAAATAGAAAATCCCAGAAAAAATGCTATCAAAGAGTATGCGGTTGCGTTTTGGTCTGCACTCACTAAGTAGTGTTCACCAATTACTGTACATGAGTCACAAATGCAAGTCCAGAATCCTCACCGCTGACCACCAATGTTAGATTTGGGGGTCTCTAGTTGGCAGAGGTAGGTACCTTTGTCCAAATAGGGACCCTTGAGTCTAGTCAGGGAAAGTAGGTACACTCCTGAAATAACCCCTGCTCACGCTCTTGGTAGCTTGGCACGAGCAGACAGGCTATGTTCAGAGGCAGTGTGTAAAGCATTTGTGAACACATACAGTAATCAAGTGACAACACTACAAATGGACACCACACAGGTTATATATTTATAAAAATAGGTATACTTTATATAGATTTATCACAAGACCATAAACGACAAAAATAATCCACAATACTGTCAAGAATGCTTAGTTCTGATCAAAAAAGGCTTAATTCAAGGTTCTGTGCGAGTCGGTAGCCTCCTCCGGCTACGGCGATGTCAAGAACAAACAGAGTCTAACAAATCTAGCTGACCGCATCGAGACGGGCCAACGCAGCGTAGACAGACTCGGTCACAGTACCTTTTACTTGAAGCGGCAGGCACGGGCGTGTGAGCCGGACGGCTGTACGTCGCGGTCGTGATGCAAAAATGGAAGCGTTGCAGGACGCGTTGTCCCTCGATGCGGAGCAGGCAGCGGCTCGTTGACGTCGTCGAGACGGAGTCGGTGAGACCAGGGCCGTGCGTTGCAGGGCGAGACGGGGCTTCGATGCGGTGCTGGCAGGTTGCGGTGCGGCGAAGGAGCCGGATTCGGGAGCTGGCGTCGATCAGTCCGGACAGCGGTGCGAGTCGGGCGGTGCGTCGCGAAGCTTGCGAGGCGGTGCCCAACTCCGGTGCGGTCACAGGACTCGAACTCAGCAACAGTGACCGTGTCGGTCGGACCAGATGGATTCGGTGTAGCGAGGCGTTGCAAGGTGCGGTGCTCACAGGTTACGGTGCAGGCAGCGGCTCGTTGACGGAGTCGGTGAGACCAAGGCAGTGCGTTGCAAGATGCAGGCGTTGCTCGATGCGGTGCCAACAGGACACCGAGCCGGTCGGGAGAGTCGGTCACAGCTCCCTACCTCTGTAGCCACTGAAGCAGAGTTTCCAGCAGCAATTCACAAAGGGGGTGAAGTCCAATGGTCCTGGGACTTCGGTCAGGGGGCAAGCTCTCTTCCAAGCCCTTGGAGATCCTTCACAAGTTGATGAAAGTCACAGCAAAGCAAATGTTCCTTTCTCCTTTCTTTGGCAGTCAGGCAAACCACTGCAGGCCAATCCCCCAAGCAGCACTTCAGGCTTAGGGATAGTCTCTCCTCAGTTTCTTCTTGGTTCCGCTCCTCAGCAAAGGTTTCTTCTTGTTCCCAAAAGTGATCTAATTTTCCTGGGGTCTGGGTGCCCCTCTTATACCCTGATTCTCTTTGTTCTCTGGAGGCAGAGAGGCCTTTGCCTAGCTCAAACCAGTTCTGTGCAGCTTTGGAGCACTCTGTGTACATGACTCCTTCTTTCCTTTCAGAATGTGGGGCAGGGTACTCAGACGCCCGGCAGGAGGTGGAGCCAGCATTGTGGCAGGCAGGCACAGCCCTATTCAGACCCAGATGCAACTCCTCCCTCCACTCTGGATGCAGATCTCTCTATTCAGCCCTGGGCTGCCTCACCCCTGTCTCCTGTGGCCACCCCCAGCCCCTGTCACGCACAAACCAGACACACAATACACAAGCTGGCAGAGGCAGGCTGGATGGTTAGGCAAGAAAATACCCACTTTCTAAAAGTGGTATTTTCAAACACAGAATGTTAAAACCAACTTCACTAAAAGATGTATTTTATCATTCTGAGTTCAGGCATACTAAACTCGAATTTCTACCTAGTTCCCTGAGTCAGTTTAGGATTATAAGATGTTATAATCAAACTGCCCATTCTGGCCTATGGGGAACAGGTAGCCTTGCAATAGTGAAAAACGAAAATGGCTGTAATTCACTATTAGGACATGCCACACACACCAGGCATGTCCCACCTTATCCTTACAATGCAACCTGCCCGTAGGCCTACCATAGGGGTGTCTGATATGAAGAAAAGGGAAGGTTTGGGGACTGGTAGGTGGGTGCACTTACCAAGTCGACATGGCAGTCACAGACTGCACACAGGCTCTGCAATGGCAGGCCTGAGACACACTTTACAAGCTACTTCTATGGGTGGCACAACCAGTGCTCCAAGCCCACCAGCAGCATTTGATTTGCAAGCCCTGGGCACACTCAGTGCACTGTACTAGGGTCTGACAGTAATTCAAATAAGCCAAACATGGAGTCACTAATTCACATCACAATTTACAATAGGGAGCACTTGCACTTTGGCACTGATTAGCAGTGGCAAAGTGCCCATGAGCATCTAGTCCAGCAAAAACATATCGACAACAGTGGAGGCATTATGAAAAAATGGAAGGGAGACCCACTCCAAGGATGCCAGGTCTAACAGTGACAGTTTGTGAAGAGATGCCTATTTGATGCGGGACAGTTGACATTTCTACACCATCAGAGATGTGAGGTTGTACTTGTCCATTGTCATCTCACAGGTTCCTGCTATGCCAAATGCGAATGGCCATTTTCTACACACAAGCGGCAGCAGTTGTGTCCTCTGTTCTGTTGTGGGAGTGTTGCAGTTTGTACCACATTGTTGTCAATGTTGGGGTGCTCTGATTCTTATGTGTGTGTGTGCTGCATTGTGGGTGTGTTGCCCCTTCAGCTCTGATTTGGCTGGCCCTTCTCCCTTTCAGGCGGTGTGCCTTTCACTTCTGTGCTTATGCAGTGCTGAGATGTTGTAGACTTGGGTGAATTGGGCTCTTGGTCGGAGTTGTGACTCTTGGGCATGGTTTGTCCGCAGATGTGCTCTACTTAATTGTGCATGTGTGCCATTGTGCCCATCTCCCCCCGTCCCCCCAGTCCCTGGTCGTTACTCACCCTGTTGCTGTTGGCTCAGGTCATGTTGTGCAGTGCCCGGTCCAGCAACTCCTGCCACCGTCTCCCCAATGATGACTCGGTCACCATTTCCTCCATCTCATCCAGCTCCTGGTGTGTCGCTGGGCTCCCACCTCCAGTCTGCATTGCTGCTCTCAGGTTGGCAGCGATTTTCAGCTTGGTTTTGCGCTTCACATCAGTCCAGCGCTTCTTGCAGTCATCCACTTCCCTTCTCTTCACTCCGACTGCATTCACCTTGGCCAAGATGGACTGCCATATTGTATTTTTAGTTGCCAATGTCACAGTGGAGGTGTTGAACAGTTGGTGGTGGTGTTCTGTCACCTCCGTAATGAGGATCTGGTTTTCCTGCGTACTGAAACGCGGGTTCCTCTTATTCTTCTCCTTGCCCTTCCCTGTCCCCGAGGTCCCAGGCTGGTCCTCCGTGGGGCTTGTGGGGTTCGGGTTGTCCTCTGTACTTGCTCCGGCTCCCTCCATGGTGCTTCACAGTTGTTTGTGTTTTATTTGTATTTCATTTTTGCCGCTTTTATAGTGATTGTTCCCGCCTTAGTTGTGGGACTTGCGGGCCTGGCGCAGCTTTTCGCTGGATTTTTATCGCAGTTGGGCCCATCGCAACTTTTTTCACGTTCGGGTTTCCTTTTTTAACGCCGTCGCAGTAGTTGTATCGCGGACATTTGAGGCGTTCTCGGGAAATTATCGCATGTTACCGCCGTGTTGGGAATACGACGTTGACACAGAGTTATTTTCCCGCGATATGGAAAATTGCGTTAGCCTATTTTGGCGATGTTTATCGCACGTTCTTGTGAATATCCCCTCTGTGTTTTTGTGTGACTGAGGTGCTCCACAGTCTTCAGTCCTTCCCTGTTTTTGTGTACCTCTCAGACAGAATCAAACAGTCTTGCCCTATGTCTCTTTCTCTGTGTGCCCCTCAATGAGATTCTGACACCCTGGAATGGAAGGCATCCGATAGGCAAGCCTGTGAGTATGCAATGGAAACAGCGGTGTAGGTTCATGGGCATGCAGTGAATTCAGCTGTGTGGGTCCTTGGTATGGAATTAAATCAGAAGGCCAAGCCTTTGGCTCTAAAATGAAATTTGCAGTGTAGGTTCATTGCCATACAGTGAAATCAGCAGTGTAGGTCCTTGCAATAAAGTGAAAGCAGTGGCAGCAGAAAAGACCTGTGGATATACAGGGGTAGAAGGTGAGAAATGGAATCAGCAGAGTGGATACTTAAAATGGAATGGGATCAGCAGGACAGGCTCATGGGTATACAGAAAATTCAGCCCGGTAGGTCACTGGACTTAGAGTGGAGATAGCAGTATAGATCCTCGGAATGTAATAGAATCAGCAGGGCAGTCCAGCGGGTGTACAGTAAATTGGGCCATGTAAGTCCATGGGCATTCACTTGAATAAATAGTGTAGTTCCTATGCATGCAGTGAAAACAGCAGGATAGGTCCCTGGCCATACAGTGGAATCAAAATTATAGGTCCTTGGGCATTCCGTGGATTAAGCAGTGGAGACACCAGTATAGATCCCTGGATATTCCATTGAATAAACAGCCTAAGTCTCTGAGCGTACAGTGAAATCTGCAGTGTATACCTGTGTAAATTAAATGGAATAAGCAGGGCAGGTCCCTTGGCATTCAGTGGAATAATCAATGTAGGACGCAGGATAAAAACAGTGGAATTAGCGGTGTAGGTTCCTGAGCATACATTGGGATCAGCAGTGTAGGTCCTGGGGTACAGAGCTAAATCAGCAGCGTAGGTTCCTGGGTAACAGTTAAATCAGCAGTGCAGGCCCCTAGAATAGAATGGACTCATTGGGACAGTACAGTGTGCATAAGCATCCATCTAGGATAAAGGCAAGATGGCCGCTGAGCTGGAGCTCCCCAAGGAAGCTCCGGGGTTAGGGATCACTTTTCTATGAATATCCCCAGTTATGCCCCCATTCCACCCTGCTACTCGACATCCCTCTACTTAGAACCCTGCCTGTAACATAACGATATGTCTGCAAAGAAAATTAGTCGGCTTTAAACCTACCTGGAGTCCTGTCCGCGACGACGATGCTGCTGGAGGTTGCCTTACTGGAACGCGAAGAGGAGCGAAGCCTTCCCAGTCCTTGTTGAAGCTGCGGGAGTCTCTCTCCTGTTGGAGTCTCTGTTTCCTTCCTTCCTGCATTACACCGATTCATGCGTCCCTATGGTGGCGGTGAAGAAGATCTTTGGACGAATTCGGGAGCACACACCCCTCCCCCCTCCTCGCTGCCGTGTTCATGGTGGGTCTGGTGATCTGCCCTGCGACTTTACCTCCATAACCCCGGGACCGGGGGCTCGTCGTAAAGCGCCCGGCCTCTGAAGCGAAGTCTGCCTGCTGAAGCGGAGTCAGCCTGCTGAAGCGGAGTCTGCTTGCTGAAGCGGGGTCTGCCTGCTGAACGTCTGAACTCCACACATGGGAGAAGTAAGGAGCACAGCCACATCGCACCCCCCCCGCTGCCGAGATCCTGCGATGCCGAGGACCCGATTCTGTCCTGCCCCATGGTGGAAATTGACTGCCTCCGTCCTGGAATGAGCACTGCCGGCTGGAGCGCCGCACTCGTCTCTATGCTAGATCCGCCCTGAGATACTGCCTCACTGTGGATCCTGAGCGACGCGCTGGATCTGAACAACACGTCAAGATCAGGTGATTGCTGTGGAGTGATGAATGAGTGGGGACTGTTCGCCTGCAGTCCGTGTGACTCCCCCTGCTCCCTTTGCCTCCTGCTAGTGTCAAAAGTGTGGCGAAAGAAAGACTGGCTTGTGGGTGCAGATCTCCCCACTTTCCTGCCCTAGCTCGCTTGGTTGCCCTGAGCTCAGTTTATTACAAGATGGGCGCCCATTTTGTTCGCCTTTATTAGTTCGCATTTAGTAGTCTCTTGGTGAGGTTAGGTATCCATTTTGGCCACCTCCCTCGGGAGTTGAAGAAGAGCGCCCCCTTCCATGAGCACTTGGTAGGCCTGGCATGGACTGAGAAAGAGGACTGATCCATTCACAGCATTTGGCGGCCATCTTGGAGTGGGCTCTTCCTCTTGTTTCCCACACAGGAGCTGGCTTAGTTTGCCCCATCAGCGCAGAGTGGAGATGGTTATTTCCTTTAAGGGCTCATATGAAACGGCCAGCCTTTACTGCCTACCTGGAGGCAAGCGGAGGCAAGCTGACACTGACTCCGGCCTCAAGCTGCTCCATTGCACAACAAACACCACCCCCCCACCCCCTCAAGCGAAAGACTAAAATGGGAACCGGCTGTTTCTAACTCCAAGATCAGAATCCCTTGCCTGACCCCAAGATGGCTGCCACAGTGTTCCCTACCACGTCGTGCTATTCCTCTGAGAAAAAAACGGACTTCGACCAGACCTCAAACACATCCCCCATCCGGCCTACCCTTCAAGATACCGAATCTGTGAACCTACCTCTAAACGTGGAGACCTAGCTTTTTGGCCGATGCCCGGTGGAGCTACTTGATAGCTATAGAGGAGATGGGCTGTGGACTACCCCTTCGGCCGTCACCTACCCAGCCGGACATTGGGCAGACCTTACTTCGTTTCTCCGTCGTACTCTCCCTCCTACCCCTTTACTCCACCCACTTTCTCCTTTACGCTCCATTTATCCCTCCTCTTTGCTCTCTAATTGTTTTCTCATTGAGACCTAGCCGCTTGACTGATGCCCGGTGGAGCTACCTGATAGCTATAGAGGAGATGGGCTGTGGACTTCCCCCTCGGCCGTCACCTACCCAGCCGGACTTTGGGCAGACTCTACTTCGTCTCTCCATCCATCCTATCTCCATCCTTTCTCCCTCCTACACCTTTACCCCACCCCCTTACCCTCCTTAGCTCCATTTATTTCATCTTCCGATGCTCTTGAAATGTTTTTTTGTAACTGATGTAACTTGTAACTGATGTAATTTTGTGGAACCTTATGTAAAGCGCTCTGATACCTCCGGGTCTAGCCAGCGCTATATAAAACTCAAATAAAAGCAAAATTTGCAATGTAGGTAGGTCCTTGGGCATAGAGTGAAATTAGCAAAGTGGGACCTTGGGCAAGCAGTGGAATCAGCAAAGTAATCTGCTAGAAATATGATGAATTCAGTAGGTTTGTCCGCTCATGGTGGAATTAGTGAAAAGACTGTTGGATATTTTATTTTTAAATATTTTTTACATTTATTTTTTATTATTTTTTTATTTATTTTATCATTTGGTTAAGCCCCAACCAAGTAACCTATCAGCCAGAATCAGCAAGTCAGGTCCCAGATAGGGTAAGATCCTGGATTTGCGACAAAATAAAGAGAACACATCCTCGAGCATGTAACACAATCAGAAGGGCACGTACAGGGTACATGGTTAAATCAGCTTAGCAAGCCCATTACAGCGTGCCCGTGGTTGTGTGGCAAAATCAGCATGGCATGTCCTTGTGTATGTGGAGAAATCAGAACGGCAGGTCCAGGGTACATGGTTGAATCAACAAAGAAAGTCCATGAGTATGTGGCAAAATCAGCACAGTGTGTCCTTTGGTATGTGGCAAAATCAGCGGGGAAGGTTCCTGGAAATGCAGCACAAAGACCAGGACATGCCTCAGATGGGTGGATCATCACGACAGTTCCTCGGTATGTAAAGACATCAGTGAGGATGGTCCTTGGACAGAATAACTCTCTCATTCTTGGATATACAGGTTACTAGATGAGGTGATGTCATCAACTGGTCTGGTCTCCAAGACTATTGGCTTACTGTAGTGAAAACAGAAAAGAAGAGAATGAGAGAAGGAAAGAGTGGAGCTAGCGTCAGAGGGAAAGAGAGTGAGTGTGAAAAGAGAAAGGAGGAGGAAAGAGACAGAGTGAGTGAAAAGTTAATCAATACAATTATTCACCCCCTTTCCTACACATTCTGTGGCTAGATGTTTAATGGAATGGATGGTTTTAGAGCCAGTAATCAGTCACATAAATGTGACTGGTCACAAGCATGGACTGTCCATACCCAGGCTCCAAGCCCAACCTACTTGCTTGGTATCCCTGCATGAGTTCCTGTTATGTCTATTTAGCAGAATCATACACATAAGTAGGCATAAATGGAAGGGTCGTATGAAGGCTGGAGGGACTGAACAACTAAGAGAACAGAAGTTCCTGCAATGACTGTTTTAGCTCTAGGCCCAGGTTTACTAATTTTTCATGCGAAGCAGCGCTGCACCTACATTTGCTGCTCTGCATTGCATAAGAAGGGAAACAGTGGAGCACCATCTCTACAAAGATTAGCCTGCTGGTGTCACCTCCTGTGCTGAAGCTCATACAAGACTGCCATGCACAATGCATAGCCAGGCACCATGATGCAGAGCTGAGTGTACACTGTCTAGCATAGGGTCTGGACTGGCGGCATAACCTTCCATTACAAATTCCTATGCGTAGACAAACTCAGAAGGAACCCATGCACTGAATGTCTGCGAAGCACTGCAGAAGCTTGGTTTATTTATCTTTGCAGATGGGGCTTTGTGTCAAAATGAGTGTTTGTACGGATCTGCAACGTTAACATCACCTTGATGCAAAGTGCCGTAAAGTGTTTTTTTGCGCTGTGAGAAGTACAGCTTTCCAGTGCAAAATACCGTTTGCAGTAGAAATGAAGTAGCATCAGCGGCGGCTCCTCCGCAATTGCGGAGGAGTGTCGCCCCATCAGGGCCGGACTGGCTACCGGGCTTTCCTTAATAAACAATGCAAAACAAATGTTTTAAAAAGTAGGCTTTAAAGATATTTGTTTTGCATTGTTTATTTAGAAGCGCCTGCAGTTCCCCAGCAACAAAATCGGCCCCTCCGCAGTGAACCTGGGCCCCACTCTGCCTCCCCAGCAAAAAACGCCCGGTAGCCAGTCCGGCCCTGCGCCCCACTGCCTGGCTCAGAGCCAGTAAATGAAAAATAAAACGATGACATTGTTTTATTTTTCATTTTGTGCCTCTCTGCCAGCATGCTATGGGAGGGGCGGGGCACTGGGAGGAGAAGTGCGACCTGCACTCCACTCCCAAAGTGCGCATATGTGTTTTGGCCGGCCGTCTCAGGCCGACCAAAAGACACAAGCGCACTGAGCAGCCGGGCTGGAGAAAACCCACAGAGTCCCTAGTCTGAGCAGGGCGTCTTTCCTGCCTGCTCATACCAGCCCCCAGGCTGCTCTCATGTGAGAGCAGCGTGGGGATTGCAGGGAGTCCGTGACGTGGTCCCAGTGCTTGCTGGGACCAGGAAGGACAGAGACCGAGCACGACGCGGAAGGCAGCTCCAGGTAAGTTTTCACTTAAATTTTGTTTTTAATTATAAGCCCCTCCCGCACGCGCGCTCCCCCTCCCGCGCTCCCTCCACCTGCCCCACCAACTCTTTCTTGTGGCGGCCTCGACTGAGTAGCATGTGCTGGCTTGTGTTGTGCAAGTAGAGATCAAAGCCACAGGAAGACGGAAAACAAGAGATTTGTATCAATGTCAAAATAATACTGAATTATCTATATTCAGAATTTATGTGTTAAAAAAAACCAGGAACACTGTGTTAAAGAATTGATCGCCACATAAAACTTTATGTATATTGTCTGTATGTCTGTGTGAGATGTATGTATGAGGATAGGTGTGGTGAAAGATGTGCAGGATATGATGTGAATCTTTTAACTTCAAAGACAAAGTTATTGCACTTGTAGATGAATTTAGGATGTAACTAAATGTCTTTCCATGTTTTTAAACTTTGGTAGTTATCAATAAAAAAGATGATTTGACAGTACTCCAGACGTACATTGTTGTGGGCCCATTTTAACGTAGATGGGTTGTTAAATTGAATTTTTTGAGTTGACTGAGGTTTTTGCACACTGCTAATTGTTTTGTGCAAGTGCCAGCACGAAGACTTGGTACATTTGGGCCCCATGTCCTTAGGTTTCATTTGCTCATAAGGATGGAAAGATTCCCAGGCATAAACTGAGGATAACAGCTGCAACAGCAAGAAGTACTTAAGCAGCGGAAACGAGTAAATTGAGCATCCTCTGTAGAGATGTCACTCGAAGCATCCTTTTAAAGAATCCGTGAGGTGCAACCCAAATGCTTGTAAACCACATCAGTAGCAGTGCACTTCTGGAATGGTGCGGCAGATAATCCATGGAGTCTGCTTTTCTTTTTACACTTTCACTAGTCTGCACTGTGGTGGACCAATCACTCAAGGGACCTCTTAGCCATGTAGCAAAGGACGTGAATGCCCTATGTGGCTGTAATCCCTGGATGCCATGCTCATGATTATGGCATCTTACTTAACCAGAGGTGATGGTGGCCTTTTCTTTGTTCTCATAGTGCAGGTATCATTTCCATTCAGGGCTGTCACATGGTAATAAGTCTTTTCCATGTACACCTGATACACGTGTCTAGGCAGATAGGCAAGCAACTGTCCACATAAAACTCATTTATTCCACACAAAGTGAGCCAGGAGAAGTGGGCTTAAGCTTTGTATATTGGGTTGGCCTGCTACAGAGTCAGACTGGAATCCTTTTTCCTGATTTCCATTCCTCCTTCAGCATACTGAATTAATAATGCACCTCTTCTGGTTCACATAACATAATCTGCTGTGCAATGGGTAGATGTATTGCCTAGCACAAGGAAATCTAAGGCAAGATGCCACCTGAAAAACCAAAGCTTGGTCAGACTTCACTTTCACTTTCCTACTTTTCTTTATTTGAGAGGCTAGAATAAGAAATGTAGAGGATGCTACAAATGGATCTTGATGTTCTTCTAACCTAAGAATAAAATGTCCCACAATTAGATTGAAAGAGTTAAACTAGATTAAGGATGGGGCACCTTAGACCTAGGGCTCATTTACAAGGCCATTACGCCACAGGTGCATTACTTTTTTTGACGCACCGGTGGCACAGTGTGCCTGCCCATATTTACAAGGCCACATAAAGTCACCCTGCGTGACTTTTCATGGCCTTGTAAATTTTGGCCCTAGTTCTTTCACACACAGAAGAAAATGAGGAAGATATTTACAAAGAAGTAGCGGAGTGAGGCGTTAGCCGTCATGGCTTAACGCCTCACTCCGTCACTTCAGAAACGCAGGGCTGCACCATATTTACAAGAATAAGGTACAGCCTTGCGTTTCCCCCTGTGCTGGCGCTACACTTAGCAGTGTAACGCCAATACAGGCACCCTTGCACCATAGTGCAAGGGTGTCTGCGTGCGGGGGAGGATTGTTTATGTGTAGGAAGGTGTCCCTTCCTGCACATAAACAATCTTGAAATGCTATTTTGTCACTTCTATGTGTGCTGCTCAATGCAGCACACGTGGAAGTTACAAAATGTCATTTTTTTAAAGGATTGTTTATGTGCAGGAAGGGTCACCTTCCTACACATAAACAATCCAAGGTGTTTTGCTTTTTCCATGTGTGCTGCACAAGGCAGCACACATGGAAAAAGCAAAAACGAGGAGAAATAAAGCATTTCTCCTCTTTTCGCCAAGTTAAGACCAGGTTTTCCCTGGTCTTAATTTTGGTGCTGCCTCCTATTTACGCTGCCCTTGTAAATAGGGGGCAGCATCAAAATCAATGGGTGTTGCGGTGGAACGCCCACCGTAACACCCACTGCCCACCCCTTTCACGCTAAGCATAGCGTGAAAGGGGGCCTTATTTAACGTGGCTTAACGCTGCCTTGTAAATAAGGCGAAGCCCCTATCGCCACGGAACCCACACAAAAAGTGACGTTCCTGTGGCGATAGGGGCTTGTACATATGCCCCTGAATCTCTTACTGGCCCATCTTAAAAATGTGGAACAATTTCTCCTTTCATTAGGTTATAAAATCCCGAGTTTGATGACACAATAATGTTATTTCACTTGGTGCGTTCATTAAATGTGCCCTGACTCTTCTACACAGTCACCGGCCTTATCTTGTAAAGCCAGCAAGCTGACAATGCATACTCTGGCCACCTCAAAGAAGCCACTAACACAGTACTGTGGGGAATGTGCCTGGTAAGGTTGTCATTCTGTTGGAGACAAAGAAGAAATATTGCTGAGAGAATTCACCCTAATTAGAGGAATTGTCAGTATGTTGGGGAAAGAAGACCTTTTACCTCAGTCAAGATGTTACATGAGTTCCCTGCAAGCTAAATTTGGGAGCTGTGTTCTCCAGAAGATTGTTGTTACTTCATTACTAGTTTATGCTATACAACTATGTACATTTCGCCTACACATGTCTTGCAGAGAAAAGCCTAATGCATGCCATCCTGTGTCAGCAAGTGAACTGCAGTGCCGGAATATCAGAGGCCATAACATTTCTTTATTTCACTGCAAACAACCCCATTTAGAGTTTGACAGAGTGGAAGCGCTGCTGTACATTGTAGGTGCACCCTTCACAGCACAGAGATCCATGACAGGTAGACAATCTTCCACCAGGGTGGGAAAGACCATGGCCTTTGTCCTTCTGGAGTGGTCTGTCAGCCAGGGTCTAAATGACCTCCTAGAACTAAAGTAGGCAAAATATCTTACCAAGGGTCAGTGTGCGAACAAACAAGGGGGTTAATGTACAAGGGGATAGCTCCGCCGGAACAGCACTTTTAGCGATGTTCTGGTGGCGCTATGCCCTTTCCCATATTTACAAAGAGGTGTCAAGCCACTGTTTGTGGCTTAACGTCACCTTGTAAATACGGCCCCTTTACACGCATCAATTTGTGTGAAAGGGGCGTGCAATGGGTGTTGCTGTGGGCGTTCCACCGCAACATCCACTCCTTTTTGAGGGTGCCCTAGATTTACAAGGATGTGTGAATCGGAGGCAGTGCCAAAAACTAATGCCATGCCATAGAAGGAGTTAGAATGGCGAAATGAGGAGAAATACTTTTATTTCTCCTGGTTTTTCCTTTTTCTATGTGTGCTACATTCTGCAGCACACATAGAGCAAAACGCCATTAATGATTGTTTATGTGCAGGAAGGTATCCTTTCATGCATGTGAGAAGTTGGCCTGGTATATGCTGTCCACTAATTAAAGTGGGCACCTTGCACCAGTCCAAATGACCCTTATTGATCATTAGGTTAAAGACAACCTTTATTGAAAGCTATCCTAGTGGTAGCTATGGAGAGCAGCCTTCAGGCTAAGTCTCGAAGGAATGTAAAGCAGCTTGTTTTACCAGTATATAACCTCCTGAATGACCAAATGAAAGGAGAACCACACAAGGTATATATCAAATATATGTATTTATTACTAAACACTCTCTACTAACCTCTTTATGAGATTCGAGAACAAGACACACAATATTAAATCACTAGAACGACAGTAAATAGCACAATAGACAGCGGGCTCCAGGGGGAGACCGAACCATATACTAAGTAAGTGGTATAAGAACCACGACTTGATTAGACACAGTGCCTAGAGCACGTAGAATCGCTGGGACCCCAAGGAACCACCCAAGGTAGTGACACAGGGGACCCACGGAGGACGGGTGCAGTGTGAGAACACAGACGCGAGCTCCGTACAACTCTATGGGAAAGTTGCGGTTGGAAATTTAAAGATTAAGGACACTTAGGAGAGGACTTTCAGCAAACCCAGCTAAACATAGAATGTTCTAAGGCCAACACCCTTGAGAGTACCGAGGTACCCGTGTTACCTATCCCAGAGGAGCCGGGTGCATAGGGGTCAAGTGGTGTCGGAAACCCTCGTCGTTTTCAATGGTGTAATGCAAAAAAGTACTGCTGCCGTGGAGAAGAAAAGTGTCCGGTGTGATCCAAGCCTGGATCGGAGATGATAAGAACCTGAAAGCAGAGGGGACAAAGTCTGGGTCACTTCACGTGACCAGGAGCGGAGCAATCGAATGCCCACCGATGTCGGGTGCTTCAGGTGCGATGAGGTGAAGCTTGACTCTGCAGCCACGGGGACCAGGAGACGTTGAAGATGACCACAGTCCGGAACCGAGCTGTCCCACGAAGGATGTCGAGTGCTGGGGGGTCAGTGTCCGGATTGAACACCAACAAGCCTTGGCAACCCACGCGGTCAGAGGAAAGATGCTTCTGCGAGGACCAGCAAGGTCCTGGGGACTCACCAAGCGATGGAGAGTCAGGGCACGTCTGGAGCAACCAGAGAAGCCCACTGAAAGTTAAAGTTGCCTTCTCAGGGACCCACAGGCCAACGGATCAGGGATCGCAAAGGGACCTCGAGAGGAATCACAAAGTGCCAGCCCACGGAACACTCGTGGAGTGTAGGCTGGTAATCTTTGGTGGAATTACTGCTCGGGGTCAGGACTACAAGTAGCCCAAAGCACAGCTTCAGGGATCGCCGAAAAGCAGATGCTTCTGCAAATGTACACGGTGCCCAGGGGTACGGGTTTCACGGTCCCCACGAGGGATACGGGCCTCAGAATTGCTGAGAGCGCAGATCAACCTCGGAGACCTCGGGAACCCACCTCTTGTGTTGCAGAAATCTTCGGAGTCCTTCGGGAGCTTCATAGATGCAAACCGGTCAGATGCGTTTTGGTGCCTGCTCAGCAGGGGAGTAACTCCTTTACTCCAAGGGAGATTCTTCAGTCTTCCAGCAGAGTGTAGATCGTCGAAGGATACTTGGTTTCTGTAGCAGAATTTAGTCCAGGTAAATCTAAAGTCCTGTAGTCAGGGGTTCCTACTTTATACCCAAGGAAGGGGTGGGACAAACTCTGGGGACCCACCTATGGGAGGGTCAGAACAGAGGGGTGGCTACACCCATGTCCTTTGTCCAGTTTCGCGCCAGAGCAGGGGCTGATAGCCCCTGCAACCGGTTTGAGCTGGACTATGCACGAGGACACCAAATGTGCCCCCAGTGCAGACATCAAAGCACTCTGAGAGTGCACCCACCCAGCCCCAATACACTAAAGCCTGTCTGGGAGGTGGTCACACCTCCCTGTGACAGGAAACCTATTGTCAAGCCTTCCCCTGCCGGAGTTTCGTCCAGCAGCAGGAGGGCAGACTCGTGTCTGTGGCTGGCAGCATCCATTTTGTGATGCCAGGGTTCTGTGAAGCTGGTACCGGGTGTACCGGTGCTGTCATATTTCTCCCTCTAGGAGGGTGGAATCATACCTCCCACACCAGTTACTGGTGTGGAGGTATGATTCCAAGGTGTTTGACACCAAACACGACATGTTTCCATGCAGCCATATTAAAGTTAGCATTTACCGCGAGGTTATAATGCACTTAAGTATATATGGTTGGCTGCATCACAAACAACCCCGGAATATAGGTTCCGAACGCTGCAGAGGGGCTCTGCTCATGCAGGGGCACCCTCTCACATAAAACCCAGTACCCTGCCTTCAGAATTGATAAGGCCTGCTATAGGGGTGACTGATAGGTTTATATGTGCAGTGATTAGGATAGATATAGTGAACCTATATCTAAGTAAGGGGTGCATGCACCACCTTACACAGGCTGCAGTAGCAGACCTGTGGTGTCATTTTGAATGGTCTCTCAGGGGTGGCATAATACATGCTGCAGCCCCTGGGAGGCCTCTGGGGTACCTATGCCCTGGGTACATAGTATACCATATACTAGGGACTTATAAGGGTACCCCAGAATCCAATCTGGAGTGTACCTAAAGTACATGCAATCAATTTAGAGAAGAAAGCAGATAGACTGGGGTCCTGAATAGCAGGATCCCAGTCAGACTAAGTCGAAAACAGTGAAACATCAGCAAAAAGTGGGGGTAACTATAAGAAGCAGATCCTACTCTCCTACACAACCCCCCCTCCCCAAACTTCAGGACATTAAACTAACCTTGACCAGTTGAGTCTTCATGTTCTAAGTGGAAATATCTGGAGAGTCCATCTGCATTGGCATGGTTACTCCCAGGTCTATGTTCCACTGTATAGTCCATCCCCTGTAGGGAAATGGACCACCTCAAAAGTTTGGGGTTTTCACCCTTCATCTGTTTTAGCCATAAGAGGGGCTTGTGGTCTGTCTGAACAATGAAGTGAGTGCCAAACAAGTATGGCCTCCAGCTTCTTCAAGGCCCAAACCACAGCAAAGACTTCCCTCTCAATAGCTGACCAACGTTTCTCTCTGGGGGTCAGCCTTCTGCTAATAAAAGCTACTGGCTGATCCTGACCTACATCATTCAATTGTGATAACACAGCCCCTACCCCCAACTCAGATGCATCTGTTTGGACAATGAATTGTTTGAAGTAGTCAGGACTTTGCAGAATGGGAGCAGTGCACATGGCCTGCTTCAGGTCATCAAATGTCTTTTGACAGCTAACTGTCCACTGAACTTTTTTTGGCATTCTCTTGGAAGTTAAGTCATTCAAAGGGGTCACTATGGATCCATATCCTTTGACAAACCTCCTGTAGTACCCAGTCAGGCCCAAGAAAGCTCTGACCTGAGTCTGCGTGGTTGGAGCAACCCAGTCCATGATGGTCTGGATTTTGCTCTGCAATGATTGAACCTGGCCTCCACCCACAAGGTGGCTTAGGTATACAACTTGACTCTGCCCTATCTGGCACTTGGTCGCCTTGATAGTGAGACCTGCTTTCTGCAGGGCCTCCAAAACATTTCGCAGGTGGACCAGGTGATCCTCCCAGGTGGAGCTAAAGACAGCAATATCATCTAGATATGCTGCACTGTAGGCTTCCAGGCCTGTAAGGACTTTGTTCACCAACCTTTGAAAAGTGGCAGGTGCATTCTTCAAACCAAAGGGCATCACCACAAATTGATAGTGCCCACTAGGGGTTGAGAATGCTGTTTTGGCTTTTGCATCCTCAGCTAGTCTGATCTGCCAGTAGCCAGCTGTCAGGTCAAATGTGCTCAGAAACTTGGCTGAGGCCAAAGTATCTATAAGCTCATCTGCCCTAGGGATTGGATGGGCATCAGTCCTAGTGACTGCATTGAGGCCTCTGTAGTCAACACAAAACCTCATCTCTCTCTTACCACCCTGGGTGTGAGGTTTAGGTACCAAGACTACTGGACTAGCCCAAGGGCTATCTGAGGGTTCAATCACACCCAAATCCAACATCTTCTGGACTTCAGTCCTGATACAGCCCCTGACATGGTCAGGTTGCCTGTAAATCTTATTTTTAACAGGCAGACTGTCCCCAGTGTCCACTTCATGAGTGCACCAGGTAGTCTGACTTGGAGTCAGTGAGAACATATGTCTAAACTGGTTGAGAACTTTTCTGCAATCAGTTTGCTGCTGGTCAGTGAGGCTGCCTGCCGAGGCTACACCATCTACTGAACCATAATCAGGGTTCTGTGAGAGCAGGTCAGGGAGTGGATCACTCTCTTCCTCCTGTCCCTCATCAGTAGCCATGAGCAAGCCCAAGTCTGCCCTGTCAACATATGGTTTGAGTCTGTTGACATGGAGCACCCTATGGGGGCTCCTGGGAGTTCCAAGGTCCACCAGGTAGGTAACCTCTCCCTTTTGTTCAACAATTGTATGAGGGCCACTCCACTTGTCTTGGAGGGCTGCTGGGGCCACAGGCTCCAACACCCATACTTTCTGTCCTGGCTGATAAACAGTCAACACAGCCTTTTGGTTATGCCAGGCCTTTTGCAATTCCTGGCTAGCCTCAAGGTTTTTAGTTGCCTTCTTCATGTACTCAGCCATCCAGGAGCAGAGACCAAGTACATAGTCCACAATATCCTGTTAAGGTGGTTTGAGAGGTAACTCCCATCCCTCCTTCACTAGACACAATGGTCCCCTAACTGGATGATGTCCAAACAGAAGCTCAAATGGGCTGTAACCAACCCCCTTCTGTGGAACCTCTCTGTAGGCAAACAGAAGGCAGGGCAAAAGTATGTCCCATCTGCGCCTAAGCTTTTCTGGGAGACCTTTAATCATGCCCTTTAAGGTTTTGGTGAAGCTTTCAACTAAACCATTGCATTGTGGGTGATACATTTATAATTTGCTCGTGGACAGTACATTCTAGACGCCCACGAGTAACCACTGTGACAGAGTCCTGAGGAAGGCCTAGCCGAAACGCGTTGTTTGTCAACAAACCGCCAGTCTCTGTGTATCATGTCATTTGTGATTTATGGTTTCTAATATCAATTCTCTTTGATTGAGTTTAAAATGAAATAGTTAAATTATGGATAACTGAACTGAATATATGAAAATCATGTTTTTTATCATATAGAACAAAGATTCCTTGAAGTGTATCAATTGTTTTAAGAAGATAACACATGTGGTTGATAAATCAGTATTAATGTTGTAAATATATTTATATTTTTGTCTATAAAATATTTAACAAAAAGTTCTACAAAAAAGATAAGAACAATAATAATAATCAAAAAATAAATCTGTTAAATTTATCTTTGGAACAACATGTGTCCTTTTTCAGTCTAGAGTTTTTATGTCAACTAGATGTAAAATACACTGTGCCCGGTGTTTTCATTTTCCCAAGTAAAATTTATAATTTACACCACACTCCTTCCACATAGCAGTTAAGTAACCAGACATGAAGTTTGCACCTTGGTCTGATACTACCTCCTTAGGAAAACTGTTAGATTTGGGGGTCTCTAGTTGGCATAGGTAGGTACCTGTGACAAATAGGGACCCTTGCGTCTAGTCAGGGTGAGGGGCTACACTCCTAAAATAACCCCTGCTCACCCCCTTGGTAGCTTGGCACGAGCAGGCAGGCTTATCTCAGAGGCAGTGTGTAAAGCATTTGTGAACACATACAGTAATACAGTGACAACACTACAGATGGACACCACACAGGTTGTATTTATAAAAATAAGTATTTTTATATAGACTTAACACAAGACCAAACGACAAAAATCCACAATACTGTACTCAAAAATAGACTGGAAAAGGTTATAAAATAGTTCAGTTCTCTCAAGTTGTAGATGCGACACTTTACTCTCAATGTACCTTGAATGCGTAACGCAAAGAAAACAAAAGGGTCGCAGGGAAGGTGATGCGTCGGTTCCGTAAACTCAGGGGAGTGGATGCGTCGGTTCCTTACTGCTGCGCAGGGGAGTTGATGCTCGCTTCCTTACTGTGTGGGGAGTTGATGCGTCGGTTTCTTACTGCTCTCCGGTGCGATGCGACAGATGGCACCTCAATGCGATACTCTTCTCTGGTGCGATGCGATAAAAATGGCGTCTTGGCTGCGATGCGACAACGTTGGTGCGATGCGTGCACACCCGACGGCCGTGCGGCGACTCGATGATCTTGGGAGCCGCGACAGGCCCTGCGACGCGCTTCTCCGGTGATGCGACAATGTCCTCTGTGGCAGCGTCCCGCTTCTCCGGCGATGCGCCGCGCTTCGGAGGTGCGATGATGACAGCGGCAGCGGCGTCACGCTTCCTCGGCGATGCGATAACAGCGGCTGCAGCGGCGACACGCTTCTCGTTGTTGTGTCGCGCTTCCAGCTCCCAGCGACACGCAGTCTCTCAGAAGGCCCAGCACAGCAGCAGGCACTTCAATTCCCAGCAAGGGAATTCAGGGGGGAGCTGGTTGGGGAAGTCTTGTATCCCTGAGACTTCAGGCAGAAGGCAAGCTCTAGTTCAAGCCCTTGGAGATTCTTCTTCAAGTTGATAGAACGCACACTCAGTCCTTTTCTCCTTTCTTTGGCAATGAAGCAACCACTGCAGGCCAACCCCCAAACACACAGCACAGGGGTAGTCTTCTCCTTCAGCTTCCTGGTTCTTCTCCTCAGCAAAGGTTTGTCTTGATTCCCAGAAGTGATCTAAAGTTCTTGGGTCTGGGTCCCAATATTTATACTACTTTTCTCTTTGTTCTCTGAAGGCAGAGAGGCCTTTGCCTAGTCCAAAACCAGTTCTGGTCAGTCCTGGAGCACTTTGTTGACAAGACTCCTTCTTTCCTTTCACAGTGTAGTCCAGGGACATCAGACACACCACAGGAGGTGGAGCCAGCATTGTGGAGGAAAGGCACAGCCCTATTCAGGTCTCAGGTGCAACTCCTCCCTCCTATCTGCATGCAGATCTCTCTATTCAGCCCTGTGCTGACTCACCCTGTCTCCTGGAAGCCCCCAGCCCCAGCCCCTGTCACTCAAACTCCAGACAAGGAATACACAACCTAGCAGAGGCAGGCTTGGATAGTTAGGCAAGAAAATACCTACTTTCTAAAAGTGGTATTTTCAAACACAGAATGTTAAAACCAACTTCACTAAAAGATGTATTTTATCATTCTGAGTTCAGGCGTACTAAACTCGAATTTCTACCTGGTTCCCTGAGTCAGTTAGGATTATAAAATGTAATAATCTAACCGCCCATTCTGGCCTATGGGGAACAGGTAGCCTTGCAATAGTGAAAAACGAAAATGGCTGTAATTCACTATTAGGACATGCCACACACACCAGGGCATGTCCTACCTTTACCTACAATGCACCCTGCCCTTGGGCCTACCTTAGGGGTGACTAATATGTATAAAAGGGAAGGTTTAGGGACTGGCAAGTGGGTACACTTGCCCAGTCAACATGGCAGTACCAGACTGCCCACAGGCTCTGCAATGGCAGGCCTGAGACACACTTTACAAGCTGCTCCGGTGGGTGGCACAACCAGTGCTGCAAGCCCACCAGCAGCATTTGATTTACAAGCCCTGGGCACACGCAGTGCACTGTACTAGGGTCTGACAGTAAGGCAAACAAGCCAATCATGGAGTCACTAATCCATACATCAATTTACCATAGGGAGCACTTGCACTGTGGCACTGAACAGCAGTGGCACAGTGCCCAAAAGCATCTAAAACCAGCAAAAACATAAGAGGCAACAGCAAAAAATGGAAGGGAGACCCACGCCAATGGTGCCAGGTCTAACAAAAACCCACCCTGGAAAAGATTCCCAGGAGGGCCCTTGCCACCACAGGAGCTGTGGTAGTTCTAAGGGGAATTGCCTCTGGATACCTAGTGGCATTGTCCACCACCACCAGTATAAATCTGTGCCCAGATGCAGTTGGAGGATCGAGGGGACCAACAATGTCAATCCCTACCCTCTCAAAGGGAACCCCCACCACAGGTAGTGGTATCAGGGGGGCCTTTGTAGTGCTACCTGCCTTGCCACTGGCTTGACAGGTGACACAGGAGCGACAAAACTCCTTGGTGTCCTCAGACATGTGAGGCCAATGAAAGTGTGGGACAATTCTGTCCCAAGTCTTGTTTTGGCCTAGGTGACCTGCCAATGGGATATCATGTGCTAGTGTCAATAGGAAGCTCCTAAACTTCAGAGGTATAACCAACCTCCTGGTGGCTCCAGGCTTGGAGTCTCTACACTCTGAGTAAAGGAGTCCATCATCCCAGTAGATCCTATGGGACTCACTAGCACTCCCAGTAGCCTCAGCAGCAGCTTGCTGTCTGAGGGGTTCAAGAGAGGGGCAGCTCAGCTGCTCCTGGCTCAGATCTGCCCTGGAAGGGCCCCCTGTCCCCAAGAACTCAACCTGATCAGGTTCAAGCTCATCTGGGACAGTTCCTTCTTCAGGACTAAGATCAGCTCCCTCAAGAGACTGATCTGGATTCTGAGGCAGGGGGAAGACACTGCCTTAACCCTACTGCTCCTTCTCTTGGAAGGTGCCTGGTCCATTTTTCCAGGATCCAGGACCTGTTCAGTGTTAGACATTTTTGCCTGTGACCTGGTCATAGCAAACACATCTGCAGGGATACCCAACATTTCTGCATGAGTCCTGAGTTCCACTTCAGCCCAAGCTGAAGTTTCTAAATCATTGCCCAACAAGCATTCAACAGGGAGGTCTGCACTTACCACAACCTTCTTAGGGCCAGTTACCCCTCCCCAGGAGAAATTAACAACTGCCAAAGAATGGTCTGTCCTGACATTGCTAGCATTGGTCACTTGGTACATCTCACCAAGTATGATTTGCTCAGGAGCCACAAGATCTTTTGTCACCATTGTGACACTTGCTCCTGTGTCCCTGAATGCCAAGGCCTCTTTTCCATTTATTATAGGCTGTTGTCTGTATTTTCCCAGATTACTGGGGCTTACAAATAAGGAGGCCATATCCATGCCTCCATCACAGATCAACATAGCCTGAGTTGGAACTCTGACTAGGCCAGAGTCCATCTCAGATCCCAGGGTTAACCCTACTACACCCTTATTTGGAGCACCACCACTTGGAGCTGAACTAGGGGGAACAGTTGCCTTAGGGGCAGTGGTAGTTGGAGTTGAGTCCTTGGACTTGGTACAATCACTTGTCCAATGGGTCTTCTGTTTACAGATTTGACACCATGGTTTCTTCTTGCCTTTTCCTTTGTTTGATTGTGACTCCCCACCAGATGCAGATTTTTGGGGCCCTTGAGAAGACTTCTGGTCTTTACCCTACTCCCCACCCTTATCAGAGTTTTTAGAATCTTGCTTCTTGGAGTCACCACCTTGGTTCTGAACCTTCTGCCTCACCCTGGTTCTGACCCATGTGTCTGCCTTCTGGCCCAATTCTTGGGGAGAGGTCAGATCAGAGTCCACCAGGTACTGATGCAACAGTTGATTTTGACAGTTATTAAGGATCTGCTCTCTCATGATTAAATTATACAATCCTTTGAAATCACACACCTTACTGCCAAGTAACCAGCCTTCCAGAGCCTTAGTAGCACAATCTACACAGTCAACCCAGTCCTGAGTCTGTGCCTTTTGGGTATCTCTGAACTTTAACCTGTATTGTTCAGTGGTTAGGCCAAACCCATCAATCACTGCACTCTTCAGGACTTTGTAATTATCAGCATCCTCTTCTCTAACAGTGAGGAGCTTGTATCTACCTTTGTATGCAAAGGAGAGCCACAAGATTGCTGCCCACTGCTCCCGAGGGACCCTCTGTACCTTACAGGCCCTCTCCAGTGCAGTTATCCATTTGTGGATGTCATCCCCACTCTGGTAGGGAGGGACAATCTTGTTCAGGTTCCTATGGTCATGAGTATGTTCTCTAACTCTAGGGACACTGTAGCTGCCACCATGGGGCTCTAGCTCCAACTTCTGAGAAGCTCTCTGAAGCTCCAGGGATTCCCTATCTAAGGCCAATTGCTCTCTCTTGATTCTGAGCTTAGCTCTCTCAAACTCAAGCAGTTGGCACTTCTTCTCATAAGAGGACTCCCTTTTATGAGACACAGAGCTCCCTACAGATGTACCAGAATGATTAGATTCCTGAGAAGGAGATCTTGATCGTCTTGGTAAACTGTTAACCCTTCCAGGTGGGGTAAAGAGAGGACCATTGTGGCCTCCTTCCTCACCTTCAGGAAGAATTGGATTGTCCAGGTTAGAATCATTTTGATCCTCCTGGCCAGCATCGGAGTCCAGGTCATTGAAGTTCTCACTTCCTGTCCTTTCCTCTTCTGCTGTCCCACCCCCTTTTCCTGCCTCATCAGACCCTGGGGTCTTTCTGAGGTCATCTAAAAGCAAAGTCTCTATGAGATGTTGGGTGTTTGGGTTTTTCCCTGTCTTCAGTTTCCTACATGTACACATGGCTCTCAATTCTTGGAATGAGAGATGGTCATACTTAGTTGGCAAGGAGCCACTGGCTTCAGGCCTAGAAGACATGCTAGTGTGGTGTGGTGTATGCACCTACCTACTCTAGTGGGAACTGAACTCTCTTGAGTTGGAGAAAGGGTGTGCTAGGCCCTTGACTTACCCAACTCTAAGTTCAGTAGAGCTTACTTTATTCTAGTCTTGATTTATATGTACCTAAGTACCTTTAGTAGTTTTCAGTTAGTCTCTCAACAAGATTATCTGGTAAAACAATAGCAAGCTTGAATCCCAACCGCTGCACACCAATGTCAGAAGTTGGCCTGGTATATGCTGTCCACTAATTAAAGTGGGCACCTTGCACCAGTCCAAACGACCCTTATTGATGATTAGGTTAAAGACAACCTTTATTGAAAGCTATCCTAGTGGTAGCTATGGAGAGCAGCCTTCAGGCTAAGTCTCGAAGGAATGTAAAGCAGCTTGTTTTACCAGTATATAACCTCGTGAATGACCAAATGAAAGGAGAACCACACAAGGTATATATAAAATATATGTATTTATTACTAAACTCTCTCTACTAACCTCTTTATGAGATTAGAGAACAAGACACACAATATTAAATCACTAGAACGACAGTAAATAGCACAATACACAGCGGGCTCCAGGGGGAGACCGAACCATATACTAAGTAAGTGGTATAAGAACCACGACTAGACTAGACACAGTGCCTAGAGCACGTAGAATCGCTGGGACCCCAAGGAACCACCCAAGGTAGTGACACAGGGGACCCACGGAGGACGGGTGCAGTGTGAGAACACAGATGCGAGCCCCGTACAACTCTATGGGAAAGTCGCGGTTGGAAATTTAAAGATTAAGGACACTTAGGAGAGGACTTTCAGCAAACCCAGCTAAACATAGAAGGTTCTAAGGCCAGCACCCTTGAGAGTACCGAGGTACCCGTGTTACCTATCCCAGAGGAGCCGGGTGCATAGGGGTCAAGTGGTGTCGGAAACCCTCGTCGTTTTCAATGGCGTAATGCGAAAAAGTACTGCTGCCGTGGAGAAGAAAAGTGTCTGGTGTGATCCAAGCCTGGATCGGAGATGAGAAGAACCTGAAAGCAGAGGGGACAAAGTCTGGGTCACTTCACGTGACCAGGAGCGGAGCAATCGAATGCCCACCGATGTCGGGTGCTTCAGGTGCGATGAGGTGAAGCTTGACTCTGCAGCCACGGGGACCAGGAGATGTCGACGATGACCATAGTCCGGATCCGAGCTGTCCCACGAAGGATGTCGAGTGCTGGGGGGTCAGTGTCCGGATTGAACACCAACAAGCCTTGGCAACAGCAACCCACGCGGTGAGAGGAAAGATGCTTCTGTGAGGACCAGCAAGGTCCTGGGGACTCACCAAGCAATGGAGAGTCAGGGCACGTCTGGAGCAACCAGAGAAGCCCACTGAAAGTTAAAGTTGCCTTCTCAGGGACCCACAGGCCAATGGACCAGGGATCGCGAAGGGACCTCAAGAGGAATCACAAAGTGCCAGCCCACGGAACACTCGTGGAGTGTAGGCTGGTAATCTTTGGTGGAATTACTGCTCGGGCTCAGCACTACAAGTAGCCCAAAGAACAGCTTCAGGGATTTCCAAAAAGCAGATGCTTCTGCAAATGTACACGGTGCCCAGGGGTACGGGTTTCACAGTCCCCACGAGGGATACGGGCCTCAAAATTGCTGAGAGCGCAGATCGACCTCGGAGACCTCGGGAACCCACCTCTTGTGTTGCAGAAATCTTCGGAGTCCTTCGGGAGCTTCATAGATGCAAACCGGTCAGATGCGTTTTGGTGCCTGCTCAGCAGGGGAGTAACTCCTTTACTCCAAGGGAGATTCTTCAGTCTTCCAGCAGAGTGTAGATCGTTGAAGGATACTTGGTTTCTGTAGCAGAGTTTAGTCCAGGTGAATCTAAAGTCCTGTAGTCAGGGGTTCCTACTTTATACCCAAGGAAGGGGTGGGGCAAACTCTGGGGACCCACCTATGGGAGGGTCAGGACAGAGGGGTGGCTACACCAATGTCCTTTGTCCAGTTTTGTGCCAGAGCAGGGGCTGATAGCCCCTGCAACCGGTTTGAGCTGGACTATGCACGAGGACACCAAATGTGCCCCCAGTGCAGACATCAAAGCACTCTGAGAGTGCACCCACCCAGCCCCAATACACTAAAGCCTGTCTGGGAGGTGGTCACACCTCCCTGTGACAGGAAACCTATTGTCAAGCCTTCCCCTGCCGGAGTTTCGTCCAGCAGCAGGAGGGCAGACTCGTGTCTGTGGCTGGCAGAATCCATTTTGTGATGCCAGGGTTCTGTGAAGCTGGTACCGGGTGTACCGGTGCTGTCAAATTTCTCCCTCTAGGAGGGTGGAATCATACCTCCCACACCAGTTACTGGTGTGGAGGTATGATTCCAAGGTGTTTGACACCAAACACGACATGTTTCCATGCAGCCATATTAAAGTTGTTACAGCAAACAAATGATGGACGGAATGCTGACAATGCGAACATTCTCCCCCAGTCAAAAGATCTGGGTTAAATCCATCGTTCTTTTGCCCACTACGCCACCCCAGTTTGGACCCAGCCATATGCAAATCAGTCTTGACCCTGTGCCCCATGGGAACAGTCCAGACCGAACTGCCAGGCCAGGTCCTCCCTGGACCGGAAACAAGCATCCTGGGACCGGTTTCAGGGTATGTCACACTTCTTCAGCCAGGCTAGCTTGAATCCAGTGGCGCAGTGAGCGAGGGACCCACGTCTGGGCATACCCATCCCACTTAGTGCGAAAAGTGTTACAGCAAACAAATGATGGACGGAATGCTGACAATGCAAACATTCTCCCCCAGTCAAAAGACCTGGGTTAAATCCATCGTTCTTTTGCCCACTACGCCACCCCAGTTTGGACCCAGCCATATGCAAATCAGTCTTGACCCTGTGCCCCATGGGAACAGTCCAGACCGAACTGCCAGGCCAGGTCCTCCCTGGACCGGAAACAAGCATCCAGGGACCGGTTTCAGGGTATGTCACCCTTCTTCAGCCAGGCTAGCTTGAATCCAGTGGCGCAGTGAGCAAGGGACCCACGTCTGGGCATACCCATCCCACTTAGGGCGAAAAGTGTTACAGCAAACAAATGATAGACGGAATGCTGACAATGCAAACATTCTCCCCCAGTCAAAAGATCTGGGTTAAATCCATCGTTCTTTTGCCCACTACGCCACCCCAGTTTGGACCCAGCCATATGCAAATCAGTCTTGACCCTGTGCCCCATGGGAACAGTCCAGACCGAACTGCCAGGCCAGGTCCTCCCTGGACCGGAAACAAGCATACTGGGACCGGTTTCAGGGTATGTCACCCTTCTTCAGCCAGGCTAGCTTGAATCCAGTGGCGCAGTGAGCAAGGGACCCAGGTCTGGGCATACCCATCCCACTTAGGGCGAAAAGTGTTACAGCAAACAAATGATGGACGGAATGCTGACAATGCAAACATTCTCCCCCAGTCAAAAGATCTGGGTTAAATCCATCGTTCTTTTGCCCACTACGCCACCCCATTTTGGACCTAGCCATATGCAAAACAGTCTTGACCCTGTGCCCCATGGGAACAGTTCAGACCGAACTGCCAGACGTGGGTCCCGTGCTCTCCATGCCACTGGAGTCAAGCTATCCTGGCTGATGAGGGCTGAAAGCCCGAAACCGGTCCTAGGATGCTTGTTTCCAGTCCAGGGAGGACCTGGCCTGGCAGTTCGGGCTGGACTGTTCCCATTGGGCGCAGGGTCAAGACTGATTTGCATATGGCTAGGTCCAAACTGGTATGGCATGGTGAGCAAAAAAATGATGGATTTAGGCCCAGATCTCTGTACTGGGGTGAATGTACGACATTGTTCTGCATTCTGTCCATCAATTGTTGTTTTTGCATTTGTCACCCCGAGTGGGA
Organism: Calotriton arnoldi; assembly: GCA_963921515.1. NCBI lineage: Eukaryota > Metazoa > Chordata > Amphibia > Caudata > Salamandridae > Calotriton > Calotriton arnoldi. The sequence continues at coordinate 642,467 of CAWUFW010008775.1, forward strand.
CGGGTATGCCCAGATGTGGGTCCAGTGCTCTCCATGCCACTGGAGTCAAGCTATCCTGGCTGATGAGGGCTGAAAGCCCGAAACCGGTCCTAGGATGCTTGTTTCCAGTCCAGGGAGGACCTGGCCTGGCAGTTCGGGCTGGACTGTTCCCATTGGGCGCAGGGTCAAGACTGATTTGCATATGGCTGGGTCCAAACTGGTATGGCATGGTGAGCAAAAAAATGATGGATTTAGGCCCAGATCTCTGTACTGGGGTGAATGTACGACATTGTTCTGCATTCTGTCCATCAATTGTTGTTTTTGCATATTAAAGGTAGCATTTACCGCGAGGTTATAATGCACTTAAGTATATATGGTTGGCTGCATCACAAACAACCCCGGAATATAGGTTCCCAAATGCTGCAGAGGGGCTCTGCTCATGCAGGGGCACCCTCTCACATAAAACCCAGCACCCTGCCTTCAGGATTGATAAGGCCTGCTATAGGGGTGACTGATAGGTTTATGTGTGCAGTGATTAGGATAGATATAGTGAACCTATATCTAAGTAAGGGGTGCATGCACCACCTTACACAGGCTGCAGTAGCAGACCTGTGGTGTCATTTTGAATGGTCTCTCAGGGGTGGCATAATACATGCTGCAGCCCCTGGGAGGCCTCTGGGGTACCTATGCCCTGGGTACATAGTATACCATATACTAGGGACTTATAAGGGTACCCCAGAATCCAATCTGGAGTGTACCTAAAGTACATGCAATCAATTTAGAGGAGAAAAGATAGACTGGGGTCCTGAATAGCAGGATCCCAGTCAGACTAAGTCGAAAACAGTGAAACATCAGCAAAAAGTGGGGGTAACTATCAGAAGCAGATCCTACTCTCCTACAATGCACATAAACAGTCATTAAATAATGACAATTTGCTACTTCTATGTGTGCTGCATTCTGCAGTACACATAGAAGTAACAAATCGCCATTATATAAACAATCATTCTCTGCAACACAAGCACCATTGCGCTATGGTGCAAGGGTGCCTATGTTGGCGCTAGGCAGCTAATTTTAGCGCCAGCGCTAGCCAAAACATAGGGTTGCACCATATTCTTGTAAATACGGTGCAACCCTGCATTTTGGAAATGTCAGTGCATAGCGCTGCCAAATTTGGCGCAGCTCTGCGCTCCGACATTTCCTTGTAAATATGCCCCAAGGTTTTCAGCAGGAATAACAGTGAACATGCTGCTCTGTTTACTCTAAAATTCGGTTGCACCTGAACAAATGTCGCCATAGTCTAGAGGTTCTTGAGCCTAGGTCAGAATGTCTGTTTTGACTGGGATGAGGGGGTGACCACAACTTGAATCCACCATGGGTTCTGTCTTCTGATGCATGGTTGTTGGTACTTACACATTGTCTAATCCACACATAGGTGATCCAGAATGTCTGTTACATGCGAAGGTCTGGACGCACCCCTTGATTAAAAACGTTCCAGCAGGGCAGGAGGTAGAATCCTTTTTGCTAAAAGATAGCCCTCTAGATTTGATGTTGAGTGTTAATTCAGTTTGCTTGTATTAACTTGAGGGTTAATTCTGGGAAACAGTGGAAATCACAAGTACTTCCTTTAAAGAAGTAATGAGAATGAACAATATTATCTGTCTTTTTAGAAAAACCTAATCATTTGGAGAATCCCTACATTAAGACTGATGGGAAAAAGGATTGTGGTTGAAGAAGATGAAGCTCTGCATTATTTGGATTAGTCAACACTTTGAGAATGAGATAGGAATTCCGCTCAAATGCCTTCAGTGTGTTTATAGTTTTTAGAGATGCAAAATTACATTTGACTTATAAAATCTGTCAGATGCTTTTGGATTAAGATAAAGGAATTTATAATTTGAGGCTAAATCCTTGGTTCTAATCTTTGGTGCCCACTTGAAACCCATGGAAAAAACTAAATTGGACTTGACTATGCGGTTTAGTGAAGCCCTTTAGTTGTCATTACTAACACAACATCTAAAATAGTAGAATTAGATAGTTAGAGCTTTGAGCCTGAGTTGCCAGCTTGTACATTCACCTAGTCGGCCCTTATTCTGAGTGGGCCATTATTTCGAATTCAGCCACCAATGAGAGTTACTAGCCAAATCAGAAATTCCAAGGGGCATATTTACAAGGAAGTGGAGGAGCTGGGCGTTAGTCTCCTTGGCTAAACGCCGCGCTCCGTCACTTCCGAAACGCAGGGCTGCACCGTATTTACAAGAATACGGTGCAGCATTGCGTTTCCCCCTGCGCTGGTGCTAATTTGGCTGCCTAGCACCAACGCAGGCACCCTTGCACCATAGTGCAAGGGGTCCTGCGTTGAGGGGAATGATTGTTTATGTGTAGGAAGGTCTCCCTTCCTCCACATAAAAAATCTAAAATGGTGATTTGTAACTTCTATGTGTGCTGCTTTGTGCAGCACACACAGAAGTTGCAACTCGTCATTTTTAAAATGATTGTTTATGTGCAGGAAGGGACCCCTTCCTCCACATAAACAATCATGTATGATGTATGGCGTTTTGCTGTTTCTATGTGTGCTGCACAATGCAGCACACATAGAAACAGCAAAAACAAGGAGAAATAAAGCATTTCTCCTCGCTGCGCCATGTTAAGAGCAGGTTTTTTTTGGTCTTAATTTTGGCGCTGCCCCATATTTACACCACCCTTGTAAATATGGGGCAGTGTCAAAATCAATGGGTGTTGCGGCGGAATGGCCACCGCAACACCAATTGCCCACCCCTTTCACACTAAGAATAGCGGGAAAGGCTGCCTTATTCACAAGGCAGCATTAAGCCACGTTAAGTGACTTAACACCGCCTTGTGAATAAGGCAAAGCCCCTATCGCCACCATAACAATGAGAAAAGTGACAATGTGGTGGTGATGGGGCTTGTAAATATGCCCCCAAGTGTCACCGGAAAACTGTGCCTCCCGTCTTTTTTACCCAGTGATTTCATCTGATAAAAGCAACATGTCTCTAAGTGGAAAACAAGGATTCCTGCTGTTATTTCCTGGTTGCCCGTAGCCGAACGAGTTAACTTTAAAGCCCTGGTCATGGCACATCGTGCCTTGTATGCTTCCAGCCCAATTTATTTGCGGAAACTTTTTATGTTTTACACTCCAGCTAGACATCTGCGCTCTGCCTCTCAACTCCTAGCCCATGTACCTCGCTGCAAAGGATGGGCGGCAGTTCCCTTGCTTTTAGGGCTGCTCTGGCTTGGAATTCGCTTCCTTTTGCTCCCCGTAGCATCCAAGACCCCACTCTTTTAAAAAAAAAATCTGAAAACGTTCCTTTTCATTTAATCGATTTCCCCTCACTCCTTAAGGTCCGCGCCGGGACACTCCTCGGAGTATCTGTGCACGTTACAAGCTCCAATAACATAACATAACATAACATATTTCCCATTTACAAGTGCAAAACTTGTAATGGCCTGTTATTCCCATATTGCGGATGTACCAATACCCATAGTATCCATAATTCTAGGCGCTGAAACACCGATGCAGGAGTCTAGCATCCACTATATGTAGGCACTAAACACTTGCTCTGACACACTTCATTACTGCATATCAAATCTTGATGGAAATGTTAACGTTTCACAGTTAATTGGTAACGTTTCAAAGTTAATTGTAATGCTAATTAATTATTATCAATGCTCATTGCTTATTTATGAAGGAAATGCGTCTTTAATCAATTAAATGCAGCTGGATATTTTTTTTAAAGGAACTTATGGTTTAAACTATGATTCTCTGTTAATATTGTCTATTGTTTTTATAGTAAAGAGCTATCACTTATGCGAAATTATATTTATGGAGCAAGTTTTTCAGAAATAAACATTGTGCTATATTTAAAGTCGCTGTCTGCTTAAACTTAATCAGTGTTCAGCATATAAAAGCCATGCACACTTGTTGGACTCCTAGGAGGATGGAGAAATGAAGAGCTTAAGAAGGGACAACAGCTAGATGTTTCTGAGTTGAAAGCTGACAAAATTCAGATTTCATTCAATGATTTATAAATTTATAAATTATGATTGCTAACTTTCTGCGCCAGGCATCAGATATGTAGGGTTAGAATGATTGGCAAAAACTAGTTTTAAAAGAATGGAATGCTAAAGCTAATTTGACTGAAAAGATGACAAAGCTTGTCATATTAGAAGTTCCAAGCTGCCTAAGAAATGAAAAGTCTACAAAGATCATTGAGAGGAGAGGAGAAGAAGAGCATCCCCCCTTATCAGGGCCGGACTGGCAGAAGCAGGCACTGGGCATTTCCCTGGGGGGCCGCCAGGGTGGGGGCTGGTTTTAGACCTCTGGGGGGCCGTTTCTGTTACATAATAGCTGCAATATCGGCCATCTGCAACAAAAGCGGCACAAAGCTTTCCACTACCAGCCCCCTAACCCCCCCACCCCCGGGCTGGCCGAGCTCTTTGCCAGGGCCAGTTTTGGTTCCCAGTCCGGCCCTGCCCCTGATTGGTTTCAGACTGTGGACCACCATTTGGTTTTGCAGTCAGAAAACCTTTGCCGAGCGTCCGATCACCACTGGAATAATGACTTAACCGTGCCGGTTCGTCCACTCTGTCTAGGGCAGGGCTTCTGACGGTATTTTTTCATTTTCGTTACTGCAATGAAAGGCATCGTGGTCGCGAACAAGAAACAAGAGTCAATGACCACCACATGCTGGGAGAAGACTCCAAGTATACCGGGGACATTGCTTTTTGTTTTGTAGAAAAAAATCTCCTGCTTTGCGGGAGTTTATTTTCATAAAATATATATTTTTTCAAAACACTGCTTCATTCTGCAGTGGCATATAGGGCCCCTGCCATTTTCTATCCAGTAAGATAGGCGATTGTACCCTTTCTTTGATAGGGAATCCTTCTGCTTTTTAAGTCGTAGGTCCACAATGGCCATGCAATTGAGCAAATGGAACCCCTTTTCAGGGTCATAGGTCTTCACCTGTGGGGGAAGTCTAATTAGGGGCCCACGGATATGACAGTTGCTATGGAAAGGGAGGCTAAACAACCAGACAGACATATGGTGAATTTGTGCTCTAAATCCTCAATCTGGGCTGGAAGAGTCCCCCCTGAACAGCTCTTTGGACAACTAGACACCCAAGGACAGACGGAACAGGAGCCATGCACCATGCCTGATGAAGAGATTTTGGTACAGTCGGGACTAGGATCCTGGATGGTTCCTTGGGCTCAGTTTCCTGAGACTATTGTCTGGCCACCTCACTGCATGCCAAGACCCACGTGGGCTGAGCTGTCCACGAGACACAAAACTCAGAATCACAACTGTCCTGAAGGTTCCTCTGGGGGATTCCAACGAAGAAGTGATGGCCACAAATATAATGTCTGACTCATCTTTCTTTAAAGCTTGGTATACCATAGAGAGCAGAAAGGAAAAAATATGGAGTCATCTACAGCAGGCTAATGCTAAACGACATCGACTGTAGTTATGGAGACCAGCTCGATGACAACATTTCCCTGAAAGCGCACTAGGGAGACATGAAGCTTAACTTCCCTTTGGCTTCTTAACAACAAATCTCTCAAGCTCCTTAGGGATGTCAAGTCTAAAGATGGCTTTCCAGATGAGAAACTGATTCCACGAAGCCCTTCCCAAGAGAAAGGAGCATGCACTGAAACTGTGAATGAAGTGCCTGTAAGCCTGGCAATCAAGACGGGTCACAATCGATGCACAACCCGCTGCCCTAAAAACCAGGTCTACCCTCTGGCATAAAAGATGCCCAGCAATAGCAGTGGAGAAGCCCGTGGCAAGTGCAGACTTACGCCAAAATGAAAGCAAAAAAATAATTCTGCGCATGCTCAGGAGTTCTTTTAGCAGTGCAGCAGGTGCATCTGTATGATGGGAAAATGGACCGAACAACATGGTGAGGACTCATGAATGTCAATTCACCAAAATGCCAGGGGTAGCGGAAGTAACATCACACGCCCTTTGCCCTTCAGTTTCACTCACACATACAGTAATAGATAACAGACACATTCACACACACATGCTCTTTCAGGGGAACACACAGTTAGGGCCGGACTGGCTGTAGCGGGCATTGGGCATTTCCCGGTGGGCCGGAGGGGTGGGGGCTGGTTTTGTACCCATGGGGGCCGGTTTTGTTACTGGGGGCTGGTTTTGCAATATCGGCCCCCTGTAACAAAAGCGCGAGCGGTGCTTCTCACCCCACCCCCGCTCCCGAGGCTGGTTGAGCAGCAATCTGCCAGGGCTGGTTGCTATTCCCTGTCCGGCCGTGCACACAATAGCCCACAAGCATGCACACAACATACATTTAAAAGCATTTTTTTTACTTACCTCAGCTGTCAGGGAAGGTCATGTTCCAGCTAATTGTACTCCATTCTGTATTACACTAATTGTGAATAATGAAATATTATTCACTATTAGTGTAATAAAAAAATTGAGAGAAAAGAAAGAGTGGGGCCCCAACCAACATCCATAAGGATGAGCTGCCATTGTGTTCCTGCACCTACTTTGCCATCTCTGAGTCCAGGGGTCGCAAAGGCAGTGCCAGGGGTCACAAGGGGAAAGCCAGGGGCTGCAGCTGCGACCCCAGGCAACCCCTTAATAACGCCTATGAGAGGACCTTCAAGCATGTGGGGGCAAGGCATGCAGTGAAGGAGGTCAGCATAACTACTAGGCTGTTTTTAGTCAGTGCTTAATTTGTTCAAAAAAAAGAAGAAAAAAGTGCAGGGGCACAAAGATACCCAATACCAAGCCTACTTAGCTTAATTGTCTTGGTCACCACACCACCCTACACTTCCTGTGTCTTTATCTCACTATTGCAGATATTTTTATCCCTACTTCCTCCCTTTGTCACTGTTTTCTGCTCTTTTTCTCCCTTTTCTGCCTTTCTCCCTCTTGCTGTTGATAAAAGTCTGATGGTGATAAATAAGTCCTGGCCTGCTAGAACAAGTGCTGTCAACCACCAGCACAAATTAAGCACTGCTTTTTGTGCAACTGCAGAAATTTGGGGGTATATTTACTAACGTGTGTACAGGTGCTTGCATGGACAACATAATTGTGCATTGCACTTGTGGTCCTTTTTCCGTCATGCCACGAAACGTCTGCACTGTACTTCAGTAATTATACACCTTGGTGACCCTAGAGCAGTGATACTCAAAGTACGGCCCGGGGCCCGCATGCGGCCCTCCTGACCTTTGCATGCGGCCCCCTGAGCAGCAGCAGCACTGGGCTGCTGTTTACTCGACTCAGCACTAACATTTAAAAAAATGTTAAATATACAGCAAGCACTTACCTAAAGGTTAATTGCAGTTAAACAAAAGGAAGCAACTAGGCCCTTAACTTTAGGAACACCTTTATTTTTAAAGACAGCAAACATGTAAAAATACTATAGTCTTTTCAAAATCAAAAAGTGTATTTCATTGACTTGTAGAAGCATGTCACCTAAGGAAACCAAATTATAGCAGTGCATTCAGAAGTATTTTTTTAAAGTGATGGTTTTCAAACATGAATTTAGAAACGTTCATGCTTTCCACGCCCCCACCCTGACAACAATGGCATTAGTGATTACATCCAAGCACAGGAGATGGTTTTGTACATCATGCATCCTGAAGTCATGTATTTCAGGGTCCTCTTATGTGTGACAATGAAGAAAAGGGAGGGAAATTGAAATAAAGCAATTGCCCAGGGTCACACAATTAGGTCAAGTGGAGAAGCCGGGATTCATCCCAGGTTTTCTGGTTTCACTTTGCGCAATTGAGTTCAGCCAGTATATATACATGCTTCGCTTCCCCTCTACCCACTTTACACCCCCCTCCCCCACTGGCATCAGTGCGGCCCTTGGTCACACCAAAGACCAAACTTTGCGCCCCCCTGGAAAATGTTTGTTAGTACCCATGCCCTAGAGCATGTAGGAAGGGGGTTAATATGAATGCAAGTTTAAAGAAGAGATTAGAAGAGAGACTGCTGCAAGAGAAAATAGGGAGAAAGAATGAGAAGGAGGAAAAGAAATTGCGAAGATATAAAGAGCAAGATTAATGAGAAATAGATGGAGAAAAATGAACCTGGAGTTAGAGAAAGTAGACGAGGGTGTGCTAGAGAGGACTGACAGAAAATGAGACGGCATGGGTCGAAAGGAAAAAAATATGGAAAGGAAAAAATCATAACTCTGGGTAGTAATAGAAGGGAAAAGGCAGCAATGACGATGACAATAGAAATGGATACATTATGAATAAAGCAGAGACGAAAATAGAAAGGAGATGGGAAAGAAGGACTTATAGATGTAATAAAACTTACTGGGAAGAAACACAATAGTAAATATTAAAACGCAAAAGAGCAGCTCACACGGACATACACACTAATGCTAGCCAGATCAGTGGGACATCCACACAAACCATGAACTAGGACACGCCTTTCACCAAGAATGCCAAATACCAAATAGCATTACCTGTTAGAGCTCAGGAGGCGAATCTCACGCTTCTCATCCCGGACATCCTCTGTCACCTGAAGAAATTACAGTTTTCATCATGAATGGGAAAGAACAGTGAAATGAAAAAGCGTAGTTGATTAGGTGAGATCCGACAAATAACACTGTCTCTACACAGAGCTATTTATTGCACCCTAAATGCCTGCTATCCTTATGAGGCACCCTGATTCTGAGCAAATGACTTAATCCCCTAATGCCTAACAAAACTGAATGTGTCCTTGTGTAATGTAACTGGTGCTCATGTAAAGCGCTCCATCACCTTCGGGTAAAGTTCCCGCTACAATTTCAATTCAATTTCAATTCAATTTATTTATTTTTATGATTACGGAACTCCATGGAGGTCCACATAAACTAAGAAACCAACAACACAACAAAAAAGATTCTATTTTGATGATAAAATTAACACAGAAAAATATTCCTTCCCAGCAAGACATCAGGGACTCCTAAGCGGAATCCAACATTAAAAAAGTCTTCAGATTAAAAAGATAGCAATATAATGTACAGTATACAATGATTAAAATGTCCTTCATGCCCTTAGTGCAAAGGTTTAGGAGGTAAATAACATAAGATAACATATCTACCCTAAAATACCATCACAAGATAAAGAATAAAAACGCCCACATAGAGCAAGTATTAGCAGCTACTCCCTACATACCTAATGAACCTTAGTATAAGTTTAAAAAACACTTTAAAAAGTTGCAAATTCAATGACAAAACATTTCATTTGGTGGCTCATAAAGAGATTCAATGATTGCTGAGGCCGAAAGAATAGATAGCTGGAGACATATTGGTCTCATACATTTTCGTCGACACAATAGCAATGCTGGGCAAATAAATAATACATGATTAACATCTTGCAGGCCGTTATTGCACAAATTACAGATCGGTGATGAACCATACCATTTTGCCAGTAAAGGATTTAAAGGGAGCATACCCTGCCTAAATAGTAACCAAGAACGGCGAACTCCATGGGGCAAGTTCCAAGAAATATATGCCTGTACTTTATTTATCACACAGGAGTCAATAGCCGGATAGTTACCCATCTTTAAAGTGAAAGCTTCCCTATCCCAAGAGAAACTTGAATCCCAAGTAGCCTGTTTCAGGGTGGCCCTTAATTGATACAGCGATAAAGTGAAGAGCAAGGACTGATCTAATTGCAGCAAATCAATCATAGTCATAACATTTCTAAAAATTAATGACTGTTCTTCTAAACATTTTAAGATTTCTTTCCGAAGCAAAAACCTTAGTATGCCATAATCACTCTTTGCCAAGCCTAAGACCCAACGCACTACCCCCGCGAGCCCCTGTGCCCAGGTACTTCTCAATCCAAATTCTAACCGGAGGCCAGCCACAGAACATGCCGAATTAACTGAGGCTAAACCTTAAAATTCGGCCTTCCGTTGCATTTGGAAATCCCCATTTCTCTACATCGATCAATTCTATACCATACAGCAAGGAGGCAGGGATTTTTGCACAAAACACCTCTAATAAAAGTGCAAAATGTATTTTCCCTGTAGACCTATTAAGGGAACCCAAGCTTTTCCCCTGAGTGGTTGCTTTAGAGATATTATTTTCTATATGGGCTTTATCGCTTAGGTTGCCTCACACTATTTTTCCTAAAAAGGTATACGATTTTACAAGTTCCAATTTTTGGCCGCCTACAGACCATACAAAATTTCCATACTTCAGCTTCTTTCTTCCATGCATACACATAATTTTACTTTTTGATATATTGATCTTTAGGTGGTGAGCCTCAGCAAATTTATGGAGCACCTGCAGACGACTATTTAATCCCCTAGGGGTTAAATCCAAAATTATTATGCCGTTTGCATAGAGTAGACACACAATTGGTTTTCCCCCAATAACCGGGGCAATGCCCCCACTTTGGGCCAGATAATAAGGGATATCTGAGATGTATAAAGAGAAAAGCACAGGGCCAATAAACATCCTTGTTTTAAACCATTTGCGGTGGGGATAGCTTGCGAAAGACCTCTATCCCCTCCCATTAAGACTCTACACCAGGTATCCATATGAAGGGCATGAACTAACTCCAAAAGGGTGCCCGGCATACCCAAATTTAAAAGCTTACTCCACAGCAAAGGTTGATCTGTGGAGAAGTCAATCAAAGCTGTACACACCCTTCCTCCTCTAATTTTAACATATTTTTCATTTGTTACCTGGAGGGCAGTCAGATTATCAATTGTTCCATGTTTCGTCCTAAACCCAGTTTGCTCCAATGGTAAAATTTTAATGGCATCTGCCCAATCGCTAATTTGGGTCAAGAGGCATTTAGCGAAGACTTTACCCACCGCCTCAAGAAGCGCAATCTGACGATAGTTTTGAGGAAGATCGCGGTCTTTCTTGAACAGTGGAACTATGATACTTCCCATCCAGGAGGGGGGAACCATTTTTTTCCAGAGTTTTTTAGAGTTCCGGCTACATAAAACTGCAACAAAAACCCCCCCAAAAAGTCAAATACCAGAAGCGCAAGGATGATCCATGGGGAGGGCATCTGTTTTATCCATGAATGTAGTTTCTGTCACACTGATAGTGTCTCAGGGCATCTGTGAGGCCTGTGAGTAGTGGCAGTGAAGTCATAAATTACGAAGGAGGTTTGACTCCTGTCATGCAGGCAGGCTAGGGTTGTCCTAGCGCGGTATTTGAAGTGTATCATTGCATCGTTTACGCAGATAGCAGTATATTCATTCTGACAGAGCCATTGGGTGATCGGACCTTTGACATTTGAAAGGGTGATGTTTCTGAATGTTGCATCCAGAAATATCCTCTGACATAAATATGGTGTCTTAAACAAAAATATCCTCCTATTGCATGTAGATTTTGTATTATTAACTTCAATGGGGCGACATTTTTCGGGACGATTTTTAGGATACTATGAGTGTTGATAAAATGATAACGATATTCTGGTGCTGCATCATTTGGGTGTGTCAGTGATCATGAAACAAGTCATCAGGTCAAGTGATGGGGTGAATGATTGTGTACCAAGTTGAGAGTTAGTGCTTTGGATTGCTAGAATTCTTTCATTTATTTATTTTTTGCAGGTTTTATAAAGTGCGAGCTAGCCCATAAAAGGCAACAAGAGTCTTTATGAAGAGGGGGAAAACATAGTATACATGGAAATAAACAACATCAGATACACATGTTCAAAATACATTAAGGTACTCAGGGTATGTGAAATTCGCGAAATTAGCTTTTGCGTAATTATGTGTAATTTTTTTTAAACATTACGAGAAATGAACTATACATATTTACATGAAGTGCAAAGCCAGGTTTTTGGTGTTGTATTTTAGTACAAAAAGCATCTTGATGTCCATTTCGGACACCAGAACACATTTTCAGCTAAAAAAATAATGCAAACAACACAACCGCCACAAACAGCAGCCGCTCGTAGTCGTTCACGTTGTTCCCATGTGCTCACCCTAAATTTCTGCGGCAAACAACACATAATGACGTGACATGGCATAATAGCAGAATTTCAGGAATTTTGTGTGAGAAGCATAACAGTAAATTATTGAAATTATGCAAGATTACACCTCTGTAATAAACATTTTACCCAGGAACCATAAGGTACAATACGATGAGAAAGATGCAGCATAACTGCAAGAAGATTAGCCTCTAGAAGAACAGATTTTATAGTTTAAAGTGAGATTAGAGGTGTTGCAAGATGTAATATGTGAATAATGAAGATCCATCCAATGTAGGAGTAAGATATAGATGAGTGTTGTTGATAAAATACGACAAAAGGTATGGACTGTGAGTGGTAGGAGACTGCAGCCGGTGAGAGTGTGGAGAACACAGAGTAAGGCCCCTTAGATGTGGCTCCTTTAGGTGCATAATCTGTTAAAAAATATAGATGTGGAGATAACTCTAGAGGAGAGAATGGAAGAAACCAGTGTAGTGTAAGAGAGTCATCATTCAAACATGAGCAGATATATAGTAATCAGCGGATTATCGGAGATGTCAGAGCACTGTGGATTCTGTGCATTGTGGGTAAATATTTGCATACCAAATATTCTTTGGCTAATCGTTTTGAGGAACTTTGGGTGCTAAATTGGAGGATAAAGTTACTGCAAACTATCTCTGTGAGAGCGGAGGGGCCACAATGGATATCTTCTATAATGTGTGTCAGTGGAGTATGCTGGTAGGCGTGTGGGGTGTCAACTTGCAGATCATCTCAGCCGTTTTCTATTTTCTGAAAAACCTAGCATATCCAACTGTGAAGCCAAGGCAATGGAGAAAAACATTCATGCATTATAGCTCTCATTATGAGTGGCCCGATAATTCTGATCGGGTCGGTAATTGAAGTTGCTGGTCCCATCAAAATTATACGTTTTGTGGGAATGTGGCAGCTTCATTGAGTTTCACGCAGAGTTTTCACTTACTGCAAGCAGGACGGGTCTCCGGATGAAATGTTATGTTATCAAATGCAGGAACTGGTTTGTTAAAATTGACACAGTGGGAGACTGTGTGAAATGCTGGGAAGAGGTCCAGGAGGATGAGGGCCGCCGTGTTTCCTCTGTCCAGATTCATGCGGATGTCAATGAAGCCAGTTTCGGTGCTGTGGTGTGGTCTGAAACCAGATTGGGTGGTGTTGAGGAGTTGGTGGTTTGAGGTATTCGGTGAGGCATCTGTTGATGATTTTTTTTTAAGACCTTGGCCAGGAATGGTAGTAGGGAGATCGGTCTGTAGTTGGCAAGAAAAGATGGGTCCATGGAGGGTTTCTTAAGCAATGGGAGGACAGTTGTGTTTTTCTAAGCAACTATTAAGGTCATGGATGAGGTGGATGCATTCAGAATGGGCGTGAGCATGGTGTTGATGGCTTGCAGTTCTGTGGAGGAGGCGTGGTGGGGTTAGGAATCCGATAGGGCCCCTTTGTAGATGGACTTCATGACTACGGCGGTTTCTTCTGGAATGATGAGAGGCAATGTGGTTGGCATTGGTTCTTTGGATAAGATTGGGAGGAGTTTGACAAGGTTTGTTAGGTTTCGTTGCGGGTTGAAGTTGCTGTAAATGGCTGTGGTTTTGTTGCTGAAGAATTGAGAGAGATTGTTACAGAGGTCCTGTGAGGGGGTGATTGAGTTGGAGCTGGTGAGGTGAAATCCTTCCCAATGGTGCAGATTTGTTTGCTTCTGTTGGTGTTAGCATTGATGCAGTATACCAGAGCGGCACATTTGGTGGTCCGGTTCATTTGGTGGTAGCGTCACAAGACAAATTTGAAAGTGCTCCTGTGTGCATTGCCCTGGCTCATTCTCCATTTGCACTCCAGTTGTTTACAGTGGTGTTTCATTATTCTGAGTTCCTCCAAGGCCTGGGGTATAGATCTTGTTGTATTGCTGTGCTTGAGGGGAGGCAGGGAGTAAGCGCAGGAGGTGAGCCAATTGTTGATTCTTTGATGGCTTTGAGGAGGCTGCTGCTGTGTTCGGGTCCGTGGGTGCAAAGAGGGGTGTTCCAGTCCTTGTCAGTGATACTGCTCGGTGGGCTGGGCTGGTGATGGTGCATGGGGATTGATCTGGCACAAGGTTGCTGAACTTTATGAGGGCATGATGTGTCGAAGAGACTGGTATGGGCTTGAAGTGGGCAAAGCATTAGCCTTCAACATATCTATAACCGCACAATGACTCATGGGGGGGGGAGGGTAGGGGTATGATTTAACTGGTTCTAAGGGAAGCCTCACCGGTTGTGAAGACACATCACTGTTGAATCCAAATCATTGTACTCTTCTGCAGTAGATGCTACTGTTTGTGTGATGTACGAGCTGCAATATCGAAAATAAAATCTGTTTAAAAAAAAAAAAGAGACTTGTGTGAACTTTTTGACTCGGATGTTGCAGGAGGTGAAAATAGGAGGTGTCAGGCGACGTGGGTATAACACTTTACTCACTGGGTGAGGCCCAGGCTTCCAAGGTCTCTGATAAGTGCTATTAAGTTCGGGTCATCGTGGTCTTCCAGGTGGTAGTTCAGTTCTCCAAGTAGGATGTAATTCCTTGTGTTGAAGGTGAGTGGTGAAACGAAGTCTGTGATGGTATCGGTGAAGTTGGTGCATGAGCTAGGTGGTCTTAAGATGAAAGTGCCACTTATTGTGAAGTTGGCTATGAAATGGAGCTTGAATGACAGGTGTTTGAAGTTGGAGGATGACGTGTTCGTGGAGGTGGTGCAGCTGATTGTGTTCTTGTGGATGATGGAGATTCCGCCTCCAGGCTTGAAATGTCTGTCATGCTTCGTGATCTTTTAGCCGGGGCGGGGGGATGACTGTGGCATGATCAGGCGCAGAGGCACTGTTAACCCAGGTTTCAACAAGGAAAAGTAGGTCTGGGGATGCTTTTGCAGCCAGTCCCTGAGCTTTGTGGCATGTCTGGTGAGTGAGCTGGTGTTGTGGAGCATGCATGTTAGTGTGGAGTGTTCTGTGGGTGGTTGCGGCACTGTGTGAGTCTGAGAGAGTGGGGTGTTAGGTGCTGTTGGTGCGGGTATGGTGAGCGTTAGGTGTGGGTAAGTGCATGAAAACTTGCAGGAAGAGCAGAAGAAAGCTCCCTCTGTATTGTGTGGTGTGGCAAGGCAGCAGCATAGGGAGGGGAAGCTGGGGGTAAGGGTGTGGAGGGTTGGTCGAAACAGGGTAGAGGTGGGGGGGACCTGGGTTTCTGGCACTAGGCATGGTAAGTGTTGATCAGTAGAAAGCCTTGCCTATTCTTTGTTTTAACATTTAAGGATTTAGGGCAGCAGTTCTTAACCTTTTGACTTCTGTCAACCCTCACTGAACCATTACTTAAATCCAGGGACCCCCATTTGACTCAGTATTGGAAGCTTGGGACCTTCGGCCTGAGCAATTTCTACGATTTGAACCTCAACACAATACACAAAAATACAGAAACAAGTATACACTAAACAATTGATCAAATATTGAAAGATTTTGTTTGATTTACAATCAAATATAAAAAAAAGTTTTCAAATTTCCAATTTTTATTTTTTTGGGTAATTCTAATATATTAATTTTAATATTACTTAATTTTGTAAAACAGTTGTGGACCCCTAAGTAGGTCTTACGGATACCTAGGGGTTCTTGGACCTCAGGTTAAGGACCACTGGTTTAGGATATTTGGAAGTTTGCCAGATTTTGGAATGGAAGAGAAGCAAAATAAAATGATGAATGACTATGATATCTATTTGAGGTAACAGGATAAGCATTCTAATCCAAAAGTTAAGGTACTATTACAGAGATTTCAATTCGGTATGAGAAAGCAGAAGTTGAGAGAAAGTGTAGAAGAATATGTAAAAGCATTGTGCTATTGGCCACATACAAACCTAGGGTAATATAGAGTGAAAGGATATGAAACCATCTAATGTTGAGGCGTTGCTTTGAATGGTCTTGGAATAAGGTTTCGATAAAAGTGCATGTCATGGGAAAAAGTGAGGGAATTTCCAAGACTATAGAGAGCATCCTTTGAGTTATGTACAGAAGATCGACAGATAGCTTTATCCCAGAAGGAGGAAATTTGCAGTTGGTCGAACCTAAACGGTGGGTGATCCAATTGTGATGAAAATTGAGAAAATGTACCAAGAAATATAATATTATAGCATCCCTTTTAGGACTTCCTCATTTCTCACTCCTCATCCCAACTTCTCATCCCTATTTCTCAACCATCATCCCTACTTCTCATCCATCACCTCTAATTCACATCCCTATTTCGCAATCAATCAATCAGAGATTTCTGAAGCGCGCTACTCACCCGTGAGGGTCTCAAGGTGCTCGGGGGGGGGAGGGTACGAGCAGCTCCGTAGGTCATCCGAAGAGCCAGGTCTTGAGATCCTTTCTGAATTGGTGCAGTGTCGGGCTTAGTCTGATGCGGAGGGGAGTTCGTTCCAGGTCTTGGCCGCGGTGTAGGAGAAGGATCTGCCACCCGCTATTTCTCATCATCGTTCCTACTTCTCATCCCTATGTCTCATCATTCATCCCTACTTATCATCCCTCACCCCTGCTTCTCATTCCTCCTTCTCATCCATCATCCTTATTTCTCATCCCTTATTCTTGCTTCTCATCTCTATTTCTCATCTGCCGTCCCTACTTCTCATCCATCATCTCTACTTCTCTTTCCTACTTCTCATCCATCATCCTTACTTCTCATCCCTACTTTTCATCCCTCATCCCTGCTTCTAATGACAGAAGGATGAGAAGGAGGGTTGCGAAGTAAGAATGTTGGATGAGAAACAGGGTTGATGGATGAGAAGTAGGGATGATGGGTGAGAGGTCGGGATGAAAAGTAGGGATGATGGATGAGAATTGTGGTTTATAGATGAGAAGTAGGAATGAGAAGTAAGAATTATGGATAAGACATTGGGGTGAAAAGTAGAGGTGCTGGATGAGAAGTAGGAACGAGGAGTGAGGAATGAGGAATGAAGATGTCCTAAAATGGATGCTGTACATTTTATGACCTTTCATTAGGATATCTAGGCCATGGCATGAGATAACTGGTGAGGGAGAGAGACCTAGGAGGGGCTTAGTGGATGGCACTTAAGTACTGTATCTCTTGATGATAGTGATAACTTTAGTTCTTCCCTACAAATAATGAAGTAATAAGCACAATTTTTGTAGATGTTCTCCTGCAGCTGGAAAATGAATGCACTGGCAAAGAAAGAAATATGCTATCAGGGGTTGGATTTGTGGCAGGCAGAATTTGAGGATATTAGAAGGACAATACTGGCAGTGCACATGATGAATTAGTTTTGACTTTAGGACAAAACTAGAGTGACAATGGGTGCCAGTGATTTTGAATTAGCAGTTGTTCAGTCTTATGTTAATGTTTGGCAGGAGGAGTAAACATGTTTGAATCAGGACGGATAAAGGGAGTGAAGTTAGGATGATTCAAAATTGAAAAGAAAGCCCTTGCTCCTATGTTGATCTTAAGCTAAATGAATGTGGTACTCATGCACACATTAGCAAATATGTGATGCAATTTCAAGTTCATGACTTTGATGTGGTGAATCTCCCAGGAATGTTAATCATTCATAGAATTGACTCTGAAGTATACCAGTAGCAGAAAGTGGAAAAGATGATGAAATATAATGTAACAAGCAAGAAGAAATGGCCATAGACGAACCGATTAGGGAATGAGGTTATAACATATCTTTAAGGGTGGGTCATTTGTGCAGGAGATATAGGTTAATCTCCTTAGATCAGTCGTTATTAACTAGTGGTCTGCTGACCTTTGGAGGTCTCCGACACCTATTCAAGGAGTCCGCTACTGTTTATAAAATTAAAAAAATATTAGCAGATTAACAAAGTATATGTACATAAAAAAAGCCGAATAGAAAGTTTTAACGTTCTGCATAGGTGAACACATTTTAAATTGGAAGCTAAAAATTAAGTTGGTGTCATGTTGATTTGTGGTAGCAGGGCTAGTACAACAAACGGAATCTAGTATGGACTATTGGTGACCTCTAATGAAGCAGCAATGGTATATGCCGACAAAAAGAGCATGCATTAGGAGCAAAAAAGACAAAATGCTATATTATAGTATAGCATATGACTTTGTATTTTAGAAATAAAAATAGATTTTGAAAAGCTCCAATTTTTTCCATTAAATTAAACATTTTGATTTTCACTATTTTTGTTTGAGAATTAAATTATTTCCATAATGTGTGCATTTGTTTGATGTAAACATGTTTCTGTAGAGGTATACATTTCAAATATTAGAAATCGCTTAGGCGGGGGTCCCTGACTTCCAGTAGTAATTCATTGTGGGTCCACGGAAGTCAAAAGCCTAAAAATCACTGATCTAAACACAATCCAGAAAAAGCTGCTACAGATTTCTCATGAACGGCACCAGAGGATGACAAAAATGAAACGGTATTTGCATAAGGATTATTGGTGGTTGACCACGGCTGTCTGGCTACATAGAGTGGTCAGAGAGTGTTTACCATATTTTCAGAGCAAGAAATGTCTGAAGGATTTGATTAATTGCTCCTGACTGCATTCCAGTCCATTGACTTAGACTGACACCAGTCTGTGGTTGGCTCTGTCCCATGTGGAAGGGGACTGGACTGTCAGATCTCATTGGTTGGTTTCTATTAGAGCAGGATGGAGGCTGATTTGCGTATGGCTAGTTTGCCAACACTGATGGACTCGAATGTGCCCCCAAGTAAATACCAGTGGCTGAGATTAATTCAAGCATTCCATACATCACGTTTTTATTTTCCTTGGTGCAATGCCCTCAGTGCGACGAGTGTGTCCAAAAGTGGGTGATGTGCTCATTGTGCCACAGGAATCAACACTGTCAACTTAAGGATTTTTGGGGCCCTGGGCAAGACTAAGTTTGAGGCCCATTGATTAAAACACTTTTGAATTTATCACCAATTCACACCCTCGCGGTGCCAAAAAAACATTGATTTATACATTAAACTTTCAGAAATGGGAGCAAGAAAAAGAGCAGAGAGGTCAAGCCGCCCAACATATGGTAGTCAAATAGTACCAAAAGAAAGCAATGATGAAGCAATTTCTTTTTGCACATAGATCTAATGTTTTTGTCTTGTAATACCATTTTAAGTAGAATTCAGTGTCTAATGTGCCTGTTCCTCCTGGGAAGGGTGACTTGACAGATGCTTAATGGACTAGAGCATACTAATAAAATAAATCTCATGAACATTTGATTTGAAATTGTAGCTATACTTGCCAGATATTTGCAATAAAAAATAAATCCTCCTTCACAACTGATATTCTCGGGTTTCAACAATGAGATTTAAAGCACTGTTGTGTGGATTTTCACCATAACCTCAAGTGAAATCTGATCAATTAAATTCAATAATTCTTTATTTGTTTTCGAACAAACCATAAAGCACATATGTAAAATACAAAACAATTAAAAATAAATTTCTTTTAAAAACCTTATCAATCATACAATATATTCAGATGGATTGCCATAAATCAATGAATAAAGTGACTTAGTGCATAAAAGGTTAAAATCAGACTATGCAATTCATTTAAAGAATAATGTAAAAAACATTAGTAAAGAAGATGACGATAAAAAGAACCGCCCATTGGATCTCCTCTATTCCCCACTACTCTCCTATGTTTAACCACAGACGCAATGAATCTATAAACAGTTTTGCATACCTCATCAGTTTGGAGCAACAGCAAATACTCCAGTGCCTGTTTAGACTTCCTATTAATTAAATTCCTCAAAAGAGGTCTCAGTAACCGTGTTCTCTGTTCTTTATACGGTGTGCAGACAGAAAATCGAGTTTAAAATATTGAGTTGCACAAATATCGAGTTAAAAATAACGTGGTTCAGATATATCGACAGCAAGAATATCGTGGTCAAGAATATCGACTTAAGGTAAGTAATATCGATTTTAATAATATTGTTTCAAAAATATAGTTGGTAAATATATCGATATTTCAATTAATGTTGTGTATTTTAGTTTATGTTTTAAATGTATGTGATGTATGTTTTTTTGTATAAGAATTGTTTGTATTTTTAATATATGTGTTACATTTTTAGCAGTTAATAATTTTTTTTTATTTGAATTTTGCGTTTTTAGTTCCGTAGCGGGTTGTGAGTTTAAAGGGGAATAGGGTAGGAAGTAATTTAATTATATTACATTTATTGATTATTTTTTATTTATTCATATTTGTTTAATTGAGATGTTATAGTGTTAAATGTGTAAAGTAATTTATTATTAATGAATTAATAATTTGTTGTTAATTAATAATAATTATTTAATTTGTAATTAATTATGGTAATTGTGTAATTAATTGTGGGTGTGTGTTTTGGTGTTTATAGGTGTAAAGGGTGGGAAGTAATTTATTTTTAATTGATTAATTAATAATTGGTTGACAATTAATTTTAATGAATTAATTGGTAATTAATTATGGTAATTGTGTAATTAATTTTAGGTGTGTGTTTTGGGGTTTATAGGGGTAAAGGGTGTTAAGTAGTTTATTTATTTTTTTATTAATTATTTGTTAATTGATATTAATTACATTAATAAAAAATGTATTATGACAATTGTGTAATTAATTTTAGTTGTGTGTTGTGGTGTTTATAGGGGTAATGGATGGGAAGTAATTTGTGTTTAATGAATTAATATATAGTTGTTAATTAATGTTAATTATTTGATATTTATTTTGGGTAATTGTATATATTTTTGTGTGTTGTTTTTACTTTTAAAGGGGTAAAGGATGGGTATTAAATGCATTTTAATTACTTTATAATTAGTTGTTAATAGTAATAGTTTTTAATTAAAAAATAAGTTTTAATTGTTTTATTATTTTATAGTTTAATTTAGGTGTGTGTTGTGGACATTATAGTGTTAAAGTGTGTGTAATTTTTGCCTCTCCGCTATCCAACACTTTCCCTACTGTTGCACTCACTGGAGTTGGAATAGTAATTTTTCCCCCTCCACTGTCCAACTTTTTCCCTACTGTTGCACTCACTGGAGTGGGAGTAGTAATTTTTACCCCTCCACTATCAAGTGCTTACCCTACTGTTGCACTCACTGAAGTGGGAATAGTAGTATTTACCCCTTCGCTATCCAACACTTTCCCTACTGTTGCACTCACTGGAGTGGGAATAGTCATTTTTACCCCTCCGCTTTCCAACACTTTCCCTACTGTTGCACTCACAGGAGCGGGAATAACATTTTTTACCCCTCCGCTATCCAACACTTATCCTACTGTTGCACTCAGTGGAGTGGGAATAGTAATTTTTACCACTCCGCTATCCAACACTTTCCCTACTGTTTCACTCTTTGGAGTGGGAATAGTAATTTTTGCCCCTCCGCTATCCAACACTTTCCCTACTGTTGCTCTCACTGGAGTGGGAATAGTAATTTTTGCATCTCCGCTATCCAACACTTTCCCTACTGTTGCACTCACTGGAGTTGGAATAATAATTTTTACCCCTCCGCTGTCCAACACTTTCCCTACTGTTGCACTCACTGGAGTGGGAGTAGTCATTTTTACCCCTCCGCTATCAAGCGCTTTCCCTACTGTTGCACTCACTGAAGTGGGAATAGTAAATTTTACCCCTCCACTATCCAACACTTATACTACTGTTGCACTCATTGGAGTGGGAATGGTAATTTTTACCCGTCCGCTATCCAACACTTTCCCTACTGTTGCACTCAGTGGAGTGGGAATAATAATTTTTACCTCTCCGCTATCCAACACTTTCCCTACTGTTGCACTCTTTGGAGTGAGAATAGTAATTTTTGCCCCTCCGCTATCCAACACTTTCCCTACTGTTGCTCTCACTGGAGTTGGAATAGTAATTTTTCCCCCTCTGCTATCCAATACTTTCCCTATTGTTGCACTCACAGGAGTTGGAATAGTAAATGTAATTACTCCGCTATCCAACACTTACCCTACTGTTGCACTCACTGGAGTGGGAATAGTTATTTTTACCCCTTCGCTATCCAACACTTTCCCTACTGTTGCACTGACTGTATTGTGAAATTCGTTTAAATATTTTTTACTAGTTTAATGTTTTAATTTATTATAGATTTTTTTTTTTATGTTTTAATTTACTGATATATATTTTTATTTTTTATCTAATTTTAAACTTTTAACATTAATTAAAAATAATAGTTTATTCATTGTTTTAAAGTAAATATATATATATATTTTTTAACTTGTTTTTATTGAAAGCACTGCATCAGAGCACAACACAAGCATTTGTCGCATATGTATTACATTATTACAATCCTTTTTGTTGTGAGTAATTGATCACATGACTTTGCATTACCATCACCACTCGCATGGTGGATTACTGTGCGCTGCAGTGTACTTTGAGTTTAATAATAACGTGGAACATAAGCAAAAAGCAAAACAGCAAATTAAAGTGAAAAATAACCCCCCCCCCTCTCCACCCCCTGGCAGCAAACGGCAACATCACTGTTCATTATGTGGGCAATCAGGCACTTGGTGGACCTGGTGTTAAGCTTATGTGAGAGGGCTATTGGAGTGTTTCTGCATTGGATACCGGTGAATTGTGAGTGGATGGCGTTGTAGTTACAGTTTCGTTATCACTTTGTGCTATCGTTGCGGATATTTCTGTTAGCATTTGTCCCCATTCTATCAAATCACTCTCTGCATTCTCATCCACTCTTGCTGCTCTAAGGCGACATTCCTCCACCATTCCCCACTCACATACATCATTCTTCCATTTATCCAACTTGGGGGGGCGCCGGATGGATCCAATGAATCGCAATCCATCTTTAAGCCAGGACCAGACCCAGCATGGGAAACTTATGCCGTATCCGTGTCAAGTTCAAGTTCAAAAGGCAACGTTTATTTAGACCCTAGGTCTTTAAACAGCGTAAAATCATATTAAAACGTTTCCATAAAATAGTTTAAAAATTATTAAAATGCCATCAATGTTTCTAATCACTTGATGCCTTATTTTCCATAAAAACACCTCAGTATCACATACATTTAAATTCCATCAAAAGTTATCCATAGTATAAATATGTCAGTACATTCCTAAAAACAGAATCAATTATTAAATGCTTCCTGCCTATAAATAAAACCCCGTAATTAATATCCATATTTTAGCTTTACTAAGGGGCACGTTCAGTTCATAACTTAATTCACAATATCATTTTCCATAAAACAACTTTTCACCGCCTTCATATATCTACCAATAGCAATAGCAATATCCAGATTAGGCATAGCAGTAAGCAGCTCTATAGCTTGGGCCCGTGATTGGATACCATACTTTAAAAACATAGGCCGCAGCCAAAGTTTCCGGTGGGCTAAGACAGTTCTACAATCAATCAATATATGCGGGATATCACATTTATTCCCAAGCATACATCTGCAATTGCCATCGGGCTGCATCGTTGCTAAAGATATTTTATCATTTGTTCTCCATGGGTTAATTCCAATCCTTATTCTTAGGATTTCACACCTGAGCCAGTAATTAGGAAGCGTGTCAAGGTACGGGTACCAGGCATCATTCTGCCAAGTCATACTCATAAATTGTACTGATTTTTTCTTGCTCAAATACTCGGCATCAACCCTCCTAGCTGCTACCTGCCCTTGGGTCCTTAGTATGCTTTTATTTGTTTCTACCTGGAGTGAGTGTGGGCAGATTCTCATGCTCGTGTCCCTTTCTTGGGCGTTGGGAGTGCGCCTAGTATACATTGTTTTATGGAGGTTTCTAGCCACACCGCTGTCGCTATGCAGAGGCATTGTACCACCCGAGTCCAATACATTAGTAAGCGTATGCAGCTCCAGGTCATATGTAAGAATGTGGCGGGGTCTGTGCCGCATCGTGGACAAGAAGGGATTAGCCCTGGGGTAAATCGTGCATGACGCTGTGGAGTTAGGTAAGTGTGATGCAGATAATGAAACTGGGTGAGCTTAAGCCTCGCGTTACTTGTTACTTCAGCCACCTGTGCCAGAGCTTTTTTCCACTCTCCATCAGTCAACGGAATAGGTAAATCCCATCCCATTTCCCCCTGATTACCGATAGATTAGCCCCAAGGTCTTCCTTCAGTGCTTTGTATATGTGAGATAAGGCCCCTACTGGAGCCCGGGTCCAGCAGCCTTGTTAACATGCGCATCTCCCGCTGTTTCTCCGGAAACATAGTCCACATCTCACGAACCGTGCGTGAGATCTTTGCATATTGCAAAAAGTGCTCAGCTGGTATCTGGAACCGGTCTTGTGCCTCGACAAAGGTCAGAAAGGTTCAGTTTTGGTATAGATCTCCTGCCATTTCGCATCCTCCCTCAAACCATTTAGAAATATCCATGGTTGCCTGAATGCTCTGGAATCCATGCAGCCACTGGAGTGGCAGCGCGCTGGCATACGGTGCTCTGCGGAGAACCAGCACGACTGCCTGCTCCCAAGCCTCAGTCACCTGTCGTATTATATGGGGGCAGTCCTTGGGAACCCTTGCGCCCATCATAAGGAACCTCTGCATTCCATCCTTCCAGCTCCCCAATAATTCTGTCTCCACCGTATGTTCCTCCATGCACCACTGCGCTGCGTACTGCAGCAGTCCTGCTATATAGCATAATCTGAAGTTGGGCAATCCAAGGCCCCCTGCGGCCATAAACAGCTTAAGTGTCTCCAGCTTGGCTCTACTATGGCCTCTCGCCCACACTAGCGAGATCAGGAGACCATTTAATGTATCAAATGTGAACTTTGGGATTCTGCAGAAGGAGTTCTGCAGGACATAGAGGCAGTAGGGGAGCAGCACCATTTTCGATACTGCCACTCTCCCCATAACCAACAGTGGCAGTTTGTCCCAAAATTGTATCGATGCCCGCAATCCCGTGAGAACTCTTCCCATGTTGAGCTCGAACTGGCTCTCAGGTCGATGGGCCACCTGGATGCCCAGATATCGAAAGTGATCACATTCCCAGTCCAATCCCACCTCAGGAAGGTCCTGGGGAGTTGTCCGCGCTAGCGCTGCGAGCGGGAATAATATTGTTTTCTGACAATTAATTTGAAGGCTGGAGGCCTTGTCAAATGAGGTTAATATTTCCAGGGCCACCGGGATTGCCTCTTCTGGTTCCCTAATGTAGAGGAGCGCATCGTCCGAATACATGGAGACCACATGCGTACGGCCATCTACCATTATACCCCATGGCGCCATATTCCTCCGCAATTTCACTGCCAAGGGTTCTATCGCTAATGCGAAGAGTAGCGGGGATAGCGGGCATCTCTGCCGTGTACGCCTCTCGATCCGTATACTCTTTGACACCTGTCCCCCATTCCACACTCTGGCTCACGGTTGGTGAAAAAGCAATTTAATCCATGAGACATATTCACGGCCGAACCCCATTCTTCTCAACACCTCCCAGAGATATTCCCACCGCAGCGTATCAAAGGCTTTTTCAATATCCAGGGCGACCACTGCCGCCCTGAGTTTGCTATGGGCCACCGAGTGCAGGACGTAGATTCATGTTCGTTCCCCTCCCTGGTATAAACTTGCACTGATCCTTGTGTACCAGGGAGGTCACGACTCTTCGTAATCTCATGGCCAAGACCTTAGCCAACACTTTAGCATCTACTCCCAGCATGGATAGAGGCCTATATGCTGCCGGATCTTATACCTTTCTGCCGGGTTTGGGGAGCATAATAATCTGCACCTCTCTCATAGATGGCGGCAGACATCTAGCCTTTTTGGCCTCCTGTAGTGTCCAATAGGCGTGGGAGCAAAACATCTGCATATGTCTCATAGAATTTGACAGGAATTCCATCCGGGCCCAGTGATTTACAGCAAGCCATACCCGTAGCGCCTCCTGCAGCTCCTCTAGTTCGGGTGCTGCCTCCAATTCCTCCCTTTGTTCGTCCGTGAGTCGCGGGAGTGGGACATCCGGAAGGTACTCCCCCTCATCTAACATCTCCCTCCCGAGGTTTCACGATAAATGCCAGCTAAATGGTTAAATAGCACTGTGTTGACACCAACCTGTGTGGTGGCCATAGCTCCATCAGGGCTGCAGAGCGTCATTATCAGTGGAGGTGGGCGTTCTCGCTTCAACAACCACGCCAACAGCCTTCAACATCTATCGCCCTCCCTATGTAATAATTGCCGATATTCCCTACGGACTAGGCAATCCAATCTATCCCAGACCTCCCTGACTCGGCGCTGTGCCTGCAGGAGCGAATCCCGATGCCGCCCTGTCTCTCGATTCTCACGCTGGAGCTTAGTCAGTTCATCCTCTACTTCTGATAACTCCAGCTCCAGTTGCTTTCTGGTGCCTCCCACTCTAGACAGACAGTCCCCCCTAGTAACTACTTTGAATGCCTCCCATTCTGTGCTCCTAGTCTCGGTGGTTGACCAGTTCGTTGCAAAATAACTTACTATGAACTCCTTGAGTTCCTCTCTAAATACTACATCATGTAGTGTGGCCGGCTGCAGTCGCCACAGCGGAACTCTCGGCCTGCGCCTCTAGGGGTCCCCATTCCAGTATTACTGGAGCATGGCCCGACAAAAAGCAGCCCAGCACCTCAGTTCTCCCCACAGCACCACACACCTCTTGGGAAAGCAAGAAGCGATCGAGTCTGCTGTACACCTCGCGGGCTGGCGTGTAGCAGGTGTAAGTCCTTTCCTCTAGGTGTGTTTCACGCCAGACGTCCACGCATTGAAGCCTACCCATCACTTCCCTCAGGGCAATCGTCATGTTCGGTTTAGTGTGATGTTTCAGTGGTCGCCTGTCCAGTGCCCCATCCAGTACACAATTAAAATCGCCAGCCCAGATTAATGGTATCCCAATGTATGGGAGAAGCAGACTCTCCATATTATTAAAATATTTGCCATCATCGGTATTCGGGGCATAAACATTCACCAGGCACACCTCTACACCATCGAAGTGCTCATGCACTATCACATATCTACCTTCCATGTCCACCTCGTATTTACGTAATTTGAACAGGACCTGTGGGGATATCCATATGGCCACACCCCTGGCATAAGTAGAGAAAGTGGATGCGAACAGTTGCCCCCTCCATTTTTTGTGGAGTTTCTGCGTCTCAGCGTCTAGGAAGTGTGTCTCCTGTAACATAGCCACCTGGGTGTCCTGTCGCCGCAGATATGTTTGTACTCTATAACGCTTCACAAACGAGTTTAACCCTCTCACATTCCATGTTATGATTTTGTACTGTCCCATATCCACCAGTAGTTGCCAACCAAATCCATTGTGTACGCAACCCATTCATTGCTGCCATCACTGCCAGGGAGTCCCATAATCTGAACAGTTTGAACACCCTCCCCCGGGTAGACACTGTGTTAAACAAACGTGCATCCCCATGTGATCCCAATCCCAACCCCTCCTCCCTCCTCTTAAACATTATTAGCGGGCAAACATTATCTGTTCCATCGTGAAAAGTACATAACAAAAACAATAACACACATGCACTCCTCATGCATTCCATACCTCTCGTTCTACCCACATTCACTACACAAGCAGTCATCCGATATGTCTCTCCTGTCAGGTCCGGGGAATAGCGCTCCGTCCAGACTCACAGAGTGTCCACCAACTGCGCTCACCCCAACCCCAGTCATCACACTCTCCTACACATACCACTATCATCCCCACCCACACGTACCCTCAAACCTGATACCAACCAAAAGGCACGATACTCCAGGTAAAGGAATAAGATGAGAAAGAATAGAAAGAGAAGAACAAAGTAGGAAACAGCAGTGTAGAAAGATCTGAAAAGAAGTTGAGCGAAGAGGGGGCACTGTCCGCCCGTTCAGCTTCTGTGCCCATCTGAGTCTGTTCTTCCATCTGCAGAGTAGAGGAGGTGAGCACCACCATGCAAGTGCATTGTTCAGCAACGAGGATACAGTCTATGACACAGTCTCTGCAACCCCTTTGTTGAGTCCGACCTCTCGCCACCGTTGCCACCCATTGCAAACCTCTCAGGTGCCTGCCAGTTGTGGAGTATCCTCAACTACATCACTCGAACTTATGTCCGAACCTGTGACTGTCACCACCTCCACCAGCGCTTTGGCGGCCTCCCTTTTGGCATGTTGCGTCTCTTGGTCTATCCTGGGAGACTTCCTGCCCTCACTGCCAGAGACTGTTCGCTCCAAATCCAGGGATCCATCTCCACGTACCACCACCCTCTGTGTTTATCTGGAAGATTTTTTGGGCTTTGCCCTCCGGCTATTGCTCTTTCCACCTCGAAAGTTAGTGGAAGGTCTCCCCACTGTACATCCTCTGCGTAATGTCCTCTCACCTCCATAGATCTCCAACCAATCCCAGACTGCCTCCGGGGTTGTGAAGAAGTGAGCCCGATCCGCATGGAGAACGTTTAGCTTCGCAGGATAAAGGAGCATATATTGGAGGTTCATGTCACGTAGCTTTTGTTTCCCCCAAGAAAAGACGTTTTCTGCTGCTGAACCTGACAGGTGTAATCTGGAAAAATTCTGATCTTCTGATTCCCGAAGGCAAGATCTCCATCACGTCTGGCCGCCTTAAGGATACAGTCTCTATCTCTGAAATTCAAAATTTTTGCGATTAAGGTCCTGGGCTGGGCACCCGGCAGAGGTGGCGCGATAAGCGCCCGGTGCGCCCGTTCCACAATAAAGATCGAGGAGAGTTCGGCCATGGGGAGAGCCTCTTTGATCCATTTTTCCAAGAAACGTTCTGGCTCTTTCCCCTCAACCACCTTAGGAAATCCCACAAAGCGCAGATTACATCTGCAGGAGCACCCCTCAGCGTCCTCGGCAAAACGCTCCAGGGTCGCCGTTTTTTGTGAGAGTTTGGTCAGCGTTGCCTTTTGCGTGGTGACCTTTTCTTTCAGCTCATTAACCGTTTGTTCTGTGGCCAGTGAATGATCCGCGACCGCACGAAGGTCAGCACGCAGCAGCCCGACATCCAAGGATACCGCATCTACCTTCGCCTGGACAGCCGCACCAGAGGCCTCAATGGCTGCCAGAATTTGGGCCCCCGTGGGCTCCGGCTGCGCTGCGTCACTCCCCGCCAGCACCACATGCAGAGGATCCGATTTTGGAGGCACCCCTGGGGCATGTATTGATCCATCTTTGTCTGCTGAGCCGCCCTCGGGAGCTGGTCCTTGCCCATTATACAGGAGTCCACCCGGCTGCAAGTGGGCCACATGTCAACCTCTCTCTGCAACCGGCGTGAAAAACCGGCAACTGCAGGACAATCCAGGCTGTCTGCGAGTCTCAGTGGGCGCTTAGTTGCCCCAATTGTTGGCGTTGCTGCTGCAGCAGGTCGCACGCAAATGCAGGTGGGGGGCCCACTGCTCCACCAGGGGGGGCGAGAAGAGAGTCAAACAGAAGGGGTGGGAGTCCCCCAAGAATTCCGCCCACTAGGGGGGCCTTCCCCAGTAGATGCCGCAAAGTCACAAATAAAAAGGGGGGGAACCCAACTATTCTCACTGCCCCCAATCCGGGTGCCTCCTCATATTCCGCTACGATAATGGGGGGGTCCAGTGCACCTCATCTACTGCGAACATGGGCCCGTCTTGTCGTCCCTGTGCCCAGCCAGCCCACCTCACAAGGATAGAATCCCCCCAGGACGAGGGCCCAACGTCAGGTGCACAGTCTCTGTTGCTCCCCCTTTTGTTTTTTTATCTCCTCCGGTCCACCCGACCGCTGTCCGCCTTACAGGCGTCCCAGGAAGCCGTCCCTCCTCCTCCTCAAGGCCCACGCTCCTCACCTCTATGCTGAGTCCGGGTGCGGTACGCTGTGCACGGATGTTCCCGCACTACGGCAGATTGCTGCCACGCAGTCCTCCACAGGTGAGGAGGGGGACAGACACCATGCTGCCGCCCCTCCGCTCGGTTCAGGCAGGAGAAAGAAAAAGTCTCACTGCTCCACTCCCGTCGGTCCTATATCTCAGGGGGACCAAGGGCAGCCCCAGGCCAGCTCCCCTCTGCAAACGTGCTCCCGTACTGCAGCAGGGCCGCTTCGATGAATCGCTGCCGTCATTCCCACAGGGACTGTCGTCTCCTCGCTCCCCTCCTCCGGCGGGAGGCCACATCTGCTTTCTGAGGAGGATCAGGGCGACCGCTCTCCCCTGCAATGGCTCCGCTCTTGGGCTCACTCACCGCTTTACCCCCGCACTCCAGGCAGGTGAGCTCCAGGGTTGAGGGGGGCCCGCCGATAAACTTATGTGGTGCAGTAGTGAGCAAGGCGGGCCGGCCGCTGCCTCAGCACCCAGGCAGGTCACTGCAACGGTCCCAGGGCCCTCTCCGCCTGCCCCGCACCACAGCAGTACAGGCTCAGGCCGCAACCGATCGCAGCACAGCACGACGATTCTGCCTTAAAGCCTCGTAATTCATGGTCACCGTCCTCCCTAGCATCGGGAGGTGCCATTGTTGTGAAGATCAGGCTCAGATGGGTAGGATTTTTCAGGATAATACACTGGCGGGCTGCGGAGCTCTTTAGGCAGCGTCCGCTCCGGTTGCTATCATGGCCACACCCCCGTTAAAGTAAATATATATGTCATCATTAATACTTTATTTCGGCCGCTAGGGCCATGAAGGGCATCAATAAAACAAACAGTATATACATCTGTATTAAAAACACTAAATACTCACAAAGGATTTCATATACAATGATCAACCCACAAAAGAAAATAGAGACAACTTTCATCCCTGCTGTATCTATGAAATATATATGTATAAATAATTATTTTTGTGTGTTTATCTTTTTTTATTAAGTTTATTTGTTATATTTTATTAAAATGTATATTAAATTTATTTTATTTTGTTAAAATTAAATGTAATATTTAATATATTTAATATATATTATTTAATTTATATTTATATAAAAGTCGATATTTTATACATCTATATTTTTACATCAATATTGTTTAGTCGATATTTTTGTACTTACCCGTTTAAGTGTAGGAGTCGATATTTTTGTTGTCTATATTTTTTACTCGATATTTTTTACATCGATATTTATTACATCGATGTTGTGTCAGTGAACCCTTTAACTCACAAAAAAAGAACATATGCAGTTGAGATTGGGGCACTATTGAGTTACGTGGACACGGTATCAGGTCTTTCATAGTATACACGTTGGAGGGATAAGACACCAACAAAAGGGCCAAGCCAAACCTAAACCTTATCAAGTAAGATCTCTGCTGGCGTGGCATCTTAAGCAGGTATGGCTCAATATTAGGTGTTGTTTATAATGGGAGGAACATCAGCACCATCCTCTTCCTTAGTTCGCCCTCCAGTCTCTTTTCAGCTATCGATCTTAAACATTGACTTTTAACAAGGGGTTTAGCCAATTGGTCAATACATAACGGATTTTCAAACAGTTCCATCTTATTGATAGCTCGCAAATCTTCCTTTACATACATGAGCCTTTAATTTTATGGGCCCCTGATAGATTTAGGCAATCAGTGATCACTTTTTGTGTCAATGATGCTTCAGGCCTAGACCAGGCTGACAACCACAGCATAGTAGGTGCCGGCATTACTACATCTCCCAGATACTGTAGTCCTAATTCCTCATGCACTATTATAGAAGAAACGTTACAGGGGAGTGACAAGTCTTCGCAAAAACCTATTTTCACTAGTTTGCAGTTCAGAATAATCAGTGTGCCCCCAGACCCCTGCGCCATAGGTGGCAATCGATTTAGGTCAGTCTTTGCATATTGTAATTGCAGCGTCTAACGGCATAGACCCTAGATTAGCAGCAAATTTAAATTGAGAAGCTGTAGCTTGTTCAGACTGCATTACCCTCACACTCCTCAGGTGCTTCCAAGTACTCAAGCTGTCAAATGGGGCTCCAGATAGATAAACGTGGATACACACTTAAGAGCAGTACCACCAATATGAAAAGGAGTTAGCCTACTCGGGGGGGCGACCACATATATTGGGCAAAAGATTTTGCTTTATTAGTAGGAAGACCCAATTCAGACATAAAACTCACAAAACAATCTAAAAGCTTCTGAAGCCTCCTCCCCGTTCTGGCCATGAGCACACAATCACCTGTGTAAATGAGTACGGGTAACTGTTGGGACCCAAAACTAGGAGGATCGATTGCAGCATCAATCAAAAAATCATCTAGGTCATTGATATAGAAACTAAAAAGGAAAGGGGCCAGCACACAGCCATGCCTGACCCCTTTTCTGATCTTTATATGTGGCATATATTACCTGTTCGGCCCAAACCTAATGCTGCCTTCTACATCTGCATGTAGCTGGGAGAGTAGGTGAACAATTTTAGGATTGGCACCATTGTTTATTAACATGCTCTACAGCTTCCCCCTTGAGACATTATCAAAAGCTGCACTTAGGTTCATAAACGCCAAAACAGACAACCCTCTTTGGCAACCACATATTCACTCATTACTAGATGTAGGATCAAGCACTGGTCTACAGTCCCCAGGCCCTGTCCAAAGCCATACTGAGCAGATGTTAAAAGGCACTTCTTGCTTGCCCAGTTTTCAAGTTGATCCAACAAGACTTTGCCCAATACCTTGGCTGTGGAATCAACTAATGGTATTGGCCGATATCAATGGGGATCACTTCTGTTCCCCTTTTTGAAAATTGGAACAATAGTTGCCATGGACCAAGATTTAGGGGGATCAGCACGTCTCGCACTCTGGAGCACGTTCACCAATATTGGGTCCCAAAATGCCAAATTATCCTTAAAGAGGTTAACAGGGACCCCATCTGGTACCTCAGGTGAAATCTGATCATTTTCTGTTCCCCTGCCTTCTCTCTGCTTTCCTCTTTTTATGTGTATATATCTCTGTCTAGAATGTGACCTCTGACTGTGCGGAATAGGAGGAATGGGCGGGCGACAGAAGAAGGGCAGAGAGGTCATGAGAATGGCATAGTGAAAGAGTTGAAGCAGAGGAAGAAGGGATGCAGGTGAGTTGGGAGAGGCATAACGTAAAGAGTCAATGACGGGGTCGTCAGAAAGAAAGATATAGAGAGGTGGAAAGAGGAAGAGATATGTACAGAGGTGTAGAATCAGGGGGGAGTGTTTGGGGTGTTACACCCCTTAAAATATTTCTTGTGTAGTAAATAGTTGGGTGCAAGTGCTTTCAGTCGGGTATAATGAAGTGTCTGTCGGATTTCACCTGGGATTTTTACATGCCCGCACTGACAAAAACACACACACACACACACACTCACAGACACACAGAGCGACAAACATACACACTCTCTCTGTTTTGAAGGCGTTGAAAATGTTGATTAGTTTGAAAAATGTTGTGTTTTAAGTGCCCCTAACAATCATCCCTCCTCTCTCTTTCCACTGCCCTTTAGGTCCCCCTTATGTCGTGCTTCTAATGTAATGTGTTTTACAGGGGCAGCTGGTAGGGAATGCTGGTGGGGTTAGAATAAAAAAGAACACTTATCTGCTGGTTGCCAGCCGCCGCCTCTCCTCCGTCCTCGATGTTTTCCTGGCTCCCGGCAGCACCCAGGCTCCCAGACTCCCCAAGCCAATTAAGAAGCTGCTGCACTAGCGTGACAGAGGCGTCCTGATTGGTTTGAGTATCCTGGTTCGGCGCTCAGACAAGAAGTGGGAGCAGTAGCGGCTGCTACCGAATGGGTATGAGGGGGCGGGGAGGGGGTAGGGGAGCGAAGGGGGGAGGGAATTAAAAATAATAAATAATAAAAAAGAAAAGGAAATTTGCCTGGAGGTCGCCGTCACAGCCGCCGCGTCTTCTCCAGCAGGAAGCACCCAGCCTCCCAGAATCCCCTGACCAATCACAACGCTGCACTGCTTTAAAGTAGCGGAGGAGCCGCCCCTGAATGGGAGCTTGTGCATGTTCTCCACCCAGGCTGTGCAATAAAGCCGGGTGGAGAACATGCTAAGTGCGCATGATGGTTTGGCCGGCCCAAGACAGCTGGCCAAACAGTCATGCGCACTTATGGTGCACCAACCACTGCTCCCTCTGACCCGAGCCCTGCCCGCCCTAATCTGGCTCCATTATACTAAAAATAAAATGATAAAAACGTCAGCTATTATAATTGTATTTTTCCTTTGCACTGCTCATAGAGCAGTGGGGCAATGCTCCTCCACCTTAGCGGAGGAGCCGCCGCTGGTGTTTTAACAAGATATCCCAGCATATTTGTTGGGAAATCTGAAGCTCACACCCTCTAATCTTGCTGACCATGTAGTTAAGGTTTTAGAGTGAGGTACAGTGATAGCAAAGAGCTAGAGCTGAGAAGAGAGAAATGTAGTATGAGGGGGAAGGGGGTGCACAGAGGAGAGATGTGAAGAGAGAGGTATGGTAGAAAGGCAGGCTCGTAAACAGGTAAAGATGTGTGGTAGTCTGAAAAGTATAGAGAGATGAAAGATAGAATGTGAGTGTTGAGGTAGCTTGACAGACATAATGAGAAGTGACGGATATAAAGACTGGTCAGGTAAGGAGGGCAGTGAGGCAGAGAGAAAAGTGGCGTGAGAGGAGTAATTGGGAGAAAGAGAGGTGAGTAGTAGAGAAAAAAAGTGGTAAAGTGATATAGGGGAGGTTAAGTAGATGGAGAAGAGAGGCAGAGAGATGAGAACTGACATCAGAGCAGTGAGGTGCAGATCAACGGTGACAGAACAATAAGTGAGGCAGAGAAAGAGAGCTCGATGGTGGTAGACCGAGGTAGCATTCAGGTAGTCAGAGGAAGTAGTAGCAAGTGCCAGAGAGAAGGGTGGGGATTGAGTAACTGATGTAGTAAAACAAAATACAGAGAGAGATGAAGTAGAGAAAGTTGAGATAGAAAGAAAGAGCAGAGACCGAGAGATAGAAAAGCAAAGCTGACAGAGAGAGGCGAAGTGAATAGTAACTTAACCGGTGGTTGGTGGTGAAGTACAGAGAGTGGTAAAGAGGGGTGAGATAAGGAAGGAAGAGAGATGACAGAGACAGAAATAGGTGATCAGAGAATGATAGAAAGGTAGAGAACAGGGAGATGGGTAGGGATAGACTAGAGTGGCAGAGAGTGGGCAAAATAATGGTGGACTGGAATGTGCTCGAGCTGTTATCAGAGGCTGAGATGAATTCAAACATTCCACCCACCGCTTTTTTGTTTTCCTCAAAAAGTCGTGGCATGTCCCCGATAGGAACTTTCCAGTCAGGTGAGAGAAATGACTTCGAAAGCAAGCTGCAGGTGACTGACCGCTGGCATTCTCGTTTGTTATTTAATGCAGACATACAAACAGAGAGGGAGAGGAGGGGGCTACGTTCGAAAGGCCTCATCATTTCCAGGTCGTTAACTTGCCTAGAGGCGCCCCTCGCCCCTCCCCTCTCCCCTCCCTCAGCCGAGAGAGACCTTCAGTCCCTGCCTAGCAACGCTGTCCCCGGGGGCCGGGCCAGGGCGGCAGCAGGGACTTCCCCCTGTCACTGCAGGCTCAAGTTCAAGGCAAAGGAAGCGTCGTTTCCACCGTCACCACGGAGGGTTCAATGACTGGAATGCCGTGGCGGCCAGGGACCTGTCGCAGAGAGATTAGGGTGGGAGATTATGAGATTTTGTGCTAAGAAATATAATACTAGCCCTACACAAATGTGTGCCTGGTGTGCCTCTTTAGAGTGCATTATAACCGGCCCTAACAGCTCTATTTATATTAGTTTTTAATCCATCCTTATTGGCGACTATTTCAACAAGTAGCTCAGTTCCAGGACTCAGTACCTTTGTTAGTCACCTCCATTGTGATGACAATAATTATGTCAATAAGGCCCACAATACGTCTAAGAAAGAAATTATTCTATCAGAGCCACCATCCATAATGCCAGAGATCCCCACAATATGGTAGTAATGGCTATCCTTAGAGCCACTGTGATCAAGCCACCATTATGCCACTGATGTCACCTTCATACCAGAAATGCCCACATTAAAAATAACTGTGTTTACCACTGAAGGGGACACATTATTTAGGTGGTGGGCGACATCACTCGAAAAATGACCCCAATCTGCCAAGAATGTCATAATTTCAACATGGATGGGTCCTACATTGTCACAATCTGCTAGGGATCGCCACCATTATGCCCAGCTGGAGCCTGTATGCTTAAAACATCCACAATATCCTAAGGCTTGCCCTTTTGCGCCCATAGAGGCCCCATCACACCAGAAATTCACAAAATCCACACACCAATGATCACAATTCTGATTTAGCATCTGCCCTGTGGTTGACACCCGCTCTCAGCCAAAGTGCAAATAGACTTTGTGGGCATGTTCTGGCACCAAATAAATATTGTATGTATTAAGTTACTCGCAGCAAAATCTAAAATAACTTTATTGTGTACATTCTATAGTCCTAGAATTCTGTTTTTGCCATGGAAATTTCTAGGAAATTAAGGGGCATATTCACAAGAACGTGTGATAACCACCGTAAGTGTAGCTTAACGCAACTCTGCACATCGCAGTCCATCGCGGGAAAATAATGCCGTGTTAACGTGGTATTCCCAACACGGCGGTACCATGCGATAGACACACGAGAACGCGACAAATGAACGCGTTAAAAGCAATGCGACGCAGCAAAAACGCGAAACCCCAACGAGAAAATAGTAGCGATGACGCCAATCGCGATACAAAAATCTGCGAAAACCAGCCACAGGCCTGCAATTCCCACGCGTCATGCGGGAAAATGCACCATAAAAACAGGAAAAAAAAAAAACAACCAAAAGACAAACAACAGCGAAGCACAATGGAGGCACCCGGAGCAAACACAGAGGACAACCAGAACCCCACAAGCCCCACGGAGGACCAGCCTGGGACCTCTGGGTCAGGGAAGGGCAAGGACAAGAAGAGTCGGAAGAAGCGGTTCAGTCCGCAGGAAAACAGGATCCTGATCACGGAGGTGATAGAACACCATCAACTACTGTTCGTCACCTCCACTGTGTCACTGGCAACTAAGAATGGAATATGGCAGTCCATCGTGGACAAGGTGAATGCAGTCGGAGTGCTGAAGAGGACAATGGACGAGGCCAAGAGGCGCTGGAATGATGTGAAGCGCAAAACGAAGCTGAAACTCGCAAACAACCTGAAGGCAGCAATGCAGACTGGAGGTGGGAGCCCAGCGACACAGGAGGAGCTGGACGAGATGGAGGAAATGGTGTCCACAGTCATCAGTGGGGAGACGGTGGCAGGAGTGGGGGACCGGACACTGCTCAACATGACCCGACACAACAGCAACAGGGTGAGTAACCACCAGGGACTGGGGGACGGGGGAGATGGGCACAATGGCACACATGCACAATTAAGCAGACCACATCTGCGGACAAACCATGCCCCAGACCCACAACTCCCACCAAGAGACCAATGCACACAGGTATGCAACACCTCAGCACTGCATAAGCACAGAACCCAGAGGCACACTGCATGTAAGGGATAAGGGCAGCGAAATCAGAGCTGCAGGGGCGAATCACCCAAAATGCAGCACACACACATTACATGCAGAGCACATCAACATTGACAACGACGTGGTACAAACCGCAACATGTCCACAACAGAACAGAGGACACAACTGGTGCCGCATGTGCGTAGTAACTGGACAATCACATTTGGCATTGCAGGGAAATGTGAGTTGACAATGTACAAGTACAAACACACATCCGTGATGTAGTCGGAATGGCCACTGTCCCCCATCAAATAGGCAGCGCCCCCCAAACAGTCACAATGTACACTGTCATGCAGTCTGTATGTGAACCTGTACAATGCGGCAACATACATGTGAACACGTTGTTAAACTGCATCTCCTCTCCACATTGCAGGGGGAAATCCAACACCTCCTGCAGAGCAGTCCGAACCTCTCTTCTCTGATGACGAAGAGGACCACCAAACCTTCAACTCCGACGCCCTCCAACAGCTCGTGGACAGCCTCCGCAGCCCACTTCCAGGAGCAGGGCAGCCCAGCTGCCACGAGGAGAACCCACCCCCTGCACAGTACACACAGCAGGCAGCACCCACCACCACGGCCACCTCCCAGGACCCCCACGACGAACACATGGCCTTCCAACGACGTGTGTGGGGGTGCCAGGAGAAGCTGGCTGAACAGGTGCAGGTGGGGTTCGACCACATGGCAGCCAGACTAGATGCCATACGTGGGTGTCTAAGTCCCACCAGGGACCACTCACAGTCCCTAACGGACACCCACAGTCCGCTCCATGCTCTCCAACGAACCATGGCTGACATCGCTAGAGTCCTGACTCTGCGACAGGAACGACTGTCTAGTCCGAGTGCCTCCAGCGATCTCGCTCGGGAGTTGGGACACATGCGGAGGATCATGGAGAACATGGAGCAGATGCAGGCGGAAAGAGCGGCTGCCACGGCTGCACACCAGCGAGATCTAGCTGGGTCCCTCCATGCCATAGGGAACACCCTCATGGCATTGCTGCCACAAGGCCTGGCGCTGATGCATGCTGCTGCTACCACCCCATCCACATATCCGGCCCCTGATGTGTCAGTGCCACCCAGTGCGGCAGACATAACACCACCACCCACATGTGAGGGACAGGCAACAGCAGCGGACGAGGATGCGGATGAATCTGACTTCGTGGTCAGAAGGACGCAGTAGCATCCATCTCCGCCATGTGGCCTGTTTCTGCTTGGTGCTGCCCTCTGCATCATCACCTTCCACTGTCCCCCGATGCACTCTGCCACACTCACCTTGGACATCGACATGGACTGCCATATTCTGTTTGGTCACCAATGACACAGCTATCAGACTGCGGACTGAACTCCTCCTCTCCTGCTGTACCGGTCACTCCCTGAAGGACTCTGGCTGGCCCTACACGGCCCGACAATGTGGAGTGGGGTTGGCATGGCCCTGTACTGGTCCAGCTGCAACACTCCCTTGAATGTGCAATAAACATTCATATTCACACTGGTGTGTCATGTCTATGATCTTTCAAGTGTGGAAGTATGGATGAATGTAGGGTCAGTGATTCCCCCTTACGTCCATGTTGCACATGTTGTGGGACTTCTGTCACAGGGTGGCACATTTCCGTTACGGGCCGGGGGTTGCCGACACTACAACAGAGACACATCCATTAGTCACTTCCTTGTCCAGCCCAGGACGGAACTGCGCCCAGAGCCCCGGGGTCATTGTTCACACCATTACGCTGGACTGGCATACGCCAGGGCAGCCCACTCCGCTTACGAACACAGGGGGGGGGGACAACACTACATGTCCCAGGTCTTCACTGCAGGGATCTGTAGCTCACAGGTCTAGTTGTCAGCATGCCACAGCCACTCCCTCACGGCTGGTGTACACCCACACCACACCCATCCAGCACAGGCATCACAGGACATGTGACCCTGCCAATAAATAGGGCCTGGCGCACGTGCTGGACGCCATTTCAACTCTGCAACTGGGTGTCTCCGTGTAGTTCCCATCTACGCATGAGGGCCTAGGGCCCTGCCACCTCACATTGCCCAGTGCCGGGGGTGACATGATGGCGTCCGCACCACGGGACTCAATCATTAAGGGTCCATGGCTAGCGGGGCACAGACTTGGTGGCACCGGATACACTGCGGCAGGCACAGGCACCCCGCCACGGGACGGTGTCTTGCGGTGCAGTGAGATAGGGGCACCTGAAATGCTGAGCGGGTGTGCAGCCTGCGATGATGCGCCGTCCTGGCGGTCCGGACTGGCATGGGTTTGTGTGAGACCTGCTGGCCCGCAGTGTGGGCCTGGGCAAGGGCAGGGCGGGCCTCCCGCCATGTGGCGTTGCGTTGTGGTTCACAGAGTTAGTGGCACCTCAAGCGCTGAGCCGGTGTGCAGCCCGCGATGATGCCGTGTCCACAGATGTGGTCTCTGCCATTGCGAAATCAAGACCCAGCAACATGTGTGTGACCTGGTGGCCCGCGGCGCGGGGCTGCATGATGTGGAGGGTGCCATGGTCGCGGGCCCCGGGCTTGGAGATCCCTCCGGAACGTGGTGGGCCCTCTTGGAGACACGCCGATGGCGGAAGGTGAGCAGTGAGGCCTGGTGGCGCAGGGGCGGGCATTCAGGGCTGGATGGCGGGAGGGGCTGGGGTGCAGCTCCTGTGTGCGCAGGGGCGGGCAAGCGATGGTGGCGTGTGCAACTGTATGGACTCTGACATCCATGTCTCTGGAAACTGTTTCAGATGAGGGACCTGGGGGACTGCTGTGAATCCCGGCACGTGGTTGGAGACACACCGGTGGCAGCAGGTGAGCAGTGGGGCATAGGTCCGCAGTGTCGGCACTCTCTCTCCCTCTCTCTCCCTCTCTCTCCCTCTCTCCCTCTCTCTCTCTCCCTCTCTCCCTCTCTCTCTCCCTCTCTCCCTCTCTCTCCCTCTCTCTCTCTCTCTCCCTCTCTCTCCCTCTCTCTCTCCCTCTCTCCCTCTCTCTTTTGCTCTCTCTATGATTTGATGGGCGCATGGCACTCCTTCTTATACAGATTTCTGTTTTGCAGGCTGTGACTTACTGGATGTCGTGGGACGACCCGCCATGCCTCTTCTGATTTTCAGTTTTTGTTATGTTCTGTAATAAATGTGTTATTTGGATATTATGATATGGATGTATGATTTCCCTCTTTTCCGAACACACATGTATGTTGGGTGTTGTGCTTGTGCGACTTCAGGCGATTTGTTTGGTTCATGGTTTCGTGGAGTTGATGTGCGATATCTTTGTCCTAGGAGGGGGGTTGTGGGGGGTGCCCGGGGGGGGGGTTGGTGGTGGGGGTGGTCGGGGTGGTGGGGTCCTGGGGGTGGTGGCG
Organism: Calotriton arnoldi; assembly: GCA_963921515.1. Lineage (NCBI taxonomy): Eukaryota > Metazoa > Chordata > Amphibia > Caudata > Salamandridae > Calotriton > Calotriton arnoldi. The sequence goes on from CAWUFW010008775.1 coordinate 683,074, forward strand.
GTGGGTGTTGTTGGCCTCATGGGGCTCCGGGCTGCATGATGGGTTGCTCCAGGGCATCTGTTGTTCTTCATGTGTGGCTATGGGCTGTGCTCCCTTGTCTGGTGCAGGTTGTCGTCCGACTTTACACCAGGTCAGAGCAGGTGTTAATTTCCTGCTGCTAACGCGCCTTATCGCATGTTTTGTGGTCTTATCGCAGATCGGGCTGGTCGTTGAGAATGTTGTGGAGTGGTGTTGTTGCAGCTTTTTGCACGGGAACGCCTACTCTGCATCTCATTAGCGTTAGTTGCCGTGGTCATCTGTGGCGATGTTTTTTGCGACTGCTTTCGCAGGAAAACTGGTGTTATGGGCTGTTAGCACCAGCTTGTGAATGGGGCAGTAAATTTAGCGCGACTTTGGCTGCGATAAAGTGCCGATAACTCGGCGATAGCTCCTTGAGAATATGCCCCTAAGTCTTCAAAGGGCTTTGTGGTCTCAACAACAGGTAGGAAAACGCTGTAGAAATCCCACAATACAATACAATACAAATGCATTAATGTGTTAAGTTTAAAACCCTTGAACAAAACATTTACTAAAATATATGTCACACAACAATAACCATATATTGTTTGTCACAATATCATTAGCAAGAACATTATTTAACAGAAATATTGTGTCCTTAATATTGTTCACAAAAATGTTGTACCAGTGGGAATAGGTTTTCTATTATTAACTCCACTGGGATGATATTTTTGTAAACAATATATAAAACACAACATTCTTGTTAGACGATACTTTTGTAACAGTCTATGGGACCTGACTTTCTAGCTTGCCCTGCACTGGGTTTCGACACATTTGCCCAAGTAGTGTGCAATAAGTAATACACATTTTTGCTTATTGGGGCTTCCAATTATCTTATGAGTTTAAAAGACAACACACATTCTAAGAAAAAAAAATCATTTGACAACTTTGTGGTACCCAAAAGTTATTTACCTACATAGGTATCGAATAGAGTCATGTGTTTAAAGTCTATTTTGCAGCAACAGGGGTGGGTGGCAGGGTCGGACTGGGACAAAAAATAGGCCATGGCATCAAAACAAAAGTGGCCCCCATTAGCAAACCAGATAGCTAAAAAAGTGGCCCACATTTGCAAATCAGACAGGTTTTTAACTTGTAAAGCCCCGCTGTATGGGTATTTTGCAAGGTGAGGAAGACTGCATGCATTTGTGTTTGCTGCAGGCAATATTTGTGGTAATATCAGGGAAATCAACAGTAAAAACCGGGCTACCTAGCCTTAAAACAAGCCCACAAACTGATAAAAATTGACCCACGAACTGATCTGTCAGACCAGCCTATAGGCATTGCCTGATTGCCCAATATAGCCTCAGACCCTGGTCGGCAGTTTAGATTTAGGTATACTTTTGTACTTTTTTCAATCTTTCGATGTTATTAGGGTTAGTCGTAGAGAACAGTTTCTATTTTTATCACCAGCATTAGATTGTCCACATATTCATATGCCCTGTCTAATATCACACATGTCCCCTCTCAGCCACCAGGGCAAGCTTTCCAACCACCATGATAATGTCACAGAGGTTACACAATCCCACTATTAAGTGCCACCTTCACACATAAAGAGGACATCTGGTGACTGCTGCAGGCTTGTGTTAGCATTTTAAATGGATTCTTGTCAGAACTTGCAATTCATATTTGTTTTTATCCTCTAGAAAAATACAACTGCAGAGTAATGGGGGGGGGGGCCTATTTATCATTATGTGATGCAGCGCAGTAAGCCACCTTGCTTCGCTGTGCATGCGCGATAGGGAAAGGGCAAGAATGCATCATTTTTAACATATTAGTGTGCATTCCCGCCTTTTCCCAGTGCTGGCGCACCATGTGCTGTTTAGCACCAACGCAGGCACTCGTGCACCATGGCGTAAGGGTGCCTGGGTTGTAGGCAGGATTGTTTTTGTGCAGGAAGGGGCACCTTTCTGCGCAAAAACAATCCCCTGCAGCACTTTTCTCTTTCTATGTGTGCTGCATAATGCAGCACACATAGAATGCAGCACACATAGAAAGAGGAACAAGCATTGCCAAAGCCAATAGGTCTTGCCTTTTTGACCTATTGGCTTTGCCAATGGTTTTTAGCAGTACAGTGTTGCTAAAGTTAAAATAAATAAATCAATCAATCCTTTGATGCTGCCGAATGCATCATTTTGTAGGAGCGCCAGCCACGCATGCCTATAGAATGACAAAGGCACTTTTTTAGGTCGAGCCTCGAGTAGCGCGCAAGCGCTGCTAGAGGCGAAGACTTTTAGTAAGTGAGTTTCAAAAGCAGTCCAAACGCTCGTGCGTCGTGGCTGGCCTTTTGGGATGGGTACGTGCGGCAAACATGTGTTTCCAATTATCGTGCCCAGACGCGGGCGCGATAATTGTAAACACATGCCGGCAAAGGCCATGACGCACGAGCGTCTGGTCAGCTGAGCAGGCTGCCGCGCCGCTCGCCCCGCTCCTCCGTTTCGTTTCCGTGCTTGTTTGTTCTGGAGAGTAGCAAACGACTTGTGAAGCAATGAGCATTTCCTTCAAGAGGCTAAAGTGGTCACTTTATCGATCAACAGGTCACAGTCTCAGTAAATGATTTTTCAAGTTACGAGGACATAAAATTTGCAGCATCGCTGCCGACAGAGAAGGAGAAAGCACCACGGTCGAAACACAGATGACGTACAGAACGGCAACCTGGCTTTCGCATCTGACCTGCCAGATGTCTTCAGTCATCACAACTCAAGATACACATCCATCCCGATAAGTCAATCTTCCCCCCCGCAGTATAATAGTGAAACAATCCCGACTCGAGGACCGAGGTGTGGGTGGGTACATTATCAACCTCAGTGCATCTCTCCCCCACTCAACAGAGCACAGAGTGATCCCCTCCACACCCCCGCACTCAACATTTTTAGTCACTGTGTTCCTAAAAGAAGCTGCAACAGAGGAGCTGGATTGGTTGGCCCGAGACAAATAACAGGAAGAACTCCTGCTTCAAACCCTCACATAGTAAGTCCTTCGTTTATTATCATGGGGCAGAATACCAGCGACCAAAAGTTTCATTTATACAAAAATAAAAACAAACACGAAAACGAAGACCCAGGGGAGGCCAGCCAAATAATAAAGGCTCAGCTCCCTTTTTACAGTTCTTCACTCCAATTGTTCATATGGATTGCTGAGACGGAGAGCAATGGTGTACCTTAGTGCTGGGTTTTTCATCAATTACATTGTTTGCCAACAAAAACACCATGCTGTTGATGTGCGAGGAAGAATTTGGCAAGACCAGTAATTGTAATATCAGAAGCTGGTCCATACGCTTTTCTGGCTTCCCATTTTTAATAGGAGACTCCAAGTGTGCTCGTCTCCTCCATGACTGCACGGTGTCACATTCTTGCTCACTGCCTGCAGGCCATCTTGCGATCGACCTGGTTGAAGCATTGCCACGTTCTCTCAAATGTCCTAGTAAGGTCTTTTAACAGAAGACGAGCTTCTGTGCACCAATTAGTTCTACTAAGACTACTTTTAAAGAAATATTCCATCGAGAAAGGGCTGTGCCTGTGGGAACACCCTTTTGGCATATTTCAGGGCTACACAAAGGATTTAACATTTCTTAAATTACATTATGCATAGAAGCAACTCACTGCGGAGTTTTAAGTCTGCTGCAACACTGATAATTCTCCTACTTTATTCTGTAGTATGAGCCTTAATGTCTTATGAGAGAAAACTCCTACTACTCCATGCTAAACTGCCTCTCCTTAACGCTTGGCATGCAAACCATGGCAGGCACACCTTCACTCCAGGTATGTGTGAGTGTACATATGGAGCTATGTGACTGCTGCTGGTGCAGTGCTAGCTGTACAAGGGACGAGACGTGGTTTAGAGTCCCGAGGGAAGCAGACATGTTAGCTCCTTTGAGAAGCTCTGCAGCTGTAAGCAGCGGCAATGTAATGGGTTGGTTGCTGGATGATCGGAATGAATGCCGCTTCATCACTGACGGCTATGAGCATATAGAAGTGTGTAAGCAAGCGTTACTTTCCAGAGAATGGGGAGTCAATAGCTGATCTCTGATGATAGTGCCACTCGTGGGTGCTGTGCCCAGAATGACCCTGCAGGGTCCTTAGACTTGCCAAGCCCAAGCATTTGTGGAATAAAGGACCCTCTTAGACCAGTGCCCTCGCATAAAAAAAAAGCACCAGGTTAGGAATTAGACCACATTGATTTCTGGAAGGGAGGTTTCCTAAGGTTCTCAGTGTCAAGCAACTACCCCATGCCCTTAAGGAGTGGAGATTGAGGAAAAGTTGCTGCACTCATCAATTCCTTACCTAGGAAGCTAGTGGCAACTGTACAGCAAGTCACCGGTATGAGCTACCCATAATACAGGAAAGTTTACCTGCTTAAAACGACGTGATGCTATTAATGCACTGTTTCTAAACTGCACTGCATACAGAACTGCTGAGCCAGACCGTGGTTCCAGTAGTATCTTTCAGAGCTCCCAGAAATCATTGCTTGGTCTGCCGCCTGCTCTCCCCAGGAAGTGCTGGGGTAAAGTCCTTCTTTATGGGACACTTCAATGGATCCTCTCGGTCATACTGCCCATGTTCTGCCTAAGCTGCTCAAACACATTCTTACTTCAAGCACAGACGCTCATCAGCACTCAAACCAATCTGGTTTCCACAGCATTGCTAATCATGCCATTCTCCATCCAAGTACTCGCTGCCACCAACAATACCACTGTACCTCCCTTCTTCAGTCCATCAACTTTGACACCTCCTTAACTTCTCACGTGCACACACTTACACAAAACAGGTATTAACCACTACAAAAAAGCAACTACAAAGGGAGAGAATTCAGCACCAATACCATGCACTCTTCAATCAACCAGCAGTCTTTTTTTTTTTTTTTTTTAAACTTTACGATAATATTTTTCCTATCTTGTTAGACTTGGCATCTTTTGGCGTGTTTCCCCTGACTTTTTGCTTTCTGACCTCCCGGTTTGGACTCTGTTTTTGCTGGTGTAATGATTCTGCGCACTTTCCTCACTGCGATCCAGTGGGAAAGTGCAAGTGCTCCTGTATAAAATGCGTTATGGATTGGTGTTTCCATGATTGGCCTATTTGGTTTATGTGTCAGTCCCTTGTAAAGTGCACTGCGAGTGCCAGGGCCTATAGACCAAATGCTGTTGGTGGGCTGCAGCACTGGATTGTGCCACCCACGCAAACAGCCCGTAAAGTGTAACTCGGGCCTGCCAACGCAGAGCCCGTGCGCAGCCTGGGGCTGCCATGTCGACTTGGCAAGTGCACACACTTGCAAGTCCCTAAACCTTCCCTTTTGCTGCATGTTAGTCACCCCTAAGGTAGGCCCAAGGTACCCCTGTGGGCAGGGTGCGTTGTACGCGAAAGGTAGGACATGCCCGGGTGTGTGCGGCATGTCCTGATAGTGAATTACAGCCTAGTTCGTTTTTCACTATTGCAAGGCTACCTGTTCCCCCTAGGCCAGAACGGGCGGTTTTGATTATTACAGTATATAATCCTAACTGACCCCGGGAACATGGTAGAAATTCGAGTTTAGTATGCCTGGACTCAGAATGATAAAATGCAGCTTTTAGTGAAGTTGGTTTTAACATTCTGTGTTTGAAAATACCACTTTTAGAAAGTGGGTATTTTCTTGTCTAACCATCCAAGCCTGCCTCTGCGAGGTTGTGTATTCCGTGTCTGGAATGTGAGTGACAGGGGCTGGGGGATGCCAGGAGACAGGGTGAGTCAGCGCAGGGCTGAATAGCCAGATCGACCTGTAGATGGGTGGGAGGGGTCGCACCTGGGCCCTGAATAGGACAGTGCCTTCCCTTCACAATGCTGGCTCCACCTCCTGTGGTGCGTCTGATGTCCCTGGCCTACTCACTGAAAGAAGGGACGGAGACTTGTCAACAAAGTGCTCCAGAACTGGTTTGGACTAGGCAAAGGCCTCTCTGCCTTCAGAGAACAAAGGAATTTGGGATATAACTATTGGGGCCCTGACCCCATGAATTTAGATCTCGCTGGAATCAAGGAACCTGCCAAGACGAAGAGCTGGAAGAGCTGCCAGGAGGAGTACTGCCCCTTTGCTGTGTTGTTGCTTTGTTGGGTTGGCCTGCAGTTGCTGCTTCTGTCTTGGGCAGTGAAAGGACTGGACTGAACTTTCTCCAAACTTGTGCTGAGTATCTCCAAGGGCCAGAAACCGAGCTGGCCTCCTGTTAAGAAGTCTCAGGGACTGCAAAGACTTCACAAGCCTCTGGGTACCGCTTCTGGAACGCTGTTTCAGTTGCCACAGAGGAAGGGAACCGCAACCGACTCCGTCAACCGAATCCATCCCTGGCCGGTGACCTGTTTGCACCGCAGACCGCATTGCCCCGCTTCGCATCGCAACCCTGGTCTCACCGTGGGCAACGTCCAACGCCGCCAACATCGAGCCGCTGCTTGCACCGTGACCTGTGGGCACCGCAGTTCGCATCGCATCGCTTCACTGAACCAACCGGACCCGACCGACGAGGTCGCTGCAGCTGGCTCAAGAGTCGAGACCGCACCGCATTTGGGGCACCGCTCGCACGTCTGCGACGCACCGCTCCGACTCGCACCGCTGTCCGATGCCAGCTCCCGCACTCCGGCTTGGTCGCCTGCATCGCAACCTGTCAGCACCGCATCGAGCATCGTCTCACCCTGCACCGCACGCCTTGGACTCACCGACTCCGTCTGCACGACGCTCATCGAGCCGCTGCCTGCACCGCATCGAGGGACACCGCACCTTGCATCGCTCCGTCTTGCACCGCAACCGCGACGAACGCCGACCGGCTCGTACACTCCGTACCAGCCACAACGAGAAAGGTACTGTAACTGAGTCTGTTCATGACTCTGCTGGCCCGTATCGACGCGGTCGGCTGGAACTGTTAGACTCTGTGGTTTTCAGCATCACGGTAGGCTCGGACGGAGCTACCGACTCGTACGAACTTTGCTTTTGTGCTATTCCTGCAAAGAAGAAGTTACCTTATCAAGCATTCATTTTTAAAGTATCGTATTGTGGATTTTTGTCGTAATTGGTCTTGTCTTGAGTATATAAAATATTGGTTATTTTTCTAAACTGGTGTGGTGTCTGTTTGTAGTGCTTACACTGTATTACTGTTGGTTATGTGCAAATGCTTTACACACTGCCTCTGAATTAAGCCTGACTGCTCGTGCCAAGCTACCACGAGGGTGAGCAGGGGTTACTTCACGAGTGTAACAACCCTTACCCTGACTAGGAAGAAGGGTCCCTACTTGGACAAAGGTGCAAGCCCTTGCCAACTAGAGATCCCATTTCTAACATTGGTTGTCAGCGGTGAGGATAGGACTTGTGTTTGCACTTGACTTACAGTGATTGGTGTGCACTACTACCATATCGCAGACCATTACGTACCACATACTGGTTCTTTTTCTTTTGGCCTATTTTTGATCTTGCCAGTTTTCAACTCACGACTTTTGTCATGCCTGAATCAATTGCATCATCCGTTGCATCTCTGGAAGTTATCTTTGAGGAGGACAGGTTGGAATCCTACACCGTAAAGGAGTTACGAGCGATTTGTAAAAACCTGAAAGTCCAAATTAAAGGCCTCACAAGGAAGGAGGAGCTACAGAAGGCGCTGAGGGCCTGGGTAGCAGCCAGACATGCCAATGGGCAGCCTGGTGATCTCAGTGAGGAGGCGGAGGAGCCTATTTCCAGGGTGGATGTGCTTTTGGGTAGGGGGAACCCGCCAGGTCGGGCAGCAGCAGTCTGTCCCCAGAGGAACTGGAGGACAGGCGGGAGGCAAGGCAGTTCGAGCTGCAGAAGCTCAGGCTGGAGAGTGAGCGGGAGGAGAAGAGATTGGCCATAGAGGAGAGGAAGATGCTCTTAGAGCATGAGAGAGAACTAAAGGAGCTAGAACTTAGGAGTAAGTCAGGCTCAGATGGTGGCAGCAATTCGTCCAGAAAGGCAGACAGGATTGTGCACATTCCCAAGAACGTAGGCAAGGAGTTCAAGAAGGGGGATGACATACAAAGGTGGTTCCAGGGTTATGAGGCAGCCATACACATGAATGGGGTCCCTGAGGAGAATTGGGGAGCAGGATTGTGGCCACTTTTCCCGGAAGAAGCAAGGGATGCTCTGATAGCTTTGGGTAAGGGGTATCACCTCACCTATGCTGACATGAAGGATGCCCTTCTCACGAAGTATGGTCTTACTCCTGAAAAGTACAGGGATCAGTTCAGGTCCAGTAAGAAGTCTGATGTCAACACTTGGTTGGAATGTGTGGATGTGTTCTGCAGGTCTCTGGATGGTTGGGTGAAGGGCAGTAGTGTAACAGATTTTCAGGGGCTCTACAACTTGATTGCATGGGAGCACGTGTCTAGTCTATGTTTTGCAGATCTGCGCCAGCACCTAGTTGATAGTAAGCTAACTGACCCCAGGAAGCTTGCTATGGAAGCGGACCGCTGGGTGAGTACCAGGGTCCACAAGAAAGCGTTTGGGGAGACTCAGCCAAAGGTGGGCAGGGTCCCCAGCAGAAAGGTGGGGGGGACAAGGGTAAAGCACAGGAGTTCTCTAAAGGGCCCCAAACTAGTACCCAGGGTAAAGGTTCCCAGCCCCCGGTGATAAGAAGAAAGGGGTCTCTACAGGGAAGCCTGTTGAGACCGGCCCCCGCAAGTGTTATGCATGTGACCAGGTAGGTCACTTTAAGGGGGACCCCAAGTGCCCGAAGGGGACACAGCCACCCACCGGTGGACAGTCCAAAGTGTTGGCTAGTGTAGCGCTTGGGGAGGAGGGGTGCCCACAGGAGGGTGGGGATCCCGCAGAAATGACCCTTGTCTCACTCGGGGACAGTGAGATGGTCCCAGGAAACCAGGTGCCCCCTAACACAAAGAAATATAGCACCTGGGTGACCATCAATGGGAACAGGGTAGAGGCTCTCAGAGATACTGGAGCCAGTGTGACCTCAGTCCGGTGTCACCTGGTGTCTGAGAAGCAAGTAGTCCCAGGAGCATTCCACCAAGTAGTTGCTGTCGACAACTCTGAGCGCCAGTGTATGGTGGCGCAGGTTCCCTTTGAATGGGGGGGTCTCAGGTCCCTTGAGGGTGGTTGTGAGCCCTACCATGCCTGTCGATTGTCTGCTAGGAAACGACCTGGAGCAGTCCTCATGGAAGGAGGTTGAGCTCAGGTCTCACTTGGAGATGCTTGGGTTGCCAGAGTGGGCATGCGTGTCTACTCGGTCAATGGCAGCCAGAAAGGGTGATCAAGAGGACTTGGAGCCTGAAACAGTGGCCCAAGTCCCTGCCAAGAGAAAGGGCAGGGGCGCGGAAACCGGCCCCGAAGTTCCCACGGACCGGGAGGAGGCGGACCTCGAGGGGGACGCCCGGTGCCTACAGGGGAGCAGGTAGCCGAACTGGGAGACATCTCTGAGCTGACCCATTGGCAGCAAGAAGGGGGTCCCACCAGGGAGGAGTTCTGCAGGGAGCAGAGCGAGTGCCCTACTCTGGAGGGTCTGCGGCCGCAGGCTGCAGACCAGGCAGCTGGTAATCAGTCCGGGTCACATCTGATCTACTGGGAGAGTGGTCTCCTATACAGTGAGCCTAAGGTTGCTGAGCCTGGGTCAGCCCATGTGCTGGTGGTACCCCAGCGCTTCAGGACCCTCCTACTGGGTCTGGCTCATGACGTGCCTTTGGCAGGACATTTGGGGCAGGACAAGACCTTTGACAGGCTTGTCACCCACTTCTTTTGGCCCCAAATGCGAAGGCAGTCAGATGCACACTGCAGGTCTTGCCAAACTTGCCAGGCAAGTGGTAAGAGTGGGAGGAAGGTCAAAGCTCCTCTCCAACCTTTTCCGGTTGTTGGAACACCCTTTGAAAGGGTAGGGATGGATATTGTGGGGCCACTGGATCCCAAGACAGCCATGGGCAACAGGTACATCCTGGTCTTGGTGGACCATGCCACCCGGTACCCGGAGGCAATCCCTCTCAGGACAACGACGGCGCCAGTGGTGGGCCGGGCGTTAATGGGGATCTTTTCCCATGTGGGATTCCCCAGAGAGGTGGTTTCTGATAGGGGGACCAATTTCATATCGAAGTATATGACATCCCTGTGGAAGGAGTGTGGGGTAACCTACAAATTCACCACTCCTTACCACCCACAAGGAAACGGTCTGGTGGAGAGATTCAACCAGACCTTGAAAGGCATGATCAAGGGTCTAACAGAACCCATGAGGCGTAAGTGGGACGTCCTCTTGCCATGCCTACTCTTTGCATACAGGGAGGTGCCTCAGAAGTCTCTTGGGTACAGCCCCTTTGAGCTCCTGTATGGCCACCCTGTCAGAGGACCTCTGAGTTTGGTAAAGGAAGGCTGGGAGGCAGCTCCCAGGAAAACTCCCCAGGATGTATTTAGCTACATGCTGGCCTTTAGAAACCAAACTGCCCGCTTCAGGAAACTCGCTCAGGCGAACCTAGAAGCAAGCCAGGAAGAAATGAAGAGATGGTATGACCAGAATGCCACTCTGGTCGAATTTCAACCTGGGCAGAAAGTGTGGGTAATGGCCCCAGTGGCACCTTGTGCCTTGCAGGACAAGTGGACTGGGCCATATGAGGTAAAGGAGCGCAAAAGTGACGTCACCTACCTGGTGGATTTGCAGGCTCCAAGGAACCCGTTGAGGGTCCTTCACGTGAACCGCCTCAAGCCCCACTTCGAGAGGTCCGAAGTGAGTATGCTCTTGGCGACAGATGATGGGGTGGAAGAGGAGAGCGAGCCTCTCCTGACCTCCGGTCTACCAAGGAGCATGATGGGTCAGTAGAGGGTGTGATCCTCTCCCCTACTCTGACTCAGGAGCAGCAGGAGGACTGTCGCCAATTGTTGGGACAGTTCGCCCCACTGTTCTCTCTGACCCCCGGTGTTACTCACTGGTGTACCCATGACGTGGACACCGGTGACAGCCATCCTGTGAAGCACAAGATTTACAGGTTGACTGACCGGGTCAGAGCCAGCATCAAGGAGGAGGTCTCTAAGATGTTGGCGTTAGGGGTGATTGAGCCCTCCCACAGTCCTTGTGCCAGCCCAGTGGTCTTGGTCCCAAAGGCTGCGGCGCCCGGTGCCACTCCAGAACTCCGGTTTTGTGTGGACTACCGTGGGCTCAATGCCGTCACCAGGACTGACGCGCACCCCATCCCCAGAGCTGATGAGCTCATTGATCGGTTGGGAGCTGCCCGGTTCCTCAGCACGTTTGATTTGACGTCTGGGTACTGGCAGATTGCCTTAACCGATGGGGCCAAGGAGAGATCAGCATTCTCAACCCCAGAAGGTCATTACCAATTCCGGGTGATGCCCTTTGGGTTGAAGAATGCCCCTGCCACCTTTCAGAGGTTGGTCAATCAGGTGTTGGCTGGGCTGGAGGATTTCAGTGCCGCCTACCTGGATGACATTGCTGTGTTCAGTTCCAGCTGGGAAGAACATTTACAGCACCTTGAGAAAGTGTTGAGGGCTCTGCAAGGTGCAGGCCTCACGATCAAGGCCAGTAAGTGCCAGATCGGGCAGGGTTCTGTGGTGTACTTGGGACACCAGGTAGGAAGCGGCCAGGTGGCGCCCCTACAACCCAAGATTGACACCATTCTGGCTTGGGAGCCCCCAAGACCCAGACAGAGGTGAGAGCCTTCTTAGGTCTCACCGGTTACTATAGGAGATTTGTTAAGGGCTATGGCACCATCGTTGCCCCCTTAACAGAGCTGACCTCTAAGAGGCAGCCCAGGAAAGTGATCTGGACTGAGTCCTGCCAGAAAGCTTTTGATGCCCTGAAGGCAGCCATGTGCACGGCGCCCGTGCTCAAGGCACCTGACTTCTCCAAGGAATTCGTCGTGCAGACTGACGCTTCAGAGCATGGTGTGGGAGCGGTGCTCTCATAACTGAACGAAGAGGGCCTGGATCAGCCTGTAGTCTTCCTTAGCAGGAGACTACTTCCCAGGGAACAGAGGTGGAGTGCCATAGAAAGGGAAGCTTTTGCTGTGGTCTGGGCACTGAAGAAGTTGAGACCATACCTGTTTGGGACTCACTTCCGGGTTCAGACAGACCACAGGCCCCTCAGATGGTTGATGCAAATGAGGGGCGAGAATCCAAAACTGCTGAGGTGGTCCATCTCCCTACAGGGAATGGACTTTACGGTGGAACACCGTCCTGGTACAGAACACGCCAACGCAGATGGTCTGTCCAGGTTCTTCCGCCTTAGTGAAGAGAACTCCAATGGGGTTGGGTAGTTCTCCCTACTTTCAGCTGGAGGGGACATGTGTTAGACTTGGCATCTTTTGGCGTGTTTCCCCTGACTTTTTGCTTTCTGACCTCCCGGTTTGGACTCTGTTTTTGCTGGTGTAATGATTCTGCGCACTTTCCTCACTGCGATCCAGTGGGAAAGTGCAAGTGCTCCCTGTATAAAATGCGTTATGGATTGGTGTTTCCATGATTAGCCTATTTGGTTTATGTGTCAGTCCCTTGTAAAGTGCACTGCGAGTGCCAGGGCCTATAGACCAAATGCTGTTGGTGGGCTGCAGCACTGGATTGTGCCACCCACGCAAACAGCCCGTAAAGTGTAACTCGGGCCTGCCAACGCAGAGCCCGTGCGCAGCCTGGGGCTGCCATGTCGACTTGGCAAGTGCACACACTTGCAAGTCCCTAAACCTTCCCTTTGCTGCATGTTAGTCACCCCTAAGGTAGGCCCAAGGTACCCCTGTGGGCAGGGTGCGTTGTATGCGAAAGGTAGGACATGCCCAGGTGTGTGCGGCATGTCCTGATAGTGAATTACAGCCTAGTTCGTTTTTCACTATTGCAAGGCTACCTGTTCCCCTAGGCCAGAACGGGCGGTTTTGATTATTACAGTATATAATCCTAACTGACCCCGGGAACATGGTAGAAATTCGAGTTTAGTATGCCTGGACTCAGAATGATAAAATGCAGCTTTTAGTGAAGTTGGTTTTAACATTCTGTGTTTGAAAATACCACTTTTAGAAAGTGGGTATTTTCTTGTCTAACCATCCAAGCCTGCCTCTGCAAGGTTGTGTATTCCGTGTCTGGAATGTGAGTGACAGGGGCTGGGGGATGCCAGGAGACAGGGTGAGTCAGCGCAGGGCTGAATAGCCAGATCGACCTGTAGATGGGTGGGAGGGGTCGCACCTGGGCCCTGAATAGGACAGTGCCTTCCCTTCACAATGCTGGCTCCACCTCCTGTGGTGCGTCTGATGTCCCTGGCCTACTCACTGAAAGAAGGGACGGAGACTTGTCAACAAAGTGCTCCAGAACTGGTTTGGACTAGGCAAAGGCCTCTCTGCCTTCAGAGAACAAAGGAATTTGGGATATAAATATTGGGGCCCTGACCCCATGAATTTAGATCTCGCTGGAATCAAGGAACCTGCCAAGACGAAGAGCTGGAAGAGCTGCCAGGAGGAGTACTGCCCCTTTGCTGTGTTGTTGCTTTGTTGGGTTGGCCTGCAGTTGCTGCTTCTGTCTTGGGCAGTGAAAGGACTGGACTGAACTTTCTCCAAACTTGTGCTGAGTATCTCCAAGGGCCAGAAACCGAGCTGGCCTCCTGTTAAGAAGTCTCAGGGACTGCAAAGACTTCACAAGCCTCTGGGTACCGCTTCTGGAACGCTGTTTCAGTTGCCACAGAGGAAGGGAACCGCAACCGACTCCGTCAACCGAATCCATCCATGGCCGGTGACCTGTTTGCACCGCAGACCGCATCGCCCCGCTTCGCATCGCAACCCTGGTCTCACCGTGGGCAACGTCCAACGCTGCCAACATCGAGCCGCTGCTTGCACCGTGACCTGTGGGCACCGCAGTTCGCATCGCATCGCTTCACTGAACCAACCGGACCCGACCGGCGAGGTCGCTGCAGCTGGCTCAAGAGTCGAGACCGCACTGCATTTGGGGCACCGCTCGCACGTCTGCGACGCACCGCTCCGACTCGCACCGCTGTCCGACGCCAGCTCCCGCACTCCGGCTTGGTCGCCTGCATCGCAACCTGTCAGCACCGCATCGAGCATCGTCTCACCCTGCACCGCACGCCTTGGACTCACCGACTCCGTCTGCACGACGCTCATCGAGCCGCTGCCTGCACCGCATCGAGGGACACCGCACCTTGCATCGCTCCGTCTTGCACCGCAACCGCGACGAACGCCGACCGGCTCGTACACTCCGTACCAGCCACAACGAGAAAGGTACTGTAACCGAGTCTGTTCATGACTCTGCTGGCCCGTATCGACGCGGTCGGCTGGAACTGTTAGACTCTGTGGTTTTCAGCATCACGGTAGGCTCGGACGGAGCTACCGACTCGTACGAACTTTGCTTTTGTGCTATTCCTGCAAAGAAGAAGTTACCTTATCAAGCATTCATTTTTAAAGTATCGTATTGTGGATTTTTGTCGTAATTGGTCTTGTCTTGAGTATATAAAATATTGGTTATTTTTCTAAACTGGTGTGGTGTCCGTTTGTAGTGCTTACACTGTATTACTGTTGGTTATGTGCAAATGCTTTACACACTGCCTCTGAATTAAGCCTGACTGCTCGTGCCAAGCTACCACGAGGGTGAGCAGGGGTTACTTCACGAGTGTAACAACCCTTACCCTGACTAGGAAGAAGGGTCCCTACTTGGACAAAGATGCAAGCCCTTGCCAACTAGAGATCCCATTTCTAACATATCTTTTAAGACATGTTGCACTAGCTTCAGAAATGCACTATGCTAAACACATCTCTGCAGCACACTCGCTGTAGACCGGCCACCTGTCTGCCCCCGCAATAATCTAAGCCCCCAACAAACTAGATTTATATGCCCTGCCTTTATATCCTCTGCACCTATGCTGTACATACCCTACCTACCCTGTTCATCGCAACACTACACCCTAATCCTCCGAGTACACAAACCAGGCTTAGCGCAACCTATTCTGTGCTACTGCATTCCACCACACGCTCTCTGCACTTTGCCACTTTAGCCTCTGCTTGCTTTAAGTACTCTCCCCTATATACCACTGTGCACCCATGTTCCCTGCCCTTATCTTCTGTGCCCTTGTCTCCACAGCCCTCCCTCCCTCCCTCTGGAACAGTATACGTGGGCCCACGGGCTCCTTTTAGAGCTAGCACATTCCTCCCACACACTCCGACAGCTGACACTGAATGTTTGAGTCCTTTCAGTAACCTCGCTCCTCTAGTGAGGTGAACCTGTCTTTTTTCACTTGGTTTCTATTTTTAGCAACTTTCACCCAACCCTTTCTTGCACTCAAACAGTTGTTACAGTCCTTTTTTCCCCAAACGAAGACACAGTTCGCTTTTTTGCTCGTTTCGTTTTTGAATCCACTTTTAACTTTGTTTCTATGCCAGAAAATAAACTATTGGCTGCAATAAGCCCTTTTCAAAACTTAGCAGCACAGAACTGACATAGGTGTAAAGCTTCGGAGAAAAAGTCCCACAACAGCATCCAAAAGGCCGAGTATAACTTCACTTGAGTATCTCAGAAATTCCAGACATTTCGGTGTAATGTCACTGTAGACCTTCTGGTTATATCAGAAAACAAACAAGCACGTGCGATGTAATTGGAAGCCACAGGGGTCAAAGGCACCTGGTGACGTCATAAAGTAAGACAACACTTGCGAGACCAACAAACGCAAAAAGAATGTATTTAGTGATGATGGTCACTAAATACATTCTTTTAGCGCTAACCTGCATCAATTACTCTGGCTTTAGTTAGGAGTATCAACTGCCACTTGGAATGAATTATGAACATCCTATATTTGGCTGGGCTTATCGACTAATGACGACAACAAGAGAAACAAGCATTGGCATAGCCAATAGGTCTCGCTTTTGGGACCTTATAAGTATTTAGTTATGCAGCACAATATCCTTGGTGCAACAACATCAACTGTTGCATGGCTAAACACTTAAAAGGTCCCAAAGGCGAGACCTATTGGCTATGCCAATGCTTGTTCTTTTTAGTTACCAATCCGAGTTGGATTAGTAACTAAAAATAAAATAAAATGCACAAAAGCTTGTTTTAGCCGCCGGGCAGGAGGGAGCAGAGCATCATGGAGCCTGATGGGGAGGCGAAAGGCCGATGCAACACAGGAGGCGATGTAAAAGCAACAAGGAAGGCTGGAGGGCAGTGCTTAATTTGTAAAATATTAAGTGCAGGTGCTCAAATTTTTTGGGGAGGCCACACCCACTTGTCCAGCTCCGCCTACTTCCTCCGGAGGCTCCACTCACTTCCTTTATTGGTTCCACCACATCATCAAGCCTAAACACATCATAGCCACCTCCTCACATCTCGAGTTCCGCAAGAAGCTGAAGACCTGGCTCTTCACATAAGCACTTCGAGGACCTCCCACCTACACACCTGCCCAAGTGCCTGAATACCCTCTTGGGTGATTAGTGTGCTATACAAATCAATACTACAACATAACATAATGTAACATACGGGAAGCCTATGACAGCAACTTAAAAGTGATCTCAAATAGGAGAATGTGTGCAAATCTCAAAATGCAGCTTTAGGAAAGGTCATTAGAGGACTTGAGGCAGTTTTGCACACTAAAGAGAATGTGCTTGTACTGTGCTGTTTAAAAGAAAGGAAGGGATGAAGGAAGGAATACATTAAAGAAGGCAGCATCAAATGCATGGTGGAAGGGAGTACTGGAGTGAGGAAATAAGTAATGGATGAAAGAAGGAAGAAATAAGAAATAAGAAAATGTGAAAAGAAGAATTTAAGGGATAGAAGGAGAAAGGAAATCAATGATGTGATACATTAATAGAAAGAAAAATGGAAAGGAGGAAGAAACGCAGAAGGAAGGGTTGGGGATAAGAAAGGAAGAAATTAAAGAAGGGATGAAGGAAGGAGCAGGAAAAAAAGAAAGTACGGAATAAATGGAGGAAGAAGGATTAAATGCACCAAGGGACGAAGGATGGGGAATGAATGAGGGTGTAAGGAAGGATGAATGGAATGAGGGTGTAAGGAAGCAAGAAACAAGAGGGGAAAGGAGGCATGGCTGGAGGTGCTGAGGGAGAAAAAAAAGATGGGACGAAGGAAAGAAAGGAGGTCAGGGGAACGGATAAGAGTATGAAAGGTACTGGGTCAATGAGGTACAGAGAGAATAATGGCAGTGCAATATTGCAAAAAATTGGGGGAAAAAAAAGATTGATATACATTTGTGTCCTTAACATACCATGTATGTTTGTAAAGCACATATTCACCAAAGGAAGCCTTGACAATGAATTTGAAATGTTGTAATGTTGTGCTCCTGCTCAACAGCACAGCACAAATTGAAGATGAAAGACTGAGTTGCCACACCAAGATTTAAATTTATGACCCTAAGAACAAACACTGAACAAACACTGATTCCTGGAGTGGATATATAAAAAATGTGCAAGAAGGAAAAACATAAAAGGGGGAGTGATGAAGGAGGAGAGTATGAAGGCAAAGATAGATACAGTAGACAAAGAATGTGAAGAGAAGTGAGGAAAGCAGAGATGGGGAGTGCAAGATTGGAGTGGAACAGGATGAGAATGAAAAAGGAAAGAGGAGAAAGGTAAGAAGACCAGACTGCGGGGAGTGCGTGAAAAGAGTTAAAGGGAAAGATGAGAAGGTGAAAAATGAAAAGCAGTTAATGATGGGAGGTGGCGATTGAGAAGAAATGTGGACGTAAGGCAGAAAGTGAAGGAAGAATGGAGAGAAGGAAAGGAGTAAGGTGTGAAGGCTAGGAAGAAAAGCAAATACTGAGGAAAAGCAAGAAAAGAGTACACCTCTGCTCTCTTGGCCTGTCTCATCAATGAATAGCTGTGCTGTCCAAGACACACAATAGCGATTAAGGACACCATATCACTGAGTGGAAAGCTTGGGGCACACCATTTGTGCATGCACTGTGAAAGCACGTGCCATTGTTAGTTTTAAGGACTCGTTTTTTCAGAGTGTATGTGAACATGGCGGTCCCCCCACCTCCTCAAGCTTGGTGTACGCGCCCCAAAGAGATTGTTGCATCAGGCGCCAGGAATGCTAAAGCGGGCGCTGCCAACACGTTCATTTAGAAACTCAATAATTCATCCACTCACATTGACTTGAGTATTGAAAATTACATCACAAATTAACTCCATGTGAAGATAGAAACAATGTCATATTTTTAAATTACGGCTTCCTTTTACAATTTGTCCACTTCAGGCTTGTTTGCACAGGTCTTCCTGTAGTGTATCCTAAACATTCTATATTTTAACAAGTGTGCACCGAATCATTTGCACAACATGTATGACTCTTTAGTCCTCAAGAGGCAACAGTGGTGGAAGAACAAAAATGTCATATGGCTCTTTCAATTTAGCTCCTAAATGATAAATCTTTTCAAAACAGTTAACCTTTTCCATCTCATAATAAGCCAATTACATACAGTGTAGTGGGTCAGGGTGGCATTTTACCATAAGTGGATTTAATTAAGGAGACGGATAATGGTTTCGCACATACATTGCTCATTTTGCTTTGGACACTTTAATCAACCGCATGTATGTTTGGATCAATCATTTCAGCTGTTGTGTTCATTGATATAGTAATTGATTTAATGCAAATGAGGATACACTTGCAGAGACAATGCAGCAAGTATGTGAAATTCAAACACCAAGTACTTTCCTGCTATTACTAACCTGTTGGCCATTGCCAACCACATTTTAAATCACAAAGTGCATACACTTGTGATTCTGATAGAATATCGTTTTAAAAGCTTTCTTTGTTTAGGGTTCTCGTAGCCAGTCTTCTTACATTTGTAGAGTTAAAAGCATCTTGTAGATTAGTAACGGCCTTCTTTTCAAGGTATCTGCTATAGTTCTTTCAACTATGTGCTTCTAACAAATGTGGATGACTATCTTATATCTCTGCCGAGCTCATTGCAACTACTGTTGCAATATAGCTCCACAAAAATGCACTGGCATCTTTAAGGCAGACGCGCCTAGTCAAGATTTGTTATTCTACAGCTTGAGATGACTGTCAGCATATTGTGTTATGGGACTGGTTCTTGTGGTGCGGCGGACACATGTCGGCATGGGATTTAGAATGCCTTTCTTTCTGTAATGTCTACTCTGTCGGCATTTTGTAAAGTGCAAATTACACCATACCTGGAAATACTTGCTGTGGAATTGTGCAGAAATGTTTATTAAATTGGTTCACTAGCAGAAACGTTGAAGTGGTATATCACACATACTGACGAGATTAATAATGTGCGTGCAATGCGGAGTGGATTCAGATATAATAGTGCAGAACACACACACCAACTGCCTCGCTTCTCCTTTGAAAGTTACTGTGTCAGGCACAGCGAGCGTTTGGAGCCTGTGCTGCCGTTCTGCTGTGCCGGCTCGGAGCGTGTCACACATGGCCCTCTGTCAGGAGAGCTCCGTTCAACCAGTGGGAGGCTGAACAAAGCGGAGCAGTGGGACGTTTCAAACGTGGAAAGTTTGTGCAACTGCAGAAACCATCCAGGAAGCAGTACGCGCGATACCGTGTCCAGACTACAGTGTTTGCAAGCGCCGACAGAACACCGGTCAAAAGCTAGAACGCAGCAAAGCGCTGCGAAGCCGTGAGCAGCCGACACAAAGCACACGAAGGAAAAGGAAGCAGCGGCGTATTACCTTCAGCATGCACAATTCCAGCCTGCCTTGCCGCAGTTCATCAAAAGCCCGCCCTCGGCAGTTCCCCAACGGAAATGAAAAACATGTTCTTCGTGGAAGGCAGGCACGATCTGCTGACGTGACATCACTAAATGCGATGATAGACATTACAGAAAGAAAGGCATTCTAAATCCCATGCCGACATGTGTCCGCCGCACCACAAGAACCAGTCCCATAAACAAATGTCGTCATCTCAATCTGTAAAACAAACTGACAGGCCAGCTTTAAAATGCAGCATTGTTGAGCAAGAACAAGCAGAGGGAGAGAAATTGTGTATTTAGAAAAGGTCGTTTCAATTAAATAGTAGCATGCCGGGAGGCTCCTAAGGTATAGAGCTAGGGAACTGGGGTGGAATTTAAGTGGATCTAAATAGTGCAACCTACTTCAACTCCTTGTACATTTAAAAATCAGTTGCAAGCACTAAGATCTTATGCTGCCTTCTGAGACGTGCTCTTGTCACATGGACGTAAAACTCACCCTTACAGAACATGAAATTACATGTGGGGGAGGGATGATAGCGGAGGCGCTCCCTTGCCCAAACATTTTGTATATACATCAGTCAGCCAGCCCTAGCATATTATCGGGCCCCTTACCAATATTTATAAGGCAGGGGGTCGTCCTCCTTTGGTCTGACTGCACACCAATTTCACTGTTTGGAAGACCTCAGGTGGTCAGTTCTTCAAAATAGTACAATATGGAGTATGGTGAGACAGTGGGCTTTGGTACAAACCCCGTTCGTGTCTACATTATGTCTTTCATGCTGAGGGCCTGCGCTTCAGATTTATTGCCATGTGAAATCCGACCGATGGTTACCAGAAGCTGCGCTTGAGTCACATAGTTTGGGTTTGATAGCAGGATGCTATGAAATCCTCTATAGATTTATTTTGCTGGCCTGCCTCTCAGAAATTAAAAGAGTGCATACTCGTAGCATGCATTTTTATCAGCTCTGACATGGAGAGCTGTCTGTAATTCTGCTTTCGAACTTAGTACTCATGGCCCAAAACTAACTACAGTGTGCACGTGCTGCTCTGCACTTAGTAACTGCCAGCACTCTAATTGCGTGGCACAGGACCTGGCAGCATTACGAGGAGCAGCTGGGCAGCAGGCATAGCAGGACATGCTGAACCCAGTCAGCACAAGGTGACACAACACAATGTGACTAGCCCATCATCCCTCAAAGATCAGGCAAGTGGAGCAAATCATTTTCGGCGCTGGGAGGGCTATTGCTGATTTTGTAATTTGTGTGTTTGCCTTGAAAATGAGGACTCTGTGCATTTTTGTAGTGTTTTCATTGCGACAGATAGTTTGCACTAGCTCAGCTGTAGGATATAAGAAGTCCACATTTGTTAGAAGAAATAGCCGAAAGAAATAGCAGATACCTGAAAAGAAGGCCGTTTCTAATCTACAAGTTGCTTTTGACTTTACAAATTAAAAAGACTGGCTAACGAGAACCCTAAACAAAGAAAGCTTTTAAAAACGATACTCTCATCCAGAATCACAAGTGTATGCACTTTGTGATTTAAAATGTGGTTGGCAATGGGCTGAAGCAGGTTAGTTAATAGCAGGAAAGTATTTGTGTGTTTGAATTTCACATACTTGCTGCATTGTCTCTGCAAGTGTGTCCTTTCATTTGCATTAAATTCAATTACTAGATCAATGAACACAACAGCTGAAACTGATTGATCCAAACATACATGCCGGTTGATTAAAGTGTCCAAAAGCAAAATGAGCAATAGTATGCTGCGGAAACCATTGTCCGTCTCCTTAATTAAATCCACTTATGGTAAAATGCCACCCTGACCCACTACACTGTATGTAATTGGCTTATTATGAGATGGAAAGGGTTAACTGTTTTGAAAAAGATTTATCATTTAGGAGCTAAATTGAAAGAGCCATATGACATTTTTGTTCTTCCACCACTGTTGCCTCTTGAGGACTAAAGAGTCATACATGTTGTGCAAATGATTCGGTGCACACTTGTTAAAATATAGAATGTTTAGGATACACTACAGGAAGACCTGTGCAAACAAGCCTGAAGTGGACAAATTGTAAAAGGAAGCCGTAATTTAAAAATATGACATTGTTTCTATCTTCACATGGAGTTAATTTGTGATGTAATTTTCAATACTCAAGTCAATGTGAGTGGATGAATTATTGAGTTTCTAAATGAACGTGTTGGCAGCGCCCGCTTTAGCATTCCTGGCGCCTGATGCAACAATCTCTTTTGGGGGCGCGTACACCAAGCTTGAGGAGGTGGGGGGACCGCCATGTTCACATACACTCTGAAAAAACGAGTCCTTAAAACTAACAATGGCACGTGCTTTCACAGTGCATGCACAAATGGTGTGCCCCCAAGCTTTCCACTCAGTGATATGGTGTCCTTAATCGCTATTGTGTGTCTTGGACAGCACAGCTATTCATTGATGAGACAGGCCAAGAGAGCAGAGGTGTACTCTTTTCTTGCTTTTCCTCAGTATTTGCTTTTCTTCCTAGCCTTCACACCTTACTCCTTTCCTTCTCTCCATTCTTCCTTCACTTTCTGCCTTACGTCCACATTTCTTCTCAATCGCCACCTCCCATCATTAACTGCTTTTCATTTTTCACCTTCTCATCTTTCCCTTTAACTCTTTTCACGCACTCCCCGCAGTCTGGTCTTCTTACCTTTCTCCTCTTTCCTTTTTTCATTCTCATCCTGTTCCACTCCAATCTTGCACTCCCCATCTCTGCTTTCCTCACTTCTCTTCACATTCTTTGTCTACTGTATCTATCTTTGCCTTCATACCTCTCCTCCTTCATCACTCCCCCTTTTATGTTTTTCCTTCTTGCACATTTTTTATATATCCACTCCAGGAATCAGTGTTTGTTCAGTGTTTGTTCTTAGGGTCATAAATTTAAATCTTGGTGTGGCAACTCAGTCTTTCATCTTCAATTTGTGCTGTGCTGTTGAGCAGGAGCACAACATTACAACATTTCAAATTCATTGTCAAGGCTTCCTTTGGTGAATATGTGCTTTACAAACATACATGGTATGTTAAGGACACAAATGTATATCAATCTTTTTTTTTTTCCCCAATTTTTTGCAATATTGCACTGCCATTATTCTCTCTGTACCTCATTGACCCAGTACCTTTCATACTCTTATCCGTTCCCCTGACCTCCTTTCTTTCCTTCGTCCCATCTTTTTCTCTCCCTCAGCACCTCCAGCCATGCCTCCTTTCCCCTCTTGTTTCTTGCTTCCTTACACCCTCATTCCATTCATCCTTCCTTACACCCTCATTCATTCCCCATCCTTCGTCCCTTGGTGCATTTAATCCTTCTTCCTCCATTTATTCCGTACTTTCTTTTTTCCTGCTCCTTTCTTCATCCCTTCTTTAATTTCTTCCTTTCTTATCCCCAACCCTTCCTTCTGCGTTTCTTCCTCCTTTCCATTTTTCTTTCTATTAATGTATCACATCATTGATTTCCTTTCTCCTTCTATCCCTTAAATTCTTCTTTTCACATTTTCTTATTTCTTATTTCTTCCTTCTTTCATCCATTACTTATTTCCTCACTCCAGTACCCCTTCCACCATGCATTTGATGCTGCCTTCTTTAATGTATTCCTTCCTTCATCCCTTCCTTTCTTTTAAACAGCACAGTACAAGCACATTCTCTTTAGTGTGCAAAACTGCCTCAAGTCCTCTAATGACCTTTCCTAAAGCTGCATTTTGAGATTTGCACACATTCTCCTATTTGAGATCACTTTTAAGTTGCTGTCATAGGCTTCCCGTATGTTACATTATGTTATGTTGTAGTATTGATTTGTATAGCACACTAATCACCCAAGAGGGTATTCAGGCACTTGGGCAGGTGTGTAGGTGGGAGGTCCTCGAAGTGCTTATGTGAAGAGCCAGGTCTTCAGCTTCTTGCGGAACTCGAGATGTGAGGAGGTGGCTATGATGTGTTTAGGCTTGATGATGTGGTGGAACCAATAAAGGAAGTGGGTGGAGCCTCCGGAGGAAGTAGGCGGAGCTGGACAAGTGGGTGTGGCCTCCCCAAAAAATTTGAGCACCTGCACTTAATATTTTACAAATTAAGCACTGCTTAGGAGCCTCCCGGCATGCTACTATTTAATTGAAACGACCTTTTCTAAATACACAATTTCTCTCCCTCTGCTTGTTTTTGCTCAAAAATGCTGCATTTTAAAGCGGCCTGTCAGTTTGTTTTACAGTTGAGATGACGACATTTGTTTATGGGACTGGTTCTTGTGGTGCGGCGGACACATGTCGGCATGGGATTTAGAATGCCTTTCTTTCTGTAATGTCTACTCTGTCGGCATTTTGTAAAGTGCAAATTACACCATACCTGGAAATACTTGCTGTGGAATTGTGCAGAAATGTTTATTAAATTGGTTCACTAGCAGAAACGTTGAAGTGGTATATCACACATACTGACGAGATTAATAATGTGCGTGCAATGCGGAGTGGATTCAGATATAATAGTGCAGAACACACACACCAACTGCCTCGCTTCTCCTTTGAAAGTTACTGTGTCAGGCACAGCGAGCGTTTGGAGCCTGTGCTGCCGTTCTGCTGTGCCGGCTCGGAGCGTGTCACACATGGCCCTCTGTCAGGAGAGCTCCGTTAACCAGTGGGAGGTTGAACAAAGCGGAGCAGTGGGACGTTTCAAACGTGGAAAGTTTGTGCAACTGCAGAAACCATCCAGGAAGCAGTACGGCGATACCGTGTCCAGACTACAGTGTTTGCAAACGCCGACAGAACACCGGTCAAAAGCTAAAACGTGCAAAGC
Source organism: Calotriton arnoldi (assembly GCA_963921515.1). Classification (NCBI taxonomy): domain Eukaryota; kingdom Metazoa; phylum Chordata; class Amphibia; order Caudata; family Salamandridae; genus Calotriton; species Calotriton arnoldi. The sequence goes on from CAWUFW010008775.1 coordinate 707,561, forward strand.
GCTGCGAAGCCGTGAGCAGCGACACAAAGCACACGAAGGAAAAGGAAGCAGCGGCGTATTACCTTCAGCTGCACAATTCCAGCCTGCCTTGCCCAGTTCATCAAAAAGCCCGCCCTCGGCAGTTCCCCAACGGAAATGAAAACATGTTCTTCGTGGAAGGCAGGCACGATCTGCTGACGTGACATCACTAACGTGATGAACGTCATGATGTCGATCTTTTAACATGCCTGGACCCGGGTGGGCCTTCGTAAGAGGACATACCAGGCAGCAACAGAGGAAGAGAAGGAATTAATTTGTAATAATTACCGGGCCATCTGCTGGAGGAGAGAGATCGCATAGACCCGGCCCGGTGAAATAAGTGCCGGTGCTGAGCCCCGGAAAGCACCGGCACAAATTAAGCACTGCTGGAGGGAGCACAAAAGCAACACGAGGGGTGAGGGCAAGCAACATGATGGGTGTGGATGGTGGGAAATGGCGAGAAGCATACAGGTGAGTGCAAGAGGGAAGGGGCAGGGAGAAGCAGTCAGGGAACAGAGAGCAATATTTAGTGCAGAAGGAGAAATGTGCACAAAGGAGACAGTTTGAAAACACAGACTCTAATGGAGTGCTTCACACAAAAGAAACAAGCATTGGCATAGCCAATAGGCCTCGCCTTTGGGACCTTATAAGTGTTTTGCCAGAGCTATTGGCTTTGCCAATGGGTTTAAGCTATGTTGTAGAGTAGTGCGGCTGCTGTACAGCATGTTGAAAAGTTATAATAAATTGCTGCAGGTAAGGGCACGACATGGTTACTAATAAAAGCAGACACAAAATAACCTATATTATAACATATATTAAGCAGGGGTAGTGTGGGCTGATTGTAAGGGGAAATACTGGAATCTGTATGGGAGGCAAAGGGGGAGGAGGGGCTGAGGGTGAAGGGGAAATACTGGAGTCTTGTATGGAGGCAAAGGGGGAGAAGCAGGAAAGAGAGCAAGAAGCAAAATAAAGTGAGGTTCTTTTTTACTAAGCGTTGCGCTGCACAATATTGTGTTGCACCTGTGGCTATAAAAGTGGTGCATGAATCAACGTAAGTGCTTTGTGTCGTTTTGTACAAGAACTCGTACAAAAAATATTAATAAATAACCCCGTATTTGTTCATTAACTGAAAAGAACTGTCCCATTAAAAGTGTGAAATATATGCAAAGTGCTGGTACTGCCCCGTTAAAAGTGTAGAATATAATCTGAGACGTGCTGGCACTGTCCCACTAAAAGTGTGGACTATATGCATTGTGCTGGAACTGTCCCATTAAAAGTGTGAAATATATGCAAAGTGCTGATACTGCCCCGTTAAAAGTGTAGAATATAATCGGAGACGTGCTGGCGCTGCCCCAGTAGAAGCATAGAATACACGATGAGAAACGCTGGCTTCGAACACTTTAGCAGACCCCCCGGAGAGGTTCATTGAAAGAACAGCAGCTCTGCTCTCTCTGCACAGAATTTGTGACCTTCCCTCCCGCTCTCCGTAGGGACCATCTCGAAACGGCACCTACCAGGGGTCACTGGTGGAAGGTCACAGAGAACGAGTTCGGAGCACAGCAGTTTGACCCTGTGTGAAGACATATTGGCCTTTGGTGATGGGAGGCACACAGGGAGTGGCTGCCATCCTCTGGGTAGAGAAAGCAGGGTGACCTCGGCGAAGTGGGGCTGTGTGTCCGTTTCCTGTTCCGAGGGAGGAGGTGGGAAGCCTGCTTAGAATGTGAGAAGGGCTGGTGCTGCTTCAAGTACAGCAGCTGTGATCAGACGTGTGTGTACCAGCGCGTGACATGACAGCAGCCTTCCTCCGAAGTACGGAGCCGTTGAACAGCAGAAAGGTAAAGGGTGATGTTAGGTTCCGTGCCCATCCGATCCTTGCCCTCGATGCTGATCCTACCAACACGTTTCTCGGCCTCTGTGACAGGCCGCTCTGCCCACACCCATGCAAACCACCTCCGACTTCCTTCGCATCTCTCACCGCACAAACACCCCTCGTACCGACCGCCCCCGTGGCAGGGCTGTTAAGTGCCACCGTAAACCCTGCTGGTATTTACAGGAATTATAGTAATTCCTGTGACTGGCCTGGTGGAGAATGCGGGGGCAGCGTCTAGTGGGTGATTTGCCAATATTAACATAACGATTTAAAAGAGCCGTAGCCTTGTGTAACGGCATGAAGGCGCCCTGAAATGCTACCTCTGTGCCTTCAAATCAGAAGATGAATAGCATGTTCCAAAACAAGGTAATTACTTGAAATTAAAACGTGCTACCTTCAAGTTGCTAAAAGGATGGGGCGGATGCTCCACATCTACAAAGCTGTGGCTGGTAACCTCTTTCTACCGTGAGGTTACTTAACACCATTTACCACGCTTGGCTGCCACATCATAAAGCTTCCTGTGTTGTTGCTGGCGCTATTCTCCTCTTGTAAACGTGGCCGTGGAATGTCTCCAAAGGATAACCTTTGGAGGCATTGGGAATTTTTTATTATTTTGCTGAATTTATTTAATTTCTTTATTTCCGGGGGAAACTGAAGATCTGCCAGAGATCACAATGCGTACCTGTACCGACGACACAGGCACTCTATCTTGGGTACCCAGTTTCAGGGCAGGCTCCTCTGCCTCTTCCGCCGTGGAAGGAGGTTCTCCGTGCCAAGCCAGACATTGGCAACTATACAACTCGTTGCGTATATAATCCTTGTAATGCACCGTTAAACGTTTTGAATCCGTGTCGTGTTCGCACCCGTAGGTCTAAGTACCCTTATGCAATCCTTTCATATTCCCCATAGTGCGGTGAACTGCCTTTTATGGACACCACATTGGAGGGGTCAGCAAACACCCCCCACACACGGGGACAGCGTGATTCTACCTCTTAATCCTTCCGCTTCCCCTGGAATGCACGCTCCCCGCTTTATGGAGCAGTGCATTTCAACAGTGGAGCAGTGCCATCTGGTGGTCAAAATACCTGCCTCTTTTGCAGATGTATCTTAAAAATAAAAACAGCATGAAATTCCTGCCGTTAACACAACACATCCAGTGGTCCACACCGCGGGGAAAACCACGTGCATTATCGTTGGTGTTAATTTAAACAGAAACAGTGGAGCAGTGGCAACTGGTGGCCTTAATGCCTCCTGGCACCATAGAGGATTGTCGAATGTTATGTGCACCAATGTTAGTACGCACGTAAGCAGCACCAAGTTTGTCAGGGTGGGGCAACCTTATTTGTGACTGGTTGGAACAACGTTTTTCACCCCTCCCCCCTCGTTCACTCATCTAAGCGCTCCACAGTAATATGCCACAAAGCCAGCCTTCGTGCAATTGAGCATCATTGATGTTTGATAACGTAAACGAAGCGCTTTCTACTATGAGCCGGCATTTACTATATGGAAAAAACCTCTTCAAACAAACTACCACGAGGCCACATTCCTAGCAATATTTTCTCCCCCACTGCCGGGTAACATAAACCGATGGTATTCCTACCAAGCGCTGCAATACTAAATGTAGAACATCTTACTACCGCATCCGTATCCATACAGCTTTTTATAACCAGCTACACGATGACTTCCTTCCGATTCTATTTTCTCTCTCCCCTGTCTGAGCGTCGATGCACTCGGGGTACTTCATGTGCCTAAATGTGCGAATACCCGCCCTGTGGGCCGCATCCAAAGGGGGATCAGGCGGTGGCGGCATCCTAACTTATCGCCGCATGGCCGAAAAAAAAGCCCGCGAGTGGTGCGTGCGCGCGCACTGCAAAGAATTTAAGGAATGCAGCAGGCACAGTGCGGGGCCGCTGCTCGCTCCCGAGCTCCCTAGCCCAGGGGAGAGAGAAGGCGGGACATGCACCCGCCTTTGGCCAATTGCGTGCTGTCTTTCTTAGAAAGACGCACGCAAAGGCCAATAGCGTGTGAGCAAAAAAAAAGCACACGCAGGAGCGTGTGGTCCGAGTTAGAAGTCCTTACTAGAAGCCTCGCAGAGCAGCACATGCGCGCTGACTCAGGCGAGACCTAAAAAAGTAGTACTTGAAAAGCAAGTAGTGGAAGCAGTAATGCTAGCCAAACAGATTGTACACATTTGTTGTAATTTTTGTTATAGAATGTTACCATATTGTACTAAAAAAATTAAGAAAGAAAGTTGTCAAACCCAGCCATTTAACTCCAAGAATGTGCTTACGGAGATTCTAACAAGGTCAGTTACATTAATTACTTGTATAAAATGTTTCAGTTCAAGATTTAGGTTAGGGCGTTTGCCTCCAAGTGCAGGTGGCCTACAAACATGGCTAGAAACCAGAACCAGCCTTCGTTTTTTTGTTTTTGTGTTTTTTAGAAATGCAACCATGTAACCATTAAGACCAGCAAGTCCCAGCTTCCTCTTCAGAGGAGCTGCTGCAGCCACTCTGGGTCAGAAGCAACACCATGGAGGGGAGGACACGACTGTGCAAAAAGCTAGAACAACCAGCAGTGTCAGCATGACTTTGCATCAGCCACCGCTGTGATTACCAACTCAAAGCTGCTTGTGAATGCTGGCTTCTAAAACAGGAAAGCTGGGTATGTTTTTGCTCTGACCCTCCACATCTAGAAAAGGACCATCACATCCAATGGACTTTAAAGCACATAAGTCCTGAAGGGTACCAGAACCTGAATTGCACTGGGCACTCACTGGTCCACTAAGGGGTGTACAGGTCTAGCAGGCAATCTATTGAACATCTAAAACTGGGTAACAGAATGAAGGCACTCGACACCCAAGCAGAGCGCCAAGTGAGGCTTTTGGCACTGCAACAGCTTAGTATGGTAGGTACAGAATATGTCTGGAATTGCTTAAATCGACGACCCATATTGCTGGTTCTTGGTGTTGCTGTTATTAGTGAACATGGGGAAGTGTTATTTATCATAGTTAAACAACCAAAACAACGCTGTAACCACATGAGTGACCAACAATCAGGTGCGCAACAGCTTATCCCAACTGAGTCATAATATTATAGACTACTCTCCAATGAGGTTTATGAATAAGTACCGCTTACCACTAGAAATGGGGAAGGAGAGGGTGTATGCTGCTCAATTGCAGTTTTAACCTTTTTTTGTTGGTGGTTACAGAGCAACGTTTCAACCCCAATTTGTAATGGAACATCTCTTTCCCAGCTCTACTCCTTCACTACAACCTCTACTTTGAAAATGATCTCCAGGCTCAAGTCAGCGTGGGTGTCTCTCTGCGCTCCATCTTACACCCCACCCACACCCCAAATAAAACCACTTGACTCACTGCTAGTGTATGATAAGTGTGCCATCCCTCTAAATACGCCCATCCCGTTAACGCTTCAGAGTTGCAGATGGCATTCCTTTGCTAAAAACAAAGTACATTTAAAAAAAAGTTCTCCTAGTTTCCACCAGGTATCAGCTACTCTTTTCCAAAAGCCTTGAAGCGCACCTGCCACCTTCCCCATTTTCAACCTACTCAGCCCACTGCAGAAGTCCTTCACCAACTCCTCGAAAACGGTCCTCGCTCTAACTTGGTCATCTCTGCTCGAACAATCACCTTTCTTCTTGAACTTTCTACAGCATCCACGTGCCCTTTGCCCTCACACCCTGTTCCACCTCATGTTGCAAATCCTTTGTGTCATTCGAAACTCTTCACCGAAATGCCACCTCCCCTCCCCCTGTGGAGTTCAAGCGGGGACTAAGCCCCCTCCCTACCCGCTCATCCCAGACTCCACCTCCCCTCCTCCTCCTCTATCCTGGAGCAGGCCCTGCGCCCTCAGCACAGCCAGAATACCACTGGAAAGTAATATAGAAACCTCTATACATGTATTTAAAGTCCGCGTCTCGTCACACTTAGATCACCTTGGCTACTTTTGTACAGCATCGTAGCAAGGATGCCAGGGACCCAGGTGCCAGCAAGGAACTAGCCCCGCCTGTGCCCCTCCCGCAGAAGAAAACAGCAAATTAATTAAATAACCAATCGCGGCCGCTAAAGTGAGTGGACCGCGCTGCAAATTAATTAAATAAACAAGCGCGGCCACTAAAGTGAAAGCGGGCTGCGCTGCAAATAAAAAAAAATAAACACAATAGTGCTGTAAGCCATGATAAAGCAGACCGTGTAGCATTGCCAGTAAAAGCTCCAGTCCTTATGGGCGGTAACAAATGAAGACAAGGCGGTACCAAGGAGGGACTAGAAAGCCTATTTACCAATCAGAAGCCAGCATTTAAGAATGACAATGACACAAAGCCAATGACAAATATGGGCGGAGAGTGGACGAGGCTTCCACAGCATACCCTACTACAGCATGCCTCGCAGAGCGAGCAGTGGACGCGCGCTGCCGCTAGGCTCGACCTAAAAAACGAGGAGAAATAAACACATTTCACCTTGTTACACCCACCTGGGGAGGCGTACCAGTTTTGGCGCATTCCCAGGTCTACCACTTATGGTACATCTGGGAATGCATCAACATCCATGGGTTTGCATGGGAACACCCACGCACCACCCATGGAAGGCATTCCAGGGGCAGAGTAACGCAACACAGCAATTAGCGCTGCGTTGCGTTACTTTGGATTTATCAAGCCACTCAGGGCCATGCACGGTGGCCTTGCCTGGCATGATAAATCGCATTTAAGGGATGCGTGCGTGGTGTAAAAGCAGCACAACCCTTTCATAAATATGGCCCAAAATGTATAATTAATACATTAATGTTAAACGTGGAATTGCTCGTCCTTCTACCAGTTAGACTCTCCACTTTAGATGCTTATTTGATGCCACAATTACGTGTGAAGTCAATTATGTCTACTGTACAAGATTGACAAAGATCTGATGTGTTTAAAGCCAAAATGTCAAGAATTGGCAATACCAAAATAAACAAGCACTAGCAAAGTCACAACTTTGGGTTATTTCACCAGAGGAAAAGATTTTTTTAATGATTGGCGAGTTTGTATCTGTGGATATTGTACAGGAGGTCTTGGGTTGCCTCTTTGCTGGAACCACAAGGGACGAGGCTCTGCTTAAAACACTCTTGAATTTTAAGTATTGTGAGGCCGCATCGGGACTTTGTGGGATTCTGTAGCTGTCTGTTTCCTGCCAGAGAGAGACAGCGTGGTCTTTACTTTCGCTCTATTCCTTACGGCAGTGTCCCTTCGAATGTAGCTGGTCACCCTGACTCTACAACCAATTCACTCATCCTTTTTACCAGGACAACACATTTTTAAGACTTGAGCAATGAACCCCTGGCCCCATGAGAGATCATTGCCTTGGGCACTGGATGAGAACATTGTTCACTTTAGGTACTGGGTTCTTGCGTGACTTACATTTTTGGGAACATTTTTGTAGATTTTCGACCACCAACTTGTGCTCAAACACACCGAGTTGCCACGTATTGCACTAAGGTCGAATGAAAACCTAGATAAAGGCAGACGTATCATAGCCATATTGATGTAATGAATCCTTTTGTCTGGCACCATTGTCACACGGACTGGAAATTCATAAGCAAAACTCATAGTAAGGATGTTAGATCTGAGAGTTTGCATAGGTCATGCAGAACAATATATCACATTACCTATCTATAATGTGTAAATGCCTAGCTAGGATGCACAGTAAGATTTGCGACACTATACATTAAAAAGAGAATTAATTTTTTTCCTATCCTCTGAGTGGCCTGAGACTTTGCACTATGGTTTAATTTGCACTTTCCTGTGTTTGTGTAACAAAACAGAGACGTTTTAAGACATGAGCAAAATGGACAATTTCTCTGGGCCCTCTCCTTCTAAGGGGCACCCTGGTAAAATGGTATTTTTCTCAGTTTCTTTCACTCTGTCTCAAGTTTATTGATTTCTCTATCATAACCTCTCTCTCTCAAAACATATTTCAGCTGTTTTTTGTGTGAAGATTTACAAATAATATTGTTTGGCATCATGCAGGCTTGAATTATCAGAAAATGGGTAATACAATTCCAACTTGTTCTGAACAGGGGACTCCAAACTATGTCTTGCCCAGGGCCCTAAAAATCTTTATGATGACACTGCGCCAAAATGTGATTTATGCTTCTAAATGTGCTTTTCAGCAGAAGTGTCTCCATGCTCCTACTGATGCTGCACCAAGTATGATTTTACACCAAATAGTGATTTTGCACCTAAATGTGCTTTTGCCCCTAAAAGTGTTTACAAAGCCCTCTTGATTTTGCACCAAATGTGATTTTGCACCTAAATGTGATTTGTGCTCCTACAAGTGTTTTTACACTCCTATTGGTGTTGAGACAATGGTGATTTTGTATCTGTTTGCACACAGTTTTTCTTCCTTAATGTGATATTGCACCTCAATGTGTTACCCGAATCCTTCTTACTTTGCACAATGGGCAATTTTGTACACACATAATTTTTTTTTCTATCCTCTGAGTGGCCTGTGACTTTGCACTATGGTTTAATTTGCACTTTCCTGTGTTTGTGTGACAAAACAGAGACGTTTTAAGACATGGGCAAAATGGACAATTTCTCTGGGCCCTCTCCTTCTAAGGGGCACCCTCGTAAAATGGTATTTTTCTCACTTTCTTTCACTCTGTCTCAAGTTTATTGAGCTCTCTATCATAACCTCTCTCTCTCAAAACATATTTCAGTTGTTTTTTGTGTGAAGATTTAAAAATAATATTGTTTGGCATCATGCAGGCTTGAATTATCAGAAAATGGGTAATACAATTCCAACTTGTTCTGAACAGGGGGCTCCAAGATATGTCTTGCCCAGGGCCCTAAAAATCTTTATGATGACACTGTGCCAAAATGTGATTTATGCTTCTAAATGTGCTTTTCAGCAGAAGTGTCTCCATGCTCCTACTGATGCTGCACCAAGTATGATTTTACACCAAATATTGATTTTGCACCTAAATGTGCTTTTGCCCCTAAAAGGGTTTTCAAAGCCCTCTTGATTTTGCACCAAATGTGATTTTGCACCTAAATGTGATTTGTGCTCCAAGTGTTTTTACACTCCTATTGGTGTTGAGACAATGGTGATTTTGTATCTGTTTGCACATAGTTTTTCTTCCTAAATGTGATATTGCACCTAAATGTGTTACCCGAATCCTTCTTACTTTGCACAATGGGCAATTTTGTACACAAATAATTGTGACGTATATGCCTAGCCATTTCCAACACTCCTGATAATGTTGCACTAAGTGTGATTTTGCACCTTAATGTACTGTCAGTCAAATACGAGGTCATACCAATGCACTTCTTTAACTCCTGTGACATCTTCTGCTGCATTTCTCACTCTACCGAGTGATACCCGGCAGCTCCATATTGCTTCTTTTTTATAATTAATCTGTGTTTCATGGTCAATAGCCCTTACAATATTCTCTTGATCTTATTACAGCAACCAAATTTAAAATGCAGAGCACTTCACATCGGATCAAACTTCATGATGCAAGTAACAACACTGCTGTGATCCTATTCCTCCAGGTCTATTAAAAACTACCCTCAATTAACAAACACTGAACATGGACAGCCAAGTTGGAAATAATCATTGGCAGATACCAAAGTCTCAGACTGGGCCTCATTAAAACTGGCTTCCTCTTCTTCCCTACGGACCCCCTACTGAAGTGATACACTATGAATTTTGCTTCTTGTATTTGTATGGAACAATTCTCCATCTTGTCCCCTCCTTGTCCAGGCCAGATACACCAAAACAACCACACACAAACGAACTGTCAGTGGAAGGACCTGACCACCCACAGGCATGACTCACGTGGGAGGCATGATTACTCGCCTCGTATTTCATAACTGGCACTTACTACTGAGCAAAGCACAAATCTCTTACCGCTCCCAACAATGAACAGCTTACATCAAGGCGAAGTTATATCACTTACAAGAGATGATGTAAAGTTTGCAAACCACACTCTCCACTTCATCCTACAGCATTCTCCTCCCAGGGACTGCTCTTCTAACACTCCTGCTTCACTGCATACATTCAACACACCTTCTTCTCACAAGCTCAATTTGCACACCAGTCCCAAAGCTTCAGACCATTCCTCCACATATGTTACCCCTAAAACACACAACACTCCTGATTACTCTGTGATCACAGAACCTTTAACCCATCCTTTTACCCCAATCTCCAGAGCCAGGTGTCTTGTGATTTGTCTTTTCTTCCCCACGCTTGTGGTGCTGATGTTTTTTATTCCCTAAGCCAGTGCCATCAGTAGTGGCTGGTGTTGTGGAAGAGTGGCAGAGCGGGGGGAAGGGGTTGGGGGACACAAAATGAAAAATAAATTAAAAAAAACTTACCTGCAGCCGGCCGCGTCGCACTCTTCTGCTCTGCTCTTCCACAGGCAGAGGCTCCCAGACTCCACTCCGGCCAATCCTGAGGCTGCTCTCATGTCATAAGAGCAGCATCAGGATTGGACTGAGCGCTCTGAATTTGCACTCCCAGGGAAGCTGGGAGCCTGTGCCTGCTGTCTCCAACCTGGCAATGCAGCTCAGGTTGGAGACAGCTTTAGTGCGCATGGCGGTTTGGCCGGCCTCAGGCGGCCGACCAAACCATCATACGCACTGACAGCAGTGCCCACCACTCCTCCTGCAGCCTGTCATCCCCATGGCCCGCCCCCAAAGACTCTGCAGGAAAGGAAAAGTAAAACGATAATAAAACGTGTTTATTATCGTCTTATTTTTTCTTTCCTGCAGCTGGCGGGGTGGGGGGCATAGCGGAGGAGGCTCTGCACGCATCACTGCAAGCGTGGGGAATAAATAATAGATGCAGTGGCATAACGAAACTTGAGGGGGCCCCCTGCAAAGAACATGGAGTGGGGCCCCACGCTCTGGACCCAGTCAGGAGCTGTCAGGCCAGGGGGGGCCCTTGAAAGCTCGGGGGCCCCCCTGCACCGCTGGGGCTGCGGGGCCTAATGTTACGCTACTTTAATGGTGTTATGTTTCATATAGATGCCCTAATATAGGCATGGTTTGAAATGCCCTAATATAGGCATAATCTTTCACCTACATTAGTTCCCTATTCTCCACAATAACGGGCGCTGAGGGCTGAACCTTATCTAGACTGTGGTTTGGGTACAGAAGGAGGGTTTTTCCCGAACAATGGCCTCCTATACCATCTTCGATGTGCTCATCCAGTATGATTAAATATTCATAAGAGTTCTAGGAAACCAGGCAGGGGCTAGAATCCACCTGCATAAACATCTACGTAAACGGTTCATCCCATACGTAATCTTCATACCTGTTAGACCTGGCACTGTTGGCGTGGGTCTCCCTTCCATTTTTTGCTGTTGCCTCATGTGTTTTTGCTGGTTATAGATGCTTCGGGCACTGTGCCACTGCTATTCAGTGCCACAGTGCAAGTGCTCCCTATGGTAAATTGATGTATGGATTAGTGATTCCATGATTGGTTGGTTTGGTTTACTTGTCAGACCCTAGTACAGTGCACTGAGTGTGCCCAGGGCTTGTAAACCAAATGCTGCTGGTGGGCTTGCAGCACTGGTTGTGCCACCCACAGAAGCAGCCTGTAAAAGTGTGTCTCAGGTCTGCCATTGCAGAGCCTGTGGGCAGTCTGGTACTGCCATGTCGACTTGGTAAGTGCACCCACTTACCAGTCCCCAAACCTTCCCTTTCCTGCATATTAGTCACACCTAAGGTAGGCCCTAGGGCAGGGTGCATTGTATGTGTAAGGTAGGGATGCGCTTGTCTGGCTCACCAGGGTGCCGTGAGGGGAACGACCAGCGGGTCTTCATCCCGCCTGGATTCCGCCGTGAGGGCAACGGCCAGCAGGAGGACTACAGGAACAAGTAGCCACGCAGCCCGGCTCGCGCACACGCCGTGACGCTGCAATCTCGCGCAGGCGGCGCGATAAAGATCCAGCAGGCATCCCGCAGCGCGGGACACGCTTGTCTGGCTCACCAGGGTGCCGTGAGGGGAACGACCAGCGGCTCTTCATCCCGCCTGGATTCCGCCGTGAGGGCAACGGCCAGCAGGAGGACTACAGGAACCAGTAGCCACGCAGCCCGGCTCGCGCACACGCCGTGGCGCTGCAATCTCGCGCAGGTGGCGCGATAAAGATCCGGCAGGCATCCGCAGCGCGGAGCGTGCTTGTCTGGCTCACCAGGGTGCTGTGAGGGAACGACCAGCGGCTCTTCATCCCGCCTGGATTCCGCCGTGAGGGCAACGGCCAGCAGGAGGACTACAGGAACCAGTAGCCACGCAGCCCGGCTTGCGCACACGCCGTGGCGCTGCAATCTCGCGCAGGCGGCGCGATAAAGATCCGGCAGGCATCCCGCAGCGCGGGGACGCGCGAGGCGAAGCCCGGGCCAAGGCGAGCCCGTCCGAGCCCGTCAGAGTCAGGAGGAGGCTGGGCTGGGCCATTATTCGTTCATTTTTGGTTTTGGATCTGTTGCCATTAGTAGGAGTTGGTGATTAGGTACTGTGTGTATTTTTGTCGGGACACTTGTCTTTTTTTTTTCCCGAATTTGGCAACAGCAAACTTTTTGGACTAAGGGCTACTGGTGTAGAGTGATTATATCTTTTAGCGGGTTCAGTTAAGTGTGGTCTTTGGGCCCTGTTTTATTTTCTGTCTTATTAATTGCTGTTTTCTCCCGTTGTTCATAACAGTCATGGGTATTTTATCATCTTTTTAAATGGTATCCTCTCTGCATTTCAATGGTTTGCTTCTTTGTTTATGTAATATTTTTACTTCATTGCATGTTCGCACATTGCAATTTGCATTAGTCCTGTTAAGCAGAAAGCACTTTATTTTGGATTGTACTTCGTAATTGTTATCCAGTGCGCTTTTTACTCATTGAGTTGTAAGGCATTTCTGTCGGATCCTCTACTTGGTAGTGGGTAGGTACTGCGCCATTATGAGTAAGCGCAAGATGACTCCAGGGAAAAGTGTGGTTGGAACCCTGGATGCCTTTTTATTGAGGGCCGAATCTGTTGTTATTAACGAGATAAAGCTCACCGAAAGAAGATTATCCCTTGAGCCTCAATTTGCACAAGGTAGACCCTCTTCAATTTTGGTGACTCCAGTACTAGTGGGGACAATGGATGATGTTGCTCCCTCACCCCGGTTTACTCTTTCCCCGCAGGAGCAAGTTCCAACTCCCGCTTCCAGCTCATCCTCTAAATTAGATACCAGCCTTAGTCATCCGAAAGTTACGACTAGAGGTCAGAGAGCTAAAATGGGGCAGAAATGTAACAATGAATCTTCCCCTAAAAAAAAGAAAAGGAAGAGTCGAGGTCCATTGAAATCTAGTAGGCCCTCCCCAAGACCAACTATTAGCAAGAAAACACTTCCTATTACTCCTGCAAATGATCCGAAAAAGGGTTTCTCCTCTTCCACTATCCAGGTTACGACAGGGAAGCTTGTCGATAGGACGCAGGAAGAGGACTTTTGGGGGAGGATGGAAACCATGATGTCAACTTTACTAGATCCCATAATACAGAAAATAGATGCAGAAGATGCTAGATTATTAAAAATAGAGGGGCTGGTGAGTTGTAAACCATCAGTAATACCTGCAGCAAGTGTAATTATCAGTAGTGATCAACTGGTTGCTAGGGGGACAGTCACGGGGGCAGGCCCATCTATGAGTATAGATGCAACTATAGATACAGCTGAAAAGAATAGAGATAACAACATTTTAGGCAGTAATGGTGTTTTGGCAGCTCAGACTCAGCAGCTGCCTATAAATGTGGGGTCTTTTCCATCATCAAGGGCAGCGGGGTCAGTAAGAAGGGAGTTACAGCCAACGAGTCTCCCAGTGATTGATCTCCCTCCGGAATCCACCCCCTATGTTGTGGTTTTGGAGAGCGTCCCTCCATTATCACAAGGGGTCAGTGAGAATTATGGTCAACTCCTAAACAAATTAACACACTGGTTCTCTCATAATACTTCTTTGGGAACTTGTGTTGTCAACAATATTCTCATGGCAAGAAGGGTGAGCTGGATAGGGAGCTCGGTAAAAAATGGCACTGGTGATTGTATTATTGTAAATTTCGATAATCCCAACATTGTGGCAATAATTTTGTCTAAGGATTCTTATCTTGCACCTCATTCCGGTTTCGGAATCAGGGTTCTCCCACTGGTTTTTTTTTATAAACCAGGCCCCACCAGGGATTTATTTGATAACATCCCCAGGTCACCCCGGCAAGGAGGGAGGTCTCATAGAACAGCACCAAGGCAACAGCACACTATGAGGGCCTATCCCTTTTTAGCAGTACACGGACAGAGTGATGTTGGCCCTACACTGGAACTTAATAATAGATTTTCTGTTTTAAATGGATTAGAGGACTGTGATTGACTAAAGCCTGTTATGCATATGGATATCGGGTGCGTTGTACGCGCCGAGACCCCAGTAGATGTTGTTGTTGGATCCACAGGAGTGAAACCAGGTAACTTTGTATCTTGGAATATTGCTGGGTTGGCAAATAAATTCCAAGATCCACTCTGGGTCCAATTTGTGAAGCAATTTATGGTAATTAGTCTTCAGGAAACCTGGTCAGTGGACTGTAACCTTTTTTTGGAAGGCTATAAGGCTTTCTTTGTTCCTGCTATTCCGTCGACGAGTGGGAGACCTAAGGGTGGACTAGTTATATATGTGTCTGTGGCGGTAGATTGCCAGATCCAGGCTGTGTTTTCACCTAACCCAGGAATTCAGGCACTACTAGTGAAAAAAGGGGGTGTTAGATGGGGCCTGGTACATTTTTATAATTTGGTATCCAGTCTTAATCATGAGTGTAATATCACAAATTTGGGAGTCTTTTTAAAACAATCGTTTGGTTTTTCCCCACATAACCTGTTGGTTTCTGGGGATTTTAATATACATCCCTGCGGCAATCCTCTAATGTCTTGTTTCTCGGATCTGGGTTGCCCTCGTTTGAGAGGGTTTCATTTTGAACATCATACCCAGGGGGATCTGCTGAATAACATAGTACATGAATTAGATATGGTGACCCTGATGTCTTTATCTGCCCCAAATACCAAATTTTCTGTACCTACCTATAAAGGGACTGGCAGGGGCTCTTTTATTGATTTTATTTTAATTTCCTCTTCAATGCAATCCCTGTTTTATGGTTTTAGCATTATAGAGAGCGAGTTTAGTGATCATAATCCACTCTGCGCACATATGTCGGGGCCACTTTCCATACGAATTGAAGGAGTGATAACCAAGGGTACGCTGAGACCGACTGATAATAAGCGAAGACTTAAATGGTCTCAGGTTTTCCGGAAACTTTTTATAGTATAGTAAATGCTTCCTGTGCCCATGAGTTAGCCTTGTGTACAAATGCTTGCTCTTCTTCTGACCAGATTATTGATGCATTTGAGATATTAGTGTGTAAAGTTGGTGATATCCTTAGTGCTCCGGCCAGTAGTGTGGCCACATTTGGTCCCAGATGGTTTGACTCTAACTGCACCAAGGTAGCAAAGAGGTTGAAGGAAGTTTTGTCGGCCAAACCTAGGATTCAATCTGAGGTTTGTAATTGCCGCAGAGAATACAAGAAAGTGCTGGCAGGACGAAAGAGTGCATTAAAAGAGGAGGCATGGAGGGAGTTAATTGATTCGAGTACTCTCAGGAATAGCTCCAGGTTTTGGCAAGTTGTGAATCAACCTTTTTTTAGTCAGGAAGGGGGGGGCATTAGATGCTCATATTGCAGAGGAGGAGTGGGTGCTATATTTTAAATCTATGTTTGACTGCCCCACTAACCAAAGAAGCCCAGAAATGTGGGACCCAAACGCCCCAGTACTAACTTTTGATAAAGGAGAGGTCTTGGATGGTATTGCAGGGCTGTCCACTAATAAGGCACCGGGCCCTGATGGGATCCCTCCAGATTTATTTAAGTCTGATCCCCTGTTTTGGGCACCGGTTCTGGTTGCTGTTTTTAATGCAGCAGCCAAGAGTGGGTGCCCCCAATCGTGGACTACTTCTACCATAGTCCCTGTATTTAAGAAGGGTGATAGGGCCAGCCCTCACTGCTATAGACCAATTTCTCTTTTGATTCTGCGGTCAAGGTGGTGGGACGGATTATTTTACAGAGACTGCAAACATGGATGGAGGACCATGAGATCCTGTCGGATGTCCAGTATGGCTTCCGTTCGGGACGTTCTACTGTTGCGCAGTGTTTAAATTTATCCATGATATTGGATAAATACACTGTTGCTCGCTCCGGAGATATCTATTTTGCCTTCATGGATCTGTCCTCCGCATTTGATTGCGTTAATAGAGCTAAATTGTGGCAGATCATGAGGGCAAAGGGGGTGGACAGCAGTATTGTGAACTTTTTAGAGGACCTACATAAATCAACAAAAGCTAATGTTAGGTTCTGTCATGACACGGATATAGGTTAACACTAACCTGGTCAGCCGGATACAGCGGGAGCGATGGAAGATGCTATGCTTCCTCTTCCCCTTATATGGAACCACCTGTGAGTACTATGAACACTCAGCAGATTACACCACAACAGGGGAAGGGGAAAAAAGGGACAAACGAAACAATAAAGTTGCAGCAGTAAAACACTTAAGAGCGCTGCTCGTGGAGTTCTGTAGACCTCACTCCTATGATGGCCCCGTGTTTCCTGTATAAGAGACAACACATCACACATAAATTTCCACACTGGTCTATTCACTATCAATGTTACATATGTGATGTGCCACACTTACATTTAAAGCTGCTGCACGTATTCCATAAGAAAAAGAGCACAAAAGGTAAAAATAAAGAAAAAGAAATAAAGCAGAGTTTTCATCACTAGTCCTCAGTGATATAGTACCCTCTGTAGAACTGAATACAATAGGTATACAGATAAACCAAGTACTTATCTGCAACCAGATAGTCCACTGGTAATTGGTGACTGTATCTTTAAGTATCCAAGGTAAGATTCTTCTATCCAAAGATACAGCTTGCAGAATCTTACTACCAATTCCCTAAGCAACAAAATCTGAACTCCGAGCCTCTCAACGGCTCCCGTTTCGCCCAGAGTGAGTCCTCCTCTTTCAGTACTTCCAAATGCGCATTCATGCGCTACAAAAATATATAAAAAAAGGTCGCGTTACAAGTGCGAAGGGTTAAGAAATCACAAAGCGCTTCCAGGCGCTTTCAAGGAACAAGAGGCTCTTTCTTCAAAGCCTCTCAGAAGCGCTTCTGAGCGCGTACCATAGCAGTTGTCGCACTCCAAGCACAAGGGTGCTTTAAGGCGTAAGCGCGTCCGTGCGCTCTCCGAAATAAAGGGTCTTACCTCCTTGAAAGAGGAGGTGCAGGTTAGCGCGGCAGCGCTTCCTTTGGACTTGCGTCCCTGGCGAATGACGGTCCTCCCACGAGGACCGTGAGAATGGCGTCTCTGCCCCTTCGTTTCCCAGGGTCACAGAGCAGCAGGAAGGTGCAGGCAAGCAGCTCCACGAACAGAATACCGGAACGCCGACTTCAGGTGACAAGCATCTGATAGCAATGCAGGAGGAGCTTAAGTAGGGCAGACAGGAGAGGAAAAGATAGGACTGCGGCCTCCCTCAGCATTCTGGGAGATGTAGTTCCTCACATTCATTCCCCAATCATGCCTTCGTGTTTCTACTGCGCCCAAGGCTAAACGTGACAGAACCCCCTCTCCACGACCGACGTCCCGGCGGTCCACCAGGTTTATGAGGAAACCGTGCGTGGAAACGCCGTAATATGCCAGGGCAATGCAGGTTGCTAACCGGTTCCCAGGAGCGATCCTCAGGACCATACCCCTTCCATTCAATGAGATAGTGCACCCGCCCCCGGACATATTTGGAATTCAGTATGTTTTGAACCTCGTACTCCTCCTCCCCTTCTATCTCCACAGGTAATGGCTTCTTAGACAATCTGGCACTAGGGAGACAAGGCTTCAGAAGTGAAACGTGAAACACAGGGTGGATGTGCCAAGTGGAAGGGAGAGTAAGCTTAATGGCTACAGGATTGATTATACTGTGGATGGGATAGGGACCTACAAACTTGGGTTGCAGCCGGGTGTTTCCCTTAAACTTCAGATGTTTTGTGTTAAGCCATACTCTATCCCCCACTTTATAGGACGGCTCGGGTGTTCTTTTCTGATCTGCGTTTTGCTTATCGCGGGCTCGGGACGTTTCAAGGTGTGTTTTAGCATTCTGTAACACCGATTTGAGATGTGCATGATGCTCTTGTATGGTGGGATGTGTGGAATTGACTGGCTGTTCAAATGGCATCATGTTAGGATGGTATCCATTGAGACAGAAGAAGGGAGAACATCCTAACAAGGAATGGTCTGCGTTATTATATGCGAATTCTGCTGTCCATAAGAGTGTTCTCCATTCTTCCCCTTGTTGCAATGTGAAGCATCTAAGGTATTGCTCTAGGGTCTGGTTCAGCCTCTCAGTTTTGCCGTCGGTCTGAGGATGATAACTTGTAGATAGTCTGGCATCGATTTTCATGACATCACATAGTGCCTTCCAAAACCTGGAAGTGAATTGGGTGCCTCTATCGGTAATGAGGACTGAAGGAAGTCCATGTAACCGTACTATGTGCTGTAGGAATGTAGTTGCCAGTTCTCCGGATGTGGGCAATTTAGTCAAGGCTATAAAATGTCCCATCTTGGTTAAATGATCTATAACTACAAGGATGGTGTTATAACCCAGGCTAGGGGCATATCCACAATGAAGTCCATAGAGACGGTGTGCCAGGGTGCCGGAGGTAAGGGTATTGGTCTGAGCAATCCACTGGGACGCAGGTGCTGAGCCTTGGCTTGCGCACAAACGGAACAATCTGTAACATATTGTTCAGTGTCTTTCCTCAAGGTTTCCCACCAGAAATACCTAGCCAGGTTTTGTAGGGTTTTGTGTTTCCCCAGGTGGCCGCCGAGGGGGAATCGTGAGTCCATTGCAGGACTTGCCGTTGTAGAGGTCCTTCCGGAATGTATAACCTTTTGCCGTAGAACAGTAAGTCGTTTACGGCAGATCGGTGTTGAGGTTCCTTGGTCACCCACTCATGTTCATCGAGGTTCTTAACTTGTTTCTTTACATCCTCCAGGAATGCCGTAGATGTTGTTGCAGCCACGATTTCCGTGGGGAAGGAAGCCTTCTGGAGTATGTTGGGAGGTTCTTCAGCTGAGACTAGGCTGGTTTCTGGAACTGGCATGGGTCTTGATAGTGCATCAGCCTTACCATTTTGTGGTCCTGGTCGGTACTTGATTACGAAGTCGAAGTCCGCAAAGAACAATGACCAGCGAAGCTGCCGGGGAGTCAGGGCTCTGGCACTCTTCAAGAAGAGCAAGTTCCGATGGTCGGTGTATATTTCCACCGTGTGTCTAGCCCCCATCAAATGGTGTCTCCACTCTTCACACGCTCTCTTTATGGCCAACAGCTCTTTGTCGGTGATGCTGTAATTCACCTCGCTGTTTGACAGTTTCTTGGAGAAGAAGGCAACAGGATGAAGCTGTCCTGTCTCTGGATGCCTTTGAGAAAGGATTCCTCCGAGGGCGTAATAGGAGGCGTCTGTTTCTACCACAAATGGTTGACTGGGATCAGGATGGCGTAAGACCGGGGCACTAGTAAAACACATCTTTAATGTTTGGAAAGCCTGTTCCGCAGCATCAGTCCACAGGAATGTGGCCCCTTTCCGTAGCAGATGTGTCATAGGTTGAATGATTTTGGAGAATTCCTTAATGAACCTCCTATAGAAATTGGCAAATCCAAGGAAGCTCTGAAGGGACTTTACGCTAGAGGGTGATTCCCATCGGATGATGGCGTCTGTCTTCTTGTGGTCCATGCAGAGACCTCTGGGTCCGATGACATATCCCAAGAACTCTACTTCGGAGGTGTGGAAAAGGCATTTTTCAAACTTGGCATAGAGGGCGTACTGTTGAAGGCGTTACAACACTGCTGCTGCTACATGATGTACATGGTCCTCTAGGGTTGCTGAATAGATTAAAATGTCATCGATATAAACAATGCAGGAGACGTCCAGCAATCCACTCAATACTTCATCCATGAAATATTGGAATGCGGCGGGGGCGTTGCAAAGGCCAAAGGGCATCACCTGGTATTCATACAGCCCATATTTGGTGCGAAAGGCCGTTTTCCATTCGTCTCCTTGCCGTACTCGCACCAGATGGTAGGCTCCCCTGAGATCTAACTTGGTGAATATCTTGGATCCTTTCAGCTGATCCAATAACACAGGTATCAAGGGCAGAGGATATCTGTTTTTCTTAGTCACTCTGTTGATCGCCCTGTAATCGATGCACGCCCTTAAGCCTCCTTCACGTTTCGGTATAAAAAAAGAGGTGAGGAAGCAGGGGAGGACGAAGGACGTATGAAGCCAGAAGATAATAATTTCTTCAGGTATTGTTGCAGATAGGTGGTTTCTGCCTCTGTAAGTGCGTATATACGGCTGCAGGGTATGCAGGCACCAGGCTCCAGGTCTATCACGCAATCATATTCCCTATGGGGAGGCAGTCTGCTTGCTTCTTGTTCATTGAATACGTCCTTATACTGCGTATATTCCTCCGGTAATGTGGAGATAAGGCACACACTTGTTCTGCTGCAACCATTAGCAAGGAGAGTAGCGGGGTTTGCTATGAGAGAAGGCATAGGGTTTCTTTCGCGGTGACAATGTTCCGCACAAAATAAGGAATTCATGGTAACAGTGTGGTCTGCCCATTGCACTAGAGGATCATGTAGTGTAAGCCAAGGCATCCCTAATATAAGTTTGAAGTTCGGGGCAATTATGAGATCAAATTGTATGGTCTCGTAATGGGTCATGCCAACTTGCATGGGAATAAGGTGGGTGTGAAAACGCCTTCACGGGTTCCGGTGTCCTTTTTCTTGTACAGGGTATGCCTAGTTCTTGCGCATAACGCTGATCAATAAAATTGCCAGTAGCCCCAGAATCCAATAGAGCGTGTACCAGTATGGGTTCTTCTCCCTCAAGCTCCAACGTCACACACACATTCATATGGGCCACAGAAGTTTGTACGGTATTGGCCACGGCAGGGAAGACCTCTTCACTTTCTTGCCTCAAACAAGGGGTCTCTGTCTTGTCTGAGTCTATTAGTTTCCCGGATTTTCCAACAGGTATTCTACCACAGGCAAGTTCCTAGATCCTTGGTTGTCTTTATACGTTGCCTTAGTCTTAGACTTGCAGTCCTTGATGTAATGTCCAGGCTTTCCGCAGTACATACATAACCTCTGGCTACGTCTCCGGATCCTCTCTTCTTGACTCAGTGGACCACGTATGCCACTTATTTGCATTGGTTCCGTCCCGTCTGTGGATTGTGGACGCTCCTCTGTTTGAATCCTAGGTCTGGAAAACAGTGGTCTTGAGTCAGGACGCTGTTTATCACCCTTCCTTTCCTGAAGACGATGATCTAATTGAACTGTCAGGTCGATCAATTCATCACAGGTAGCTGGCATATGGACAACTTGAGCCAAAACATCTTTTAATTCGCCTCGCAGCCCTTGATAATATAAGGAAGCTCTTTTTCTACCGGCCACTCAGTTTCTATAATGAGTCTGTTGAACGTGGTTATGTACGTTAATAAGTCTTGCGTGCCCTGCTTAAGCGTGATGAGTTCTCTATCTAGGGAAAGCTGGTGCGCCTTTCTGTCAAAGAGTTTGCGCATCTCTTCACAAAAACGAGGAAAGTCAAGTAACATGGGATCATTCCTCTCTATTAAAGGGAAGGACCAACTAGCCGCGTTCCCTCCCAAATAAGACATGACGAAGGCTGTCTTAGACCGATCGTCAGGAAACACAGCAGGTTTACACATAAAGTGTAACTTACACTGCCCTAGAAATATTCCAAACTTCTTCGGATCCCCAAAGAATCTTTCGGGTGGAGCAAGTGGCAACTGAAGGGGTTGGATCACTTGTATTGTAGAGGATCCCGCTCCCCCTCCTTGGCCCTGTGTCGTGTCATGGGTTGTTGGAGGTGGTAGAGTCCAATTCCTTATATATGAGACCCCCTTTGTACTCGTAGGGCTAATGCGGGCCATGCCTGCTACCTCCCTTCTCATTGTGCCCAACTCGTTCCTCAGTTCTAAGTTCTCCCCCCGAAAGGCATCCACTTCCATCCTTAACGCGGTTAATGTTTCCAGTACTGAAGTAAGTACAGTGTTGGTATCCATCGCTCAGGCTGTATGAACCGTGGGCTTGTCACTCTGTCATGACACGGATATAGGTTAACACTAACCTGGTCAGCCGGATACAGCGGGAGCGATGGAAGATGCTATGCTTCCTCTTCCCCTTATATGGAACCACCTGTGAGTACTATGAACACTCAGCAGATTACACCACAACATGGGAAGGGGAAAAAAGGGACAAACGAAACAATAAAGTTGCAGCAGTAAAACACTTAAGAGCGCTGCTCGTGGAGTTCTGTAGACCTCACTCCTATGATGGCCCCGTGTTTCCTGTATAAGAGACAACACATCACACATAAATTTCCACACTGGTCTATTCGCTATCAATGTTACATATGTGATGTGCCACACTTACATTTAAAGCTGCTGCACGTATTCCATAAGAAAAAGAGCACAAAAGGTAAAAATAAAGAAAAAGAAATAAAGCAGAGTTTTCATCACTAGTCCTCAGTGATATAGCACCCTCTGTAGAGCTGAATACAATAGGTATACAGATAAACCAAGTACTTATCTGCAACCAGGTAGTCCACTGGTAATTGGTGACTGTGTCTTTAAGTATCCAAGGTAAGATTCTTCTATCCAAAGATACAGCTTGCAGAATCTTACTACCAATTCCCTAAGCAACAAAATCTGAACTCCGAGCCTCTCAACGGCTCCCGTTTCGCCCAGAGTGAGTCCTCCTCTTTCAGTACTTCCAAATGCGCATTCATGCGCTACAAAAATATATAAAAAAAGGTCGCGTTACAAGTGCGAAGGGTTAAGAAATCACAAAGCGCTTCCAGGCGCTTTCAAGGAACAAGAGGCTCTTTCTTCAAAGCCTCTCAGAAGCGCTTCTGAGCGCGTACCATAGCAGTTGTCGCACTCCAAGCACAAGGGTGCTTTAAGGTGTAAGCGCGTCCGTGCGCTCTCCGAAATAAAGGGTCTTACCTCCTTGAAAGAGGAGGTGCAGGTTAGCGCGGCAGCGCTTCCTTTGGACTTGCGTCCCTGGCGAATGACGGTCCTCCCACGAGGACCG
Source organism: Calotriton arnoldi (assembly GCA_963921515.1). Classification (NCBI taxonomy): domain Eukaryota; kingdom Metazoa; phylum Chordata; class Amphibia; order Caudata; family Salamandridae; genus Calotriton; species Calotriton arnoldi. The sequence continues at coordinate 730,666 of CAWUFW010008775.1, forward strand.
TGAGAATGGCGTCTCTGCCCCTTCGTTTCCCAGGGTCACAGAGCAGCAGGAAGGTGCAGGCAAGCAGCTCCACGAACAGAATACCGGAACGCCGACTTCAGGTGACAAGCATCTGATAGCAATGCAGGAGGAGCTTAAGTAGGGCAGACAGGAGAGGAAAAGATAGGACTGCGGCCTCCCTCAGCATTCTGGGAGATGTAGTTCCCCACATTCATTCCCCAATCATGCCTTCGTGTTTCTACTGCGCCCAAGGCTAAACGTGACAGAACCCCCTCTCCACGACCGACGTCCCGGCGGTCCACCAGGTTTATGAGGAAACCGTGCGTGGAAACGCCGTAATATGCCAGGGCAATGCAGGTTGCTAACCGGTTCCCAGGAGCGATCCTCAGGACCATACCCCTTCCATTCAATGAGATAGTGCACCCGCCCCCGGACATATTTGGAATTCACTATGTTTTGAACCTCGTACTCCTCCTCCCCTTCTATCTCCACAGGTAATGGCTTCTTAGACAATCTGGCACTAGGGAGACAAGGCTTCAGAAGTGAAACGTGAAACACAGGGTGGATGTGCCAAGTGGAAGGGAGAGTAAGCTTAATGGCTACAGGATTGATTATACTGTGGATGGGATAGGGACCTACAAACTTGGGTTGCAGCCGGGTGTTTCCCTTAAACTTCAGATGTTTTGTGTTAAGCCATACTCTATCCCCCACTTTATAGGACGGCTCGGGTGTTCTTTTCTGATCTGCGTTTTGCTTATCGCGGGCTCGGGACGTTTCAAGGTGTGTTTTAGCATTCTGTAACACCGATTTGAGATGTGCATGATGCTCTTGTATGGTGGGATGTGTGGAATTGACTGGCTGTTCAAATGGCATCATGTTAGGATGGTATCCATTGAGACAGAAGAAGGGAGAACATCCTAACGAGGAATGGTCTGCGTTATTATATGCGAATTCTGCTGTCCATAAGAGTGTTCTCCATTCTTCCCCTTGTTGCAATGTGAAGCATCTAAGGTATTGCTCTAGGGTCTGGTTCAGCCTCTCAGTTTTGCCGTCGGTCTGAGGATGATAACTTGTAGATAGTCTGGCATCGATTTTCATGACATCACATAGTGCCTTCCAAAACCTGGAAGTGAATTGGGTGCCTCTATCGGTAATGAGGACTGAAGGAAGTCCATGTAACCGTACTATGTGCTGTAGGAATGTAGTTGCCAGTTCTCCGGATGTGGGCAATTTAGTCAAGGCTATAAAATGTCCCATCTTGGTTAAATGATCTATAACTACAAGGATGGTGTTATAACCCAGGCTAGGGGGCATATCCACAATGAAGTCCATAGAGACGGTGTGCCAGGGTGCCGGATGTAAGGGTATTGGTCTGAGCAATCCACTGGGACGCAGGTGCTGAGCCTTGGCTTGCGCACAAACGGAACAATCTGTAACATATTGTTCAGTGTCTTTCCTCAAGGTTTCCCACCAGAAATACCTAGCCAGGTTTTGTAGGGTTTTGTGTTTCCCCAGGTGGCCGCCGAGGGGGGAATCGTGAGTCCATTGCAGGACTTGCCGTTGTAGAGGTCCTTCCGGAATGTATAACCTTTTGTCGTAGAACAGTAAGTCGTTTACGGCAGATCGGTGTTGAGGTTCCTTGGTCACCCACTCATGTTCATCGAGGTTCTTAACTTGTTTCTTTACATCCTCCAGGAATGCCGTAGATGTTGTTGCATTCTGGGAGATGTAGTTCCTCACATTCATTCCCCAATCATGCCTTCGTGTTTCTACTGCGCCCAAGGCTAAACGTGACAGGTTCTCTCAGGACTTGCGAGTCACCAGGGATTTTGACATAAAAAGGGGGGTTCGACAGGGATGCATCCTGGCTCCATTTCTGTTTAATTTTTATATTAATGATCTGGAATCCGTATTAAAAGCAACTGGGGTGGATTACCCATATGTAGGACGGCGCGGTATTCCGATTTTGCTATATGCAGACAACGCCGTCCTCATATCAAGAACTGCAATAGGTCTGCAAACCCTTTTGGAGGCATTTGTTAAATTTATGTCTAATCAGGATTTGGCAATTAATAACTCCAAATCCTTTGTGATGAAGGTGGGGCAGCACTCTAATAAGAGCTTTCAATTTAGTGTTGGCTCGGCTAAGATCCCTCGTACTAACGTTTTCTCTTATTTAGGGGTTCTTCTTGATGCCCAATTAAAATGGGGACCCCTAATAGTGAAGAAAAAAGGGGATATGGCTCGGGCTAATGCAGCCATTTTTAATTTTGCGTCTAGGACAGGGAAGAAACCAACGGGGGCCATGTTGAAAGTTTATCAAGCTAAAAGCTTGGCTATAGCCACTTATGGCAGTGAAATATGGGGGCACACTGCTGTAGACTCCCTTCAGGTGGTAGAGAACGATTTCTTGAAGCGCCTACTCTGCGTTCCTCGAGGTACCTCTAATTTAGCGGTCCACGAGGAACTGGGCGTTTCCTACATAAGTGACACCCTTGCATTATGCCCACTGATTTTCTAGTTAAAATGTTGGTTGAACAAAGATTTATCTCTTAATCACTTAATTTTGAGAGAGTGTATGGCTCTAGATAATGCTACTCGAATCCCCTGGCTTAAATATGTTAAAAATAGTTTTGAAGGGGTAGGGCGAGGCGATTTATACTATAAACCAGAATCGATAGATAAGAAGGATGTGGACTTATGTAGGACAGCCTTCCTGACAGCTTGGAAAATGGACAGGGAAGCACAGGAGTTGTTGAAACCTAGTGTTCGCATGTTTTTAATTACAAAAACAACCCCGTCAGTAGAACCGTATCTTATGGGGTTTTTATCGTCTCATGAGAAGTTTTTATTAACCAGGTTTCGGATGAACCTGTTCCATCTTCTGTTAGCTAGGCCTAAAGGACAAATGAGAGGTCAAGTGCTAACGTCCTGCGGCTGCGACAGTCAGTCTCCGCAGGATTTGTTGCACTTTATGTTCTTATGTAAGCTATATGAAATACCTCGAAGGCACTACTTGACTCCAATTTTAAAAAGAATGAATTTTAGACAAATTCGCCCCACCCTTTTATATCTTCAAATGTTATCAGAGGACTGTATTTTTTTATAGTAGGGTTTTTAAAAGCCTGTGTAAAATCTCGGACCTTTATGGATGTTTAGTCTAAGATATATTCTGGATTGAGCTGGGTGGCTTTTGAAACAAAAGAAGTGTCATTATGAATTTATGTGTTTTGCACAATGCACTTTATGATTTTCATAATGGTGCTTTGGGGGTATGTGGGGGTTATTTATACAGATTTTTAATAGAAGGCCATGATTGTTCTGATCAGTTTTAAATTTATCTGGATTTAATGTACTGTATTTATGTTACTTTTATGGATTGAGCTGATTTGGCTTGTGGAACAAAAGAAGTGTCAGTATTAGCGTATGTGGTCTTGCACAACGCACTTTTTGATCCATATAAAGGGGTGTGGGGGAATGTGTGGTTTATCTATACAGTTTATATTCAGGAGGCCATGCCCGCTTTGATTTGTTTTAAATTTCAACCTATTTTGATTTTATGTATGTACTTGTGTAACTTTTATGGTTTCTTTGTTAAACCGAATAAAGTTTCTTTGATTGATTGATTGATTGTGTAAGGTAGGACATGCCCTGGTGTGTGTAGCATGTCCTAATAGTGAATTACAGCCATTTTCGTTTTCACTATTTCAAGGCTACCTGTTCCCCATAGGCCAGAATGGGCAGTTTGATTATTACATCTTATAATCCTAACTGACCCAGGGAACATGGTAGAAAAACGAATTTAGTATGCCTGAACTCAGAATGATAAAATACGTCTTTTAGTGAAGTTGGTTTTAACATTCTGTGTTTGAAAATACCACTTTTAGAAAGTAGGTATTTTCTTGCCTAACTATCCAAGCCTGCCTCTGCTAGGTTGTGTATTCCTTGTCTGGGTTTGTGAGTGACAGGGGCTGGGGGATTCCAGGAGACAGGGTGAGTCAGCACAGGGCTGAATTGAGAGATCTGCATGGAGATGGGTGGGAGGAGTTGCACCTGGGACCTGAATAGGGCTGTACCTTCCCTCCACAATGCTGGCTCCACCTCCTGTGGTGTGTCTGATGTCCCTGGCCTACACTGTGAAAGGAAAGAAGGAGTCTTGTCAACAAAGTGCTCCAGGACTGACCAGAACTGGTTTGGACTAGGCAAAGGGCTCTCTGCCTTCAGAGAACAAAGAGAATATGTGTATAAAAGAGGGGACCCAAACCCCAGAAGATCAGATCACTTTGGGAAACAAGAAGAAACCTTTGCTGAGGAGAGGAACCAGAGAAACTGAGGAGGAGACTATCCCTAAGCTGAGTGCTGTTTGGGGGATTGGCCTGCAGTGGTTGCCTGACTGCCAAAGAAAGGAGAAAGAAACTTTGTGTGTACTTTCATCAACTTGTAAAAGATCTCCAAGGGCTTGAGAGAAGAGCTTGCCTCCTGCTGAAGTCTCAGGGACAACAGACTTCACCAACCAGCTCACCAAGAGTCTTTCTGGAAAGTGCCTGCTGCAGTGCTGGACTTTCTGAGGGACTGCGTGTCGCAAGGAGCTGGAAGCGCGACTCACGAGGAAGAAGCGCCGCCGCCGCAGCCGAAGCGCCTTGCATCGCCGAAGACGAGGATCGACGTCGCATCAGACGCCGCCGCATCAATGGAGAAGAGTGTCGCTGCCGCTGTCGCATCGTTGCCGAAGCGCCTCGCATCGCCGGAGAAGAGGATCGACGTCGCATCAGACGCCGCCGCATCACCGGGAAGCGTGTCGCAGGGCCTGTCGCGGCTCTGAAGAATCGTTGAGTCGCCGCACGGCTGTCGCATCGTTGCCGAAGCGCCTCGCATCACCGGAGAAGAGGATCGACGTCGCATCAGACGCCGCCGCATCACCGGGAAGCGTGTCGCAGGGCCTGTCGCGGCTCAGAAGAATCGTTGAGTCGCCGCACGCTGTCGCATCGTTGCCGAAGCGCCTCGCATCGCCGGAGAAGAGGATCGACGTCGCATCAGACGCCGCCGCATCACCGGGAAGCGTGTCGCAGGGCCTGTCACGGCTCAGAAGAATGGTTGAGTCGCTGCACGGCCATCGGGCGTGCACGCATCGTGTCGCATCAAGCAGAAGACGCCATCTTTGTTTCTTTGCACCGGATCTTCATCGCATCACGGCGTTGCTGGTCGCATCGCCACGAAAGCGCAGTAAGAAACCGACGCATCACCTCCCCACGCCGAGAAGAACCGACGCATCCCCTACGCATCAGTAGGGACCCGACGCATCACTGTTCTTGCGTGTAAGGAACCGACGCATCACCTTCCCTGCAACACTTTCGTTGTATAGCGTTACGCATCCTAAGGTACATTGAACTCAAAGTGTCGCATTTACCATCTTAAGAGAACTGAGCTAATTCTACCATTTTTGAAGTACAGTATTGTGGATTTTTGTCGTTTGTGGTCTTGTGTTAAATCTATATAAAAGATACTTATTTTTAATATACAACTGGTGTGGTGTCCATCTGTAGTGTTGTCACTTGATTACTGTATGTGTTCACAAATGCTTTACACACTGCCTCTGAGATAAGCCTGTCTGCTCGTGCCATGCTACCAAGGGGGTGAGCAGGGGTTATTTTAGGAGTGTATCCCCCTTACCCTGACTAGACGCAAGGGTCCCTATTTGGACAAAGGTACCTACCTCTGCCAACTAGAGACCCCCAAATCTAACATTGGTGGTCAGCGGTGAGGATTCTGGACTTGCATTTGTGACTCATGTACAGTGATTGGTGAACACTACTAGTGAGTGCAGACCAAAACGCAACCACATACTTTTGGTAGATTGTTTTTCTGGGATTTTCTATTTTTGCAAAGAACTGCCAAGTTTAACCACCATGGATAAAGCAGCATCCATAGCATCTGTTGATTATGAGTGGGAAGAGGAGAAACTGGAATGCTACAATGTGAAACAGCTCAAGCACTTCTGCAGGAAATTTAAAGTTGCTATGACCGGTCTCTCCAAGAAGGATGAGTTCCAAAAGGCGCTGAGGGCCTGGGTGGAAGCAAGGAATACCCCTGAGAATGAGGAAGGGGCTGAGAATGCAGATGAGCAGCTGGAGGGGCCATTGGGTCCCCAGGGGAAGAGAACAACTTCCCCAGTAGGTAGCAGTGTTTCTGCCAAAAGCCTGTCCCCAGAGGAGTTGGCGGACAGGAAGGAAAACAGGATGCACGAATTGGAGCTTGCCAAGCTCAAGTTGGGTGGGCAACTGGAGTTAGAAAATAGGAGATTGGCCCTGGAAGAAAAGAGAATGCAGTTGGAGCATGAGAAAAGTTTGAGGGAGTTGGAGTTGAAAGCTAGAAGCTTAGAAATGACTCCCTCTGGTGGCAGCACACCGTCCATGCCTGTTGAAGCTAGGGTGTATATTCCTAAAGATGTGGTGAGAGAGTTTTATAAGAATGATGATATTGGGCAGTGGTTCAAAGCCTATGAGGTAGCCATGTCTTCCCACCGGGTCCCTGAGAAGGATTGGGGAGTGGGGTTGTGGGGGGTTCCTTAGTGAGGGCGGGACACACTGTTAGACTTGCCTTCTGAAGTCCATAATTCTTATAGCCACATGAAAGATGCAGTGATGTCCAGATATGGGTTGACTCCTGAATTGTATAGACAGAGGTTTAGAAATTGCAAGAAGGTTGAGTCAGGTACCTGGGTAGAATATGTCACTTTTTTCTGCAGAGCATTGGATGGTTGGGTGAAGGGTAGCAAAGTGAATGATTTTGAGGGGCTCTTTGATTTAATTGCATGGGAGCACTTGTCAAGTAATTGTTTTCCAGAGCTACGCCAGCACCTTATTGATAGCAGGCTAACTAACCCTAGGAAGCTTGCTGAGGAGGGTCCACAAGGGTCACGTGGGAGACTCCGCCAAGAGTGGGCAGGGTCCCCAGCAGAAGAGTGGGGGGGACAAGGGTAAACAGAGGGAGTTCCAGAAAGGGCCCCAAAGTAATCCCCAAGGGACCCAAGGGAAGGGTTCCCAGCCTCCCCCTGAAAAGAAGCACGGGGCCCCCGACAGGTAGGTCTGTTCCCAGGGGACCCCTGAGGTGCTAGAAGTGTGGTGAAGTGGGCCATAAGTCTAATGATCCCAAGTGCCCACAGTTTGGAAAGACAGCACCCACTGGTGCTCCACCCCGGCAGATGGCGAGTGTAGCCCTGGGGGAGGAGAGGGGTGTCCAAGGTGGGTGGGGTCCTGCAGAGATGTCCCTTGTCTCTTTAGGAGACTGTGAGGTGGTCCCCAGGACCCAACTGCCTGATAACACTAAAAAGTATAGGCAGTGGGTGACCATTAATGGCCATAGAGTGGAGGATCTTCGAGACACAGGTGCCAGTGTGACAGCTGTCAAGTGTCACCTGGTGTCTGAAGAGCAGGTTGTCCCCAATGCATTTTACCCAGTTGTTGCCGCTGACAACACAGAGAGCCACTGCAAGGTGGCTCAGGTTCCCTTTGAGGGGGGGGGGTCTCTGGTACTCTTCAAGTAGCTGTGAGGCCAGCCATGCCTGTTGACTGTTTGTTAGGGAACGATTTGGAGAGCTCACCTTGGGCTAAGGTGGAGCGAAGTACTCATTTGGAGATGTTGGGTCTGCCTGACTGGGCATGTGTGACCACACGGTCCATGGCAGCCAGTAAGGGTGTTCAAGAGGACCTGGAGCCTGAGAGGGGGGCCCAGGTGCCTGCCTTAAAGAGAAGAGGCAGGGGGCACAGGAAACCGGCCCCCGAAGTTCCCACGGTCCAGGAGGAGGTAGACCCTGAGGGGGATGCCCTGGAGCCTACAGGGGAACAGGTAGCTGAACTGGGGGACCTGCCTGAGCTGACCCATTGGCAGCAGGAAGGAGGACCCTCCAGGGAAGAGTTCTGAGTGGAGCAGAAGAAGTGCCCTTCTCTTGTGGGTTTGCGGCAGCAGGCTGCAGACCAGGCAGCAGGTGATCAGTCTGGATCACATTGAATCTACTGGGAGAATGATCGCCTGTATACTGAGCCTAAGGTTGCTGAGCCTGGGTCAGCCCGTGTGCTGGTGGTACCCCAGCGCTTCAGAGCCTTCCTACTGGGGCTGGCTCATGATGTGCCGTTAGCAGGACATTTGGGGCAGGACAAGACCTTTGAGAGGCTTGTCACCCACTTTTATTGGCCTCAAATGCGTAGGAGTTCAGATACTCACTGCAGGACCTGTCAGACTTGCCAGGCAAGTGGAAAGAGTGGGAGGAAGCAGAAGGCTCCTCTCCAGCCATTCCCTGTGGTCAGCACCCCCTTTGAACGGGTGGGTATTGACATTGTGGGGCCACTGGACCCCAAGACAGCCATGGGCAACAGGTTCATCCTGGTCTTGGTGGACCATGCCACCCAGTACCCGGAAGCCATACCTCTGAGGACAGTGACGGCCCCCGTGGTGGGACGGGCACTGATGGGAATTTTCTCCTGAGTGGGATTCCCTAGAGAGGTAGTGTCTGACTGAGGTACAAACTTCATTTCCAAGTATATGAAGTCCCTGTGGCAGGAGTGTGGGGTAACTTACAAGTTCACCACTCCTTACCACCCCCAAGGAAATGGGTTGGTTGAGATATTCAACCGGACCCTCAAAGGCATGATTATGGGTCTTGAGGAACCTATGAGGCGTAAGTGGGATGTCCTCTTACCATGCCTGTTCTTTGCATACCGTGAGGTGCCACAGAAATCTCTAGGGTTCAGTCCCTTTGAGCTTCTCTATGGTCACCCAGTGAGAGGACCTCTGAGTTTGGTCAAGGAAGGCTGGGAGCAATCTCCCAGGAAACCTCCCCAGGATGTATATAGCTACATGCTGGCCTTCAGGAACCAGACTAGGCGTTTCAGGCAACTTGCTGAGGTGAATCTGGAAGCCAGCCAGGAGGAGATGAAGTGGTGGTACGACCAGAATGCCACTCTGGTAGAGCTTCAGCCTGGTCAGAAAGTGTGGGTCATGACCCCAGTGGAGCCTTGTGCACTCCAGGATAAGTGGACCGGACCATTTGAGGTGGTGGAGCGCAAGAGTCCTGTTACCTACTTGGTGGACTTGCGGTCTCCCAGGAACCCCTTGCGGGTCCTGCATGTCAACCGCCTTAAGCCCCACTTGGAGAGGTCCGAAGTGGGCATGCTCTTAGCGACAGATGCTGGAATGGAGGAGGAGACAGAGCCTCTTCCTGACCTCCTGTCGGCGACAGAGTGAGATGGGTCAGTGGATGGTGTGAACCTCTCTTCCACCCTGACCCCTGAGCAACAGAATGACTGCCACCAGTTGCTGGGACAGTTTTCTGATTTGTTCTCCCTGGTTCCCAGTGTCACTGATTGGTGCATCCATGATGTGGACACTGGAGACAGTCCTCCTGTTAAGCACAAAACTTACAGGGTAACTGACAGGGTAAGAGCTTGCATCAAGGAGGAGGTCTCCAAGATGCTTGCGTTAGGGGTGATTGAGTCCTCTAACAGTCCTTGGGCCATCCCAGTGGTCTTGGTCCCAAAGGCTGCCGCACCGGGTGCCACGCCAGAACTCCGGTTCTGTGTGGACTACCGAGGGCTCAATTCAGTCACGAGGACTGACGCGCACCCCATCCCCAGAGCTGATGAGCTCATCGATCAGTTAGGGGCTGCACGGTACCTCAGCACGTCTGGGTACTGGCAGATCGCCTTGACTGATGGGGCAAGAGAGAGGTCAGCATTCTCCACACCAGATGGGCACTACCAGTTCCGGGTTATGCCCTTTGGGATGAAGAATGTCCCTGCCACCTTTCAGAGGTTGGTCAACCAGGTGTTGGCTGGACTGGAAGAGTTCAGTGCAGCCTACCTGGATGACATTGCAGTGTTCAGCGCCAGTTGGTAAGAACATCTGCGCCACCTCTGGGAAGTGTTGATGGCACTGTGGAGGGCAGGCCTCACGATCAAGGCGAGTAAGTGCCAGATCGGGCAGGGTTCCGTGGTGTACTTGGGACACCAGGTTGGAAGCGGCCAGGTGGTGCCCCTACAGCCCAAGATTGAGACCATCCTGGCTTGGGAGCCCCCAAGACCCAGACAGAGGTGAGAGCCTTTTAGGACTCACTGGGTATTACAGGAGGTTTGTCAAGGGGTATGGCAGCATCGTTGCACCCTTGACAGAGCTGACTTCCAGGAAGCAGCCCAAGAAAGGGATTTGGACTGACACCTGTCAGAAAGCTTTTGAGGCCCTGAAAACTGCCATGTGCACGGCGCCCGTGCTCCTGGCACCCAACTTCTCAAGAGAGTTTATCGTTCAAACAGACGCTTCAGAGCATGGTGTGGGGGCTGTTTTGTCACAGATAAATGAGGAGGGCCTAGATCAACCCGTAGCCTTCATCAGTAGGAGGTTACTTCCACGGGAACAAAGGTGGAGTGCGATTGAGCGTGAGGCATTTGCTGTGGTCTGGGCGCTGAAGAAGCTGAGACCATACCTGTTTGGGACTCACTTCCGGGTTCAGACAGACCACAGGCCCCTCAGATGGTTGATGCAGATGAGGGTGAGAATCCAAAGCTGTTGAGGTGGTCCATTTCCCTACAGGGGATGGACTTCACGGTGGAACACCGCCATGGTACAGAACACGCCAATGCTGATGGTCTGTCCAGATTTTTCCGCCTTAGTGAAGAGAACTCCCCGGAGGTAGGGTAGTTCTCCCCATATTTCAGCTGGAGGGGACACGTGTTAGACCTGGCACTGTTGGCGTGGGTCTCCCTTCCATTTTTTGCTGTTGCCTTATGTGTTTTTGCTGGTTATAGATGCTTCGGGCACTGTGTCACTGCTATTCAGTGCACTCTTCTGCTCTGCTCTTCCACAGGCAGAGGCTCCCATACTCCACTGCGGCCAATCCTGAGGCTGCTCTCATGTCATAAGAGCAGCATCAGGATTGGACTGAGCGCTCTGAATTTGCACTCCCAGGGAAGCTGGGAGCCTGTGCCTGCTGTCTCCAACCTGGCAATGCAGCTCAGGTTGGAGACAGCTTTAGTGCGCATGACGGTTTGGCCGGCCTCAGGCGGCCGACCAAACCATCATACGCACTGACAGCAGTGCCCACCACTCCTCCTGCAGCCTGTCATCCCCATGGCCCGCCCCCAAAGACTCTGCAGGAAAGGAAAAGTAAAACGATAATAAAACGTGTTTATTATCGTCTTATTTTTTCTTTCCTGCAGCTGGCGGGGTGGGGGGCATAGCGGAGGAGGCTCTGCACGCATCACTGCAAGCGTGGGGAATAAATAATAGATGCAGTGGCATAACGAAACTTGAGGGGGCCCCCTGCAAAGTACATGGAGTGGGGCCCCATGCTCTGGACCCAGTCAGGAGCTGTCAGGCCAGGGGGGGCCCTTGAAAGCTCGGGGGGCCCCCTGCACCGCTGGGGCTGCGGGGCCTAATGTTACGCTACTTTAATGGTGTTATGTTTCATATAGATGCCCTAATATAGGCATGGTTTGAAATGCCCTAATATAGGCATAATCTTTCACCTACATTAGTTCCCTATTCTCCACAATAACGGGCGCTGAGGGCTGAACCTTATCTAGACTGTGGTTTGGGTACAGAAGGAGGGTTTTTCCCGAACAATGGCCTCCTATACCATCTTTGATGTGCTCATCCAGTATGATTAAATATTCATAAGAGTTCTAGGAAACCAGGCAGGGGCTAGAATCCACCTGCATAAACATCTACGTAAACGGTTCATCCCATACGTCATCTTCATACCTGTTAGACCTGGCACTGTTGGCGTGGGTCTCCCTTCCATTTTTGCTGTTGCCTCATGTGTTTTTGCTGGTTATAGATAGCTTCGGGCACTGTGCCACTGCTATTCAGTGCCACAGTGCAAGTGCTCCCTATGGTAAATTGATGTATGGATTAGTGATTCCATGATTGGTTGGTTTGGTTTACTTGTCAGACCCTAGTACAGTGCACTGAGTGTGCCCAGGGCTTGTAAACCAAATGCTGCTGGTGGGCTTGCAGCACTGGTTGTGCCACCCACAGAAGCAGCCTGTAAAAGTGTGTCTCAGGTCTGCCATTGCAGAGCCTGTGGGCAGTCTGGTACTGCCATGTCGACTTGGTAAGTGCACCCACTTACCAGTCCCCAAACCTTCCCTTTCCTGCATATTAGTCACCCCTAAGGTAGGCCCTAGGGCAGGGTGCATTGTATGTGTAAGGTAGGACATGCCCTGGTGTGTGTGGCATGTCCTAATAGTGAATTACAGCCATTTTCGTTTTTCACTATTGCAAGGCTACCTGTTCCCCATAGGCCAGAATGGGCAGTTTGATTATTACATCTTATAATCCTAACTGACCCAGGGAACATGGTAGAAAAACGAATTTAGTATGCCTGAACTCAGAATGATAAAAAACGTCTTTTAGTGAAGTTGTTTTTAACATTCTGTGTTTGAAAATCCACTTTTAGAAAGTAGGTATTTTCTTGCCTAACTATCCAAGCCTGCCTCTGCTAGGTTGTGTATTCCTTGTCTAGGTTTGTGAGTGACAGGGGCTGGGGGATTCCAGGAGACAGGGTGAGTCACCACAGGACTGAATAGAGAGATCTGCATGGAGATGGGTGGGAGGAGTTGCACCTGGGACCTGAATAGGGCTGTGCCTTCCCTCCACAATGCTGGCTCCACCTCCTGTGGTGTGTCTGATGTCCCTGGCCTACACTGTGAAAGGAAAGAAGGAGTCTTGTCAACAAAGTGCTCCAGGACTGACCAGAACTGGTTTGGACTAGGCAAAGGGCTCTCTGCCTTCAGAGAACAAAGAGAATATGTGTATAAAAGAGGGGACCCAAACCCCAGAAGATCAGATCACTTTGGGAAACAAGAAGAAACCTTTGCTGAGGAGAGGAACCAGAGAAACTGAGGAGGAGACTATCCCTAAGCTGAGTGCTGTTTGGGGGATTGGCCTGCAGTGGTTGCCTGACTGCCAAAGAAAGGAGAAAGGAACTTTGTGTGTACTTTCATCAACTTGTAAAAGATCTCCAAGGGCTTGAGAGAAGAGCTTGCCTCCTGCTGAAGTCTCAGGGACAACAGACTTCACCAACCAGCTCCCCAAGAGTCTTTCTGGAAAGTGCCTGCTGCTGTGCTGGACTTTCTGAGGGACTGCGTGTCGCAAGGAGCTGGAAGCGCGACTCACGAGGAAGAAGCGTCGCCGCCGCAGCCGAAGCGCCTCGCACAGGGCCGGACTGGCTACCGGGCTGCCGAGCTGGGGGCTGATTTTGTTGATGGGGACCTGCGTGTGCTGAACGAAATTCATTTTGCTTTGTTTATTTCGAAGCACACGCAGGTCTCCATCAACGAAATTAGCCCCCACTGCAGTGACATCAGCCCCCAGCTCGGCAGCATGCCAAAACGCCCGGTAGCCAGTCCGGCCCTGGCCTCGCATCGCCGAAGACGAGGATCGACGTCGCATCAGACGTTGCCGCATCAACGGAGAAGAGTGTCGCCGAAGCGCCTCGCATCGCCGGAGAAGAGGATCGACGTCGCATCAGACGCCGCCGCATCACCGGGAAGCGTGTCGCAGGGCCTGTCGCGGCTCAGAAGAATCGTTGAGTCGCCGCACGTCTGTCACATCGTTGCCAAAGCGCCTCGCATCACCGGAGAAGAGGATCGACGTCGCATCAGACGCCGCCGCATCACCGGGAAGCGTGTCGCAGGGCCTGTCGCGGCTCAGAAGAATCGTTGAGTCGCCGCACGCTGTTGCATCGTTGCTGAAGCGCCTCGCATCGCCGGAGAAGAGGATCGACGTCGCATCAGACGCCGCCGCATCACCGGGAAGCGTGTCGCAGGGCCTGTCGCGGCTCAGAAGAATCGTTGAGTTGCCGCACGGCCGTCGGGCGTGCACGCATCGTGTCGCATCAAGAAGAAGACGCCATCTTTGTTTCTTTGCACCGGATCTTCATCGCATCACGGCGTTGCTGGTCGCATCGCCACGAAAGCGCAGTAAGAAACCGACGCATTACCTCCCCACGCCGAGAAGAACCGACGCATCCCCTACGCATCAGTAGGGACCCGACGCATCACCGTTCTTGCGTGTAAGGAACCGACGCATCACCTTCCCTGCAACACTTTCGTTGTATAGCGTTACGCATCCTAAGGTACATTGAACTCAAAGTGTCGCATTTACCATCTTAAGAGAACTGAGCTAATTCTACCATTTTTGAAGTACAGTATTGTGGATTTTTGTCGTTTGTGGTCTTGTGTTAAATCTATATAAAAGATACTTATTTTTAATATACAACTGGTGTGGTGTCCATCTGTAGTGTTGTCACTTGATTACTGTATGTGTTCACAAATGCTTTACACACTGCCTCTGAGATAAGCCTGTCTGCTCGTGCCAAGCTACCAAGGGGGTGAGCAGGGGTTATTTTAGGAGTGTATCCCCCATACCCTGACTAGACGCAAGGGTCCCTATTTGGACAAAGGTACCTACCTCTGCCAACTAGAGACCCCCAAATCTAACAATACCCAACAATGGCCAACACAAGACACAAGGGACAAAGGGACACTATCAGTAGTTAGAGGGAACCGAAACTTCCAGGCCGACACACTGACCAGAGACGCTGAGGCTCCTGCATGCAGTCGCTCCAGCTGACAGTGGTCTAATCATCCCTTGCGGGGTGTTCAACTCGAGACCAGGACGAGGTCCCATACTCTCATTATTCAGGTAATGGGGTTTGACTAAATCCTAGCGGGATTCTTGGCTTCTTTCGCACCTACTCACATGCTAGGTACACTTAAGTACATCTAGACAGGCATCATAGGAGTATGCGCTTTATTTTATAAATGCATTTTATATTCATGTATATGTTCATGACTATTGCAAAATGGTAGAACTGTACTATCCCTTTTTATTCACTGTACTGCTGATCATCTATCTCTGCTACTGTTTAACAGTTGTCACAGCACATATATTTTATACTAGAAGAACAACGGTGCAATAAATTCTTATTGTAAACACGCTCGACTGTTTCTTCTGTGTAACTCTCTGAGACCAAATGAGCAAGCACGAGTGACTGAGCGAAAACTAGTACATTGTTTCCACGAATCTGAGGAATCAGGGTTGTCGTGTTCTCAGGTTGCCAAAAACTAATCTCTCTGATAAAAAGGAGATTCTAGTGGCAATGTGAGCTAGCTAATGCAAAACAGGCTAACATACGCGGTGGGGGTGCACAGAATCAGTCTGCCACCAGGCCCACAGTGTATGTTATCCAAAAGCGCAGGTCCTGCAGGGGTACTATAGGAACTACACTACATGGCGCCACCAACGTTGGTTTGGTACTTATTTAACAGTAGAATCTGAGTTGTTCAGTCGTGCTTATTCTCAGAGACCCCTACTCACAAAAACCAGAGACGTCTGGAGTGGGTGGACACAAACTCCGTCACAGCTGAGTAGGCGAGATATCCTATTTATTGGCTGTTGGTTAATCAAGCTTGAGGGACATTTAGTTCCCAAAATTGTGCAAAACACCTTATCTTAATTTCTTTGGACAGTTATTCCGTGTTCCTAACACAATGACTACCGAAAACTGAGAATTAGACCTGTTGGCACAACTAGGTCAGTCAGATGAGGAAGATGCCAATGCAATACATATTGCACCCAATGTAAGACACACACTCACAGTTAAACTCCTCAAAAATGGTGTACCAGCCAGAGGAGGTGTAGTAATATTCGTGATAGAGGCACACGAAGATTTCCAAACAGAGGTGTTCTATTCATGGGTTACATTCCCAGCAGCAAATGCTATAACACAAACTTTTCATTATTATACACCTGAAGAAGTCCCAGCGGTCTACACTCCGTTTGAGGAGATTGAAATTCCGCTTACCTACCAGGAACATAATTTCTGGTTTAATGGTGCCCTACCCCACTCAAGAAGAAGAGCAAGACTCGGTCCATTAGGAAGACCAGGAGCAACATGGCCGATATTAGCGACCTATGCACCACATCCTGACATTGACACAATGCCAAAAGATGAATTGCTTTTTCAACACAAAGGGTTGATAAAACTTTACAGAAACATGACACAATTCGTCATGAGGACACTTGCGGTCCAACCAACAGTAATTACACCAAATACTGCTCCTACACAGAGCACAGCTGCTAAAATTACTCCACAAACATTACACGCGGTAATGGGTAAAATGCCCACAAAACGTGAACAAATTCCTTTCTGGGTAGCTCAGAAAATAACCCAGTTAGAAGCAGTATTCCCAAATACCACACCATTTGAAAAACACAGAATGTTAACAATCTGCTTGCCCATGGGGATTACACCACAGTTAGAGGATTGTACCTCTTGGGGTAAGGTCTTTGCTGCCATATATACCAGAACTCATGGTATTCCTTCATTAGCAGTGATACCAGATGTATTAAGACAAATTCAAAATGAGTACGGAGCAGAGCCTGCTCTGAACTTGGGAATTAAGTTATTAAATAACTACGACCAGGTATCAGCCATAATACTAGCTAACATTAAAGGGGAAGCAACATCAGTGGCAATCCGCCAACGCCTACGGGAGTTCTCTCCATTAGAACAGGAGAATGAACTACCCAAAATAATTGAAACTGCGTATGCAGAGTTAGGCAGGGATAGTTTGGGGGGGAAAGCTGTAAAACCTCAACTAATGGACAGTCCCGAAAAGGACACTTCTAAGCAGACACCGACTTCTTCTAAAAGAAGTGGGATAATAAAAAACAACAAAAGTATAAAGACAACAGATCTCAGTCCCGAGGTAGGTCTCCTCCACAGGAGCCCTCTGAAAAGAGGTACAACCTTAGGAATAAGGATAATATTAGGAAACCTGACAGGTATCAGGATAATGATACACGTTCCTCTCGTTCGTTTCAGGGCTCGAAGAAAAACTCTGAGAGAGAAGGACGGTCAGAACACAGAGAGGAGCGCACACAGTCCAGAGACAAGCAGCGTGCTCTAGACTTTACTTCCAAAAAAGAAGATAAGCCAAGATCAAAACCTCAATTTAAGAAAAAGAAAGTTGCTGGTCTGAAAATCAGACATGCCCAGAATTCTGAGGACACAACTTCTGAACGGGGAATGGGCTCTGACGATGCTAGACAGTGCGGCAGAAGTAACAATAGCTCGCCAGAACCTGAAGGAATTTCTGGTGACAGTGGACTTGAATGATTATATCACAGTGGAAACACCAGACAAAAGGGTGAGCGTCCACATAAGTTACATGAAATAACACCCCGGATGGAGGGGGACAAGCCCAGGAAAGTAAAAGGTCTCTTTTGGAAGAACGTATCATCTTGATATGACATCCTGTTAGCCCAACAAGATTGGCCGCCAGCATTCGTAATGGAGTGCCCCAGGGGAGAAAGTATAATTTTTCCTGCATTTTCCGACCATGTTCCCGTTCACCTTAAACATACATATGCACGGGAGTGGGCAGTAGCCCAAGCTCCAGCATTGTACAAAAATCACGCTGGGTGGTGTTAGACCTGGGGGTCGCTAGTTGGCTGAGGTAGGTACCTTAGGCCAAGTAGGGACCCTTGCTTCCACGTCAGGGAAAGGAAGGACACCTTCTCAGATAGCCCCCGCTCACCCCCTTGGTAGCTTGGCACGAGCAGCCAGGCTTATCTTCAAGGCAAATGTGTAAAGTATTTGCAACCACGCTCACAGCAACCCAATGATGACACCACAAATGGACTCCACACGAGTTTCATAAAAAACAAGTATAAATTTATATAAAAAGATAAACAATAAGACCACACGATATAAATCCAACATATGTGTATTTGTAATATTCCTCCTGGCCAGTTGTTAGGCCAGCCAGCCCTTGTAAGTTCTGGCGATATTAATGAGCACTTCTAAACGTTCCACTGTAGTCCTAATGCAATGCTATGCAGT
This sequence comes from Calotriton arnoldi, assembly GCA_963921515.1. Lineage (NCBI taxonomy): Eukaryota > Metazoa > Chordata > Amphibia > Caudata > Salamandridae > Calotriton > Calotriton arnoldi. Next base: position 748,568 of record CAWUFW010008775.1, read on the forward strand.
TCGTAATGCTAGAATCAGGCACTTTGCAATGTAAAAATAATGCAGTTCGTAATGCTAGAATCAGGCACTTTGCAATGTAAAAATAATGCAATGCGTAACGCAACAATCAGGTAGTTCGTTATGCAACCTCACGCAATGCGTAATGCAACAATCGGTTATTTTGTTATGCAGAAATAATGCAATGCGTAATACACTAATTAGGTAGTCCGTTATGCAGGAATAATGCAATGCGTAATACACTAATCAGGTAGTTCGTTATGCAGAAATAATGCAATGCGTAATACGACAATCAGGTAGTTTGTTATGCAGAAATAATGCAATGCGTAATACGACAATCAGGTAGTTCGTTATGCAGAAATAATGCAATGTGTAATACGACAATCAGGTAGTTCGTTATGCAGAAATAATATAATGTGTAATACACTCCAGCACCGATCACGGTGCCTTAGGCGGTCTCTCCGCCGCTCGTACTGACTCGCAGTCAGCCTCTGTCAACAGTTGCCCCCACACGGGTATGGTGTAAACAAAAAGTGCAGCTCTGCACTCCGGCCCCGGTACTGCCACTCCTTTGGCAAGTACGGGCCGTGATACGAGCCGAAGCAGAGGCTCGCGCTGCAGGAATGGGAGAGGCGGAGAGCGTCTCCCTCTGAGCCCGCACCCCGTCCCAGGCATTTACACACGTTACCTGGGGGTGCGACCTCGCTCTCCTCTCTTCTTCCCGCGACTTGGGCCTCCGATGCAATCTTTGTGAATTCCGGGCAGTGGGACTCGGGCCCTCCCTTGACGAGGTTGGTTCGAGGTCCCGCTCTGGCAACGGCGGGCTCGGGCCGGCGGCTAAGCTCCTCCGGGGCTGCCGGTCCGGGCCGCTGATACTACGAAGATCTCAGGCTGCAACAGGGCACACGCACACAGCGTCTCTGAGACTCACTTGAGCTTCGGGTGCATGATCACAGGGCACTCCTCACGAAGGTCTCAGGCTGCACGAAGCACATGCACACAGCGTCGCTGAGACTCACTTGAACTCCGGGTGCACGACAACAAGGCAATCCTCACGAAGGTCTCAGGCTGCACAAAGCACACGCACACAGCGTCGCTGAGACTCACTTGGACTCCGGTGCACACGATAACAAGGCAATCCTCACGAAGGTCTCAGGCTGCACAAAGCACACGCACACAGCGTCGCTGAGACTCACTTGGACTACGGTTCACACGATCACAGGACAATCCTCACGAAGGGCTCAGGCTGCAAGAAGCACACGCACACAGCGTCGTTGAGACTCGCTTGGACTCCAGGTGCCCACGATCACAGGGCAATTCTTACGAGGGTCTCAGGCTGCAAAAAGCACACACACACAGCGTCGCTGAGACTCTCCTGGAAACTTTTGTGTTCCTGAGTTTCTGCAACAGGGAGCCAGCTCACCTCGGGCCCTTGGGGACAAGTTACTTCCGGACACAGCACACAGCAAAGTCCTTTCAAGCAGGGGGACACTGCACACAGCAAAGTCCCTTTAGCCTCTTCCTTGGTTAAAGCAGCAAACTGCAGGCCAGCCCCAGAACACACAGCAAGGGTCAGTCCTTTCCTTCAGTCTCTTCAGCTGTTTCTTCCTTGGCAAATGTTCCTTTTGACCACGAAGTAGCTTCAGTCTTGTTCAATCTTGATCAATCCTTTTCTCCAAAGTTCAGGGGCTTCAGCTCTCATAGTTATACCCCTAAATGTCTTTGAAGTCTTTGTGTTCAGGGGGGCACTGACCCCTGTTGAAACCAGTTCTGGGTGCCTCCCTGCCAGTGACACCTTCTTCCTTTGATTAGTGGGGGTCTGGATTCTCAATCACTCAGCAGGAGATGGAACCACTGTTTTATGGCAGCAACCCAGGCCTCTTCACCTCTAGGGGCTACTCCTCCCCCCTACACTCCAGATGCAGGTCAGCCTGTTGCTGTCTCACCTCCTCCCCTGGGTCAAGACATTCCCCAGATCCTATCACTTTCAAATCCAGACAGTAAATCCACAACCAGGCAGAGACACACAGAAATGTTAGAGCACAAAAACCCAGCCACTTCTAAAAGAGCGGCTTCTAAACACACAATGCAAAAACCACCTTCATAAAAAGATGTGTTATTACATTGTGAGTTCAGGCACACTAAACTTCACCTCTCCATCTTAAGCCTTTGGGAAGATAGGCTGGAAAACATATTACACAGCCTCCCCATTCTATCCTATGGGCAAGATGGCCTTTCCACAGTGAAAAACGAAATGGAGATTATTTCACTGTCAGGACATGGTACACACCTTAGTACATGTCCTACCTTTCACATGCACTGCACCCTGCCCAGGGGGTACCTTGGGCCTACCATAGGGGTGTCTGATGTGCATAGAAAGAGAAGGGTAAGGTCTGGCAAGTGGGTGCACTTTGTTAGAACAACATGGCAGTTTAACAAACTGCGCGCAGGCACTGCAGTGGCAGGCCTGAGTTCCCTCTTTAAGGCTACTTGTGTGGGTGGCACAATTAGTGCTGCAGGCCCACTAGTAGCATTTGCATTACTAGCCCTGGCACACATAGTGCACTTTACTAGGGACTTTACTAGTAAGGCAAACATGCCAATCATGGACATCCAATTACCATTACACTTTATACAGGGAGCACTTGCACTTTGACACTGATTAGCAGTGGCAAAGTGCCCAAAGCATCTAAGTTGGCAACACCATGTCAGAAAAAAGGTCTAGGGGGAAAGCAAAAAGTTTAGGGAACTTTAGCCAAAAAGGGCCAAGTCCAACAGGTGGGATGAGGATTCATCCTACCACGTGATCCCGTTAAAAGTTTAACTTAATGCTCAGAGGCAATACCCAATAAAGCAAGAAGCTAAAAAACAGGTCAGGGAGATCTTAGATCAACTTGAATACCAGGGGGTCATTGAAAAATGTACCTCTCCAATGAACAATCCTTTGTTTCCCGTCTCTAAACCCGACAATACATATCGTCTAGTTTTAGATTACAGACATATAAACTCATGCACATAGACATTTGCTGTCCAAAATGCACATAGTGCCGCATTAATGAATAACATTGTGGGGAAAAAATACAAAACAGCACTTGATATCTCAAATGGATTTTTCTGCCAAAATATAGCGCCTGAAAGCAGGTATCTGACCGCATTCTCAGTGTTAGGGTCCCAGCGACAATTTTGTCGACCCCCTCAAGGGTATAAGAATAGCCCCAGGGTATTTTCAGAAAGGGTAAAAGGGTAACAGAGTTACTTCAAAAATTTGATGAAGAAGCGTTGTCATATGTGGTTGATATTTATATAACGGACGACGACTTAGAGAGGCACTTGACCAGGGTAAGCACCATTATTATGGGATTTGCCACTGAGGGCTACAAATGTAACTTTAAAAAATCAAAAATAGCCCACCTCAATGTCCTATTTTTGGGATATGAGCTGTCAAGTGAAGGGAAAAGTCTAGCAGCAAACTTTTTAGAAACATGTGCGCTGCTCCAGCCTCCAAAATCATTAAAATTTTTTACAATCAATACTGGGATTCCTAAATTTCGGCAGAACATACATTTTAGATTACGCACAAAGGGTAAAACCTTTCTACGACTTAATAAAACTTGACTTTTCAGCCAGAAATTGGACACAAGAACATAGTAATATTCTTCGTTCACTCCAGGAAGACATGATAGATTCCAAACACTTGCAAACACGTGTAAACGTACACCACTTGGTGATCCGTATAATTGCGGGTCAATGCGGGTACACTTACTTAACCTTCAATGAAGGAGAAACAGTACCAATCACATACAAATCACAACTGTAGACAAATGCAGAAATGCGTTTCACTTCTACAGAAAAAATCCTGACAGCTTTTCAGACCGCTGTAGCAAGAGAAAGAGCACTGGCACAGGGGAAACGCATTATTGTCATAACCCCGGTACCGGCTTTAGAAGCTGTTACAAAGGCTAGCATTCCAAATGCGAAAGCCTTACATCCAAGATGGATACAATGGGCTAATTCTCTTACTGCAACGGACGTTAAATACAGATTTGATCCAAGTTTAAAAACACAGGCATTCCTGCAATATGAACACGAATATCCTCTACCAAATGAAATCCTGCCTCTCGATCAGTATGAATATATTATTTATACTGACGGATCTGCTCAACCGGCCATAGGAAGTAAGCAGCAATATAGCGCAGCGTGTGCTATCGTTAAAGGTAGCATGCAGGAAGGAAAGTTCTATCCGAGTTGCACAAAAACGCAATCGCTAGGAGACTGCACGGCACAGTTGGCAGAGTCAAAAGCACTGATACTGGCACTGGAAAATACGGATCACGAATTCCCCACACTAATCGTGTGTGATTCGTTTTACTGTGTTCAGTCATATAATGAATACCTATACCATTGGGAGCAAAACGGATTTAAAGATGCGAAACGTGGCACAATTAAGCATAAAATGCTATGGGAACAGGTAGCAGAGTTGAAAAACGAGCTACCAAGGACTCAGGTGATCCATACACTGAGTCATCAACGTGATGGCGTTCACATTGAAGGGAATTCATTGGCTGACGAAGCCGCAAAGGGGGCTGTTCGCATGGTTTCCGTAGCTGCACTCACTCGTTCCAAACGAGAATAGACGGTGAGATTATGGTAGCTGTCATTGCTTCACGCAAAGGCAGCACGGCAGTACCTAAAAAATTTCCACTCAAATACTCCTACAAGTTAGATGCAAGTAACATTCCATATGCTCAGATCCCTGGAGTGGGGGATAGGGTAATACCAAATATGGATCGTAGGCAAGGTTTAATACTCGCAGCACACGAGGGTTTGGGCTCTGCGCACACAGGCATTACAGCGACCATTTCTTTACTGAAACAGCGCTATTGGTGGCCAGGGTTAACAAAGCAAACTAAAGACTATGGGGCATATTATCAAGGAAATGCGATAATTATCGCATTTCCTGCTTAGCGCGACTTTGCACAACGCCGGCTATCGCTGGATTCAATCGCCGAGATATCGCGTTATTATCAACGCATATCTCCATGGCGATAAAAAATCCGGAGATAGCGGCGAAATACGGGTTTATCGCTGGGAATCCAGTGATACATCGGCACCATAAGGGGAATCCTTGTTAATAGGGAGATGTGGATTGAGCCGTACAATCCACCTCCCATGTAATATATAGGCAAGTCAGGATTTTCTTAGTCGTTAATTCCTGGCGATAACCGCGGTTAGCGCGGCTTTTTGTAACGCTACGTGTGTCCTGGGCCGTCTTGTAAATACGGCGAAGGACAGTTAGCGATATTTTCCTTTTAGTTTTGGCAGGGAACGCCTACTTTGCATCTCATTAGAGATGCAATGCGAGGCGTGTGGAATACGGCTGCTAACATGCGCTAATGCATGTTAGCGCCGCATTGGTAATAGGGCGATATTATTATCTACGCTTTTTTGGCTTTTAAAGCCAAAAAAGCGGAGATATGGCCCTTGTTAATATGCCCCTATGTTTTGAATTGCGACATCTGCCAGCAGATGAAAGGCTCCACGGTAGCAAAACCCGCGCAGACGCCATTATTAAAATCAGACAAACGTCTCGCATGTGTGTACTTGGACCACTGCGGCCCCTTACAAACGGACGGGGCTTACAAATATATCATGGTTGCAGTGGATTCCTGCTCGAGATTCCTATGTGTATGGCCTCAGCGCTCAGCTGATGCTCGAACTGTTATCAAAGATTTGTGAGTCTTTATCGGCACATACGCAGTTAGCACGTTACATTCTGACCGCGGCCCTGCGTTTAGCTCTCGGGCTTACAAAGAGGCCATGGAAGGAATGGGCGTAGCATTGCGGTACTCCTCTCCGTATCATCCCGAGGGAAATTCGGTTGTGGAGAGGAAAAACCGGGACTTAAAGCAATCTTTAACAGCTAGGGTATTAGGCAAGGGCGGTAGTTGGGTCAAACACCTTTATGGGGTACAGCGGGCGTTAAACAACCAGCCAAGAAACTCTCTAGGGGGTGTCACTCCATATGAAGTCTGCTTTGGGACACGAATGTGGGTACCTGATCTTGATTGTGAAGGCGCAGTGGCGGATGAAAAACCATTTGATATCCATGATTGTTTGGCTGTTTTACAGGATCTAAATCAATCCAGGACAAAACAAAGCAATGTCCGACTAAAGCAGACCGCCACTGGGGAAGTCAAGGCAGACACGGCAAGACCTGTCTGGATCCCAAAAGTCGGGGATCTGGTCAGAGAGAAAATTGTGGACAAAAAGGGATTTGGACCTTCATACAGAACACCTGTACCAGTCCTTGCAGTACAAGGAACAAGAATTGTACTATTGCCGCCTCTTGCCGGGAAAAAGGAGAAAAGATTTGTCTCAATCGACTTAATCAAACCACTCTATGTGGCCAATAATAAGCAGTAGGCCTCGTGGTCTCCACAATAGCAGACGCCCTCCTCTCGCTACAATCCAAGAAGTTCAAACAGAAAGACTCATCACGTTTGAAGAGCCACCTGTAAGGAATGAAGGACTAAGCAACAATGCCATGGAACTTGTTCCACTTGAACCAGACATTCAAATTCAAAATGAACATCAAATTAAGTCACAAGTTGCAATTAGACCTAATACAGAGGTCTACGTCAACATGCCTCGTCAAGAGCAAAATAACATTTCAACTAATCCCGATGCAATTCCTACAATTGATCGAACTGCTTCTGGCTATTTCATGAACTTTGATACGTTTTCTCTGGATCCAAGCAAGCCGGAAACGACGCCAGCCAAAACACCATTCAAGCAGCAAATAAAGAACTTTCTTCACTTTTAAAAAAAGACATACCTGGTATCGCCTTGGATTGAACTCTGGGTAATTTCTGGGATATTTTTTTTTCTTTTCTGGCTTGGCTTAGTACTAACTTTTACTATGCTTATTAATGGACACTATCTTCAACAAAGCTCCACAGCCCAAAAGGTCAACATACTACTGAAGCCACATCCATCATCACATCGTGAGCAAAGAGACTTGTCATCAGTGAACATTACAGCAGTTCCTATACCGGATGGTATAGTATGGGACAAGGTTGATTTTAACATATTCGGTCCAACCGAACTTTTAAAAATTAATCATTTATTTAAAATTTCATTAAGTGATATCATTACCTCAAGTACATTTTCTGATGATTGGGACTCTGAAACATGTTGTCTGATTTAGAGAAAACTGCTGCATTTGCTAATAATGAAATGTTAGAGGGTTCTTCAGATTATGACACATTGTACTGTTACCAACATTATGGTCATCATTTCCTGCACAAATCCATTTCACCTAGGAATGTTTTTGAGTACCATCAGTGGGAACATTGCCCAACACCACCAAAAAGTAGTTCACAAACGTTTGCACAGAAATTTTCATACTTTTCAGGGTTTAATACCACAGATCCAGCCTCATATTACTACAAGGTTGCACCAACATCAGCACTGAAAATTATGTTGACAAACACTAAACAGATTTACTCTGCTTCCTTTTTGGCCCAATTGTCTGAACAGGGTTTCGACCTATGGAAAGACGAAATTGACTTAAAATCAGTTTGGGGTTCAAGGGACTGGCAAGTCGAGGGTACAGAGGCACTATTTAGAGCATGCCTCATTCCACAGCAGATGATTTTTTTAAATGATACTGTGCAACAGACATCCTGTCTTGGACTAGCCAAGAGCAAGGACCTGAACACCCCTAGGTTTCCAACACCGACATATGGGGAGTGGCAGAATTCAACTACAGAAGAAGGGGCAACAGTGGATGACATCTTAAAGTACAATAGAACAGACCCAAATTGGAAACAGTGGGTGGTGTGGCCCGTACACACGAATAGCTGTCGTAAGCGATTCCTGAACATCACTGAGGGACTCAGTATCCATAGGCCAGACCCACGTTATGTACAGAGAGAACATCCAGGGATAGTGACATCCTATAGTGTTGGGAAGTTGTGCCTCGGTTGGCTAGAAACCTCAACACTTGCAGAAGTGAAACAACACTTATCTTTACTCTCACGTGACATGGATCTTAGGGACTTTTACTAGGACCCAGGAAAACACGTAAAAATGTTTCATATATGCAGGCATTTATGCTGCCTATAATGAAAACTGGAAGATTTCCCAACAAGAGGCCGCAGAGAGAATACGGGAAATAGACCGTATAAACTTAGAAAAAGCTTTAGCTGTGGTAGATAATGGGTTAACAACTTTGTCCTCCAGGATATATTCATTGGGCAACATTGTATCTTCTGCTATCAACATACTGGAACAGGATTTAGCCATATTACAACACGGCCAATTGCAGTTACGTTTTATTATGTTATTAAGTTGGACGCTGCAATCTTTGCGTGCAGGCTTTGTGCCTTGGCGTTTTATAAACAGTACGTCTCTGTTTTCTGAATACAATCTAACAGATACACAGATAGAAATGGCACAAAGGGGAGCTAAATATACAATGCTGCGTATTGAAAAACTGGACAGGCTACCATTCACAGTGGCGGAATCACCATCAACAGAATGGCTAATTCACGGCCATATCACTCTCCCGGTCACGACCTTTCAGTTTCAGTATTGCCTTGAGCAAAGGCAGGCAGGCAGGCAGATATGAAAAATTGGGTAAAGAATACATTAAGGAATCCTGGGAATTACCATATAGATTTTGATGCCGGAGTGGGGATCGTGAAGTGTTTCTGAGTGGTACAAACTGCAAGAACGCTTTAAGCGGCTCTCTCATGTGTCAGGACATTATTTTACATGGAGCTTGTAATGGTTCGGTGGCGAATTTGTCTTGCCACATGAAAGGAACTTTAGCTGCCGTGGTCACACCAGTTTTCGAGGTACTCTCGAATGGGAGTTACTTGATGCTGAATTATCAGGGTTCCTGTGGCATGCTTCCGGGCATCGCCTATCTGGTCACCGTGAACGCCAGGGTTACTTGCTGTATGCAAGTATTGTTTCCCCCAACAAATACAGTCAGGGAGGCGCCTTTGTGGCCTTCGTTAGAGATATCTTTTATAAAATTTGACACTTTGAGCAGAATGAAAGCCATGCTTTTACAGCAAACTGTACCCTTGACCTCCGCTCGAGAGACTTTTGATCTTCAAGTCGCAAGGACCTCGACTGAGATACAGGCACTTATTCGTACAAACTGCCCCTTTCATTTCGTAGAAATGGTGGGTCGTATCTTTAACATGTCTGATACGAGTGGTATTGTACACCTATTTAAGACCATAGGGTCAGGTTTTCTAAGCAGCTTCCAAACAGTCCTTGGAGTTATCCCAAATTTTATACACTCCGTATTTGGAAGCATCTTTGGAGGTTTACCTCTGATACTGCTTTTAATAGCTGGAATCCTGATCGTCATTTTCCTGATACGCAATGGACGGCCCAATCACGAACGAAATGGCGAAAGCTCTTCTGGAACGTAGATACCGTGAGCGCATGGTACAACATCAGGGCGCGCCTCGCCTACGAGAACTGAGTGCTTCTTGGTTCTTATAGTTTAGACCAGTCTGGATGGATTGCATCTTACCTGTTCTTCGATGCCTGTTTTGCGGTGAAGAATGCGTGTTGGACATTTGTCTGACACTCGAGTCGGAGACGCCTGCGGACTTGAACACGAGGCTGGAACCGCTGAGGTCCCACTCTCGGCTGTGTCCCCAGCGTATTCCTATCCTGACGAATGCATTCCTTGAAAACCTGCAGGTGCCTTTTGCTACAACTGAGGTGAGCATCAGCCCAGCCACCACTAGCGCTGACACCAGCACAAGCGCTACAACTAGCACTTCAGGCACTGAGGTATCGACTACAAGACCGGCTGCCGATATGCCAACTATGGGCAGTACTGAATATCATCTGTGCTCCATCGACGTACTGTGTGAAATATTACAATTCCTGTCCCCTACAGCAAGTGACTGTGATGTTGCGTCTCCCAGCCAGGACACTTAATCTTCAATTGGCTCATCGTGTGCTGGGAAAGAATTTGGAGTTTCCTTTTTCATTTCGACTCTGATTAAATTTGGAACTTTTTCCTACTAAATTGACACTATCGTTAGAGAAAGCATGGCCTTCTAAAAACGCTTGTAAGAGTTTTAAATTCTATAAATGAACTCAGCTACACCGTTAGCTTGAGTACAATTTCAAAAACTGACTCTACACATTTTTCCCCTCTTAGAAATGTTTTTATTATGCTTTTAAAATTTTAAAAATGTTTTTATGTGGCTCACTGACAATTATATGCGCTACCACCTAGTATGACTTAGTAGTTTGCTATCATTGTTTATTATTGTTGAGTATTAAGAGGAGTGGGTGTTATGTTTCATATAGATGCCCTAATATAGGAATGGTTTGAGATGCCCTAATATAGGCATAATCTTTCACCTACATTAGTTCCCTATTCTCCACAATAACGCACGTTGAGGGCTGAACCTTATCTAGACTGTGGTTTGGGTACAGAAGGAGGGTTTTTCCCGAACAATGGCCTCCTATACCATCTTCGATGTGCTCATCCAGTATGATTAAATATTCATAAGAGTTCTAGGAAACCAGGCAGGGGCTAGAATCCACCTGCATAAACATCTACGTAAACGGTTCATCCCATACGTCATCTTCATACCCAACAATGGCCAACACAAGACACAAGGGCCAAAGGGACTCTATACTTTTCTGTAGAAATATAGCACCTCTTGCTATCAGTAGTTAGAGGGAACCGAGACTTCCAGGCCGACACACTGACCAGAGACGCTGAGGCTCCTGCATGCAGTCGCTCCAGCTGACAGTGGTCTAAACATCCTTTGCGGGGTGTTCAACTCGAGACCAGGACGAGGTCCCACACTCTCATTATTCAGGTAATGGGGTTTGACTAAATCCTAGCGGGATTCTTGGCTTCTTTCGCACCTACTCACATGCTAGGTACACTTAGGTACATCTAGACAGGCATCGTAGGAGTATGCCCTTTATTTTATAAATGCATTTTATATTCATGTATATGTTCATGACTATTGCAAAATGGTAGAACTGTACTATCCCTTTTTATTCACTGTACTGCTGATCATATATCTCTGCTACTGTTTAACAGTTGTTGCAGCACATATATTTTATACTAGAAGATCAACTGTGCAATAAATTCTTATTTTAAACACGCTCGACTGTTTCTTCTGTGTAACTCTCTGAGACCAAATAAGCAAGCACGAGTGACTGAGCGAAAAGTAGTACATTGTTTCCACGAATCTGAGGAATCAGGGTTGTCATGTTCTGAGGTTGCCAAAAACTAATCTCTCTGATAAAAAGGAGATTCTAGTGGCACTGTGAGCTAGCTAATGCAAAACAGGCTAACATACGCGGTGGGGGTGCACAGAATCAGTCTGCCACCAGGCCCACAGTGTATGTTATCCAAAAGCACAGGTCCTGCAGGGGTTCTATAGGAACTACACTACAATGGGGTGCAGGCATAGGAAGCACAGAAAGAGGCAAGCTGCACAGAGACAGAGCCGAGTCGACGAACAATGAACTCTGCTGGAATTGGCCATTAACAGGTGGCGCTACAAAGCGCGATCAAATAAATCAACATCGAAAGAGAGAATGGTATGCGGAAATCCTTCGGTAACCATCTGTTGAAATATAAACCTGACACAGGGAATACACGACTCGCATAAACCAATGGAAGACAACACCAGTCTCTCTACAAAAGAATCTCCCTACTTTGAGGAGAGGACGTGGCGTTACGAACAGTGCTGCCCACTTTGGAACTGGGGAGCCAAGTTCGAGTCTCGGCGTCGTCTCAACATCTTGGGGCTTATTTACAAGCCCCTTGCGCCACTTTTGCGTCATTTTTAACATGGGAAAAGTGACGTAAGGGTGGCACAAGGGGCTTGTAAATAAGCCCCCTTGTGATTTGGTGCAAATCACTTAATCCCCGCGCCTAAAAAGAGATTCTGACTTTGAGTAACGTAACTGGCGCTCCAAAGCCCGTGGGCACAATTCGTGCTATATAAAACTGCAACAAAAAAATAAATCCTTGCGTGGTCTCTCTGAAGGTGACTCTCGATAACTAATGTTTCAAGGGTACTACAGACTGGACGTTGCTGCCACCTAATGGTCAAGGCTTCATATGAAAGGAATTTATACTGAAAATGTCGTGAGGTGTCCCTTCGCGTGTCAAGGACGCCTGCTTACAGAAGGTATGCCGAGTGTTAGGAAAGTTGTTCTACCACTGCTTATGCTGTATCTGATATGGATGTATGAGGAACTACTGCACATATGCGTCATGTCCTGAGTCTACTGGTACTAGAGATGTTTATACTACAACTGCGTGTACTGTATCTGTTTGGGAAGTAAACAGAAAGGTGGAACTGACTTTGATGCACCAGAGCTGTATGTTTTAAAGGGAAGCTTGTATTTCAGCTTCCCATGTTGTACACATGTTATATCTGATGGAAGATTGCTTTGGTATTATTTGATCTGAACGGATATGAGAGTGAGATCTTGTACCACCCACGCTGTACCTGTTATAAAAGTGTGATACAAAAGAGCACTGCTTGCATCATAGATACCACACCTGAATATCAAGGAGCCAATGCAGTATCTGTTCAGTGGATCAATGAGTAAACTTACAGAGCCAAAATGTTACAGGTTGTGTATGAGGGAAGCTTCCATTGCCTCTGCAGGAGATTTGGTGGTTCTTTTTTCAAGGAAGCTTGCATAGCAGCTGTGGTGTCTTGCAGGTATATGTTACATATGTGAGGAATGCTTGTATTACCACCACTCATATTATCATCTGTTGTGTGTTTGAGGGAAGATGACATTGCTATTGCCTGTGCAGTGCCTCTTCTATGCGAAGGAAGCTTGCAGTGCGGCTGCTAATGCAAGCACATGTTCTTCGGGCGAGGGAAGCTTGCAATTCAGTCTCCCATGATATATCGTGTTGGAGCACGTGCTGTACATGTTCTTTGTGAGGGAAGCTTGCACTGCTTGTGCCCTTGCTGTTCTTGCTGAGAGGAATGTGAGTGAGGCTGGAATGCAGTCGGAGAGAGCGGAATCAAACCAGAATTGCCACTTTTCACCACAAACAGAACCTTCTTGAGTGAATGAGTTTCAGAGCTTTAAGTGGGATGAAAATAGTGTGGGGGTCTCTAAAACGAGTGTGGCTTATGCAGTTATAGCCGTGGCTTAAACACGTAGGCCCATATTTATCAAGGTTTTGTGTCACCCTTGTGCCTTGCAAGGGGGCGCAAGGGCGATGCAAAACCTAAGTGAGATTTATCAAGCCATGCTAGACCACCTTGCGTGGCCCTGCATGGCTTGAAAAATCCAGAGTAACGCAAAGCAGCTTAATACGCTGCCTTGCGTTACTCTGCACCAGGGAGAAATTCCATGGGTGGAGCGTGGGCGTTTCCTTGCATCCGCCCATGAATTTTGGTGCATTCCCAGTTTTACCATTAGTGGTAGACCTGGGAATGCCTCAAAATGCTCTGCCCCCGCCCCCCAGGTGAGGCGTGAGGCGTAATTTGGGAAAATATCTTTATTTCTCCTCGTAGAAAGAAGAAAATGGCACCCAGGATGGTTTTGTGCAGGAAGGTGTCCCTTCCTGCACAAAAACAATCCTGCCTAAAGCGCAGGAACCCTTGCAACATGACACAAGGGTGCCTGCATTGGCGCTAGGTAGCCAAAAGTGCGCCAGCGCTAGGAGAGGACAGGAATGCACCATATAATGGTAAATATAGCACATTCCTGCCCTTTCCCTTTCATGTTGCGCTGCATAAAAAAATTATAATGCTGCCCTGTGCTCTAAATTTCTGTGATTCCCATAGTGTGTAAGCCGACTGGTATTTTGGTGTCTCTCTGAGCTTTCTTTTATTGTATCTAGATATATAACACAACAACTAACATACACCTAACACCATCCAGGGCTGTTGGCTTTGTCCGTTGTTGTCTGTGTGCACTCTAGAGAGAAGTCAAGGATTGGATAACCATGTATTCTGAACACCTTTTTGACACACTGACAGGCACAATGAGAAACTTACACTGCCTTCAGCCTCAATTCCAGAGCTCTCAGTCGCGGCTGTATTAAATACCTGGAGGTGACTCAGTTCAGAGTATGCACAATACAAGAGTAATATGCTGCATTAAAAAAAATACAAAAACACAACATCCTGGGAATACCTAACACTATAATGGAGTGCAAGATTCAGTAAAACGTGAAATATAAACAGGACTTAGGGCCCGATTTAGATCTTGGCAGTACTACATTCGTCCCACCACTGCGGTGGTTCCAAGTACTCCATCGAGCTGACGGCAGTCTGCCCGCCGTATTTAGATGTTGTGGCAATAGACAGGTTCCTTTCGCAGTGGCGGTCTTCTCTGCTGGCTAACAGTTCTCCGTCGCCGTCAGGCTGACAGGCTTGCGCTGAGCCGATGTAGATGTTCCCGTTGTGCTGGTGATGTCCTGGTGGCAGAGTTCTGATGGAGTGAGGTCATGGTGGTATGGAGACAGGTAAGTACTAGTCATCATGTTCTCACTCCACATATATGTTGTGATTCTGTAAATATATTTATATGTAGGTAATGTGGAATGCCCATTTTATTTTACATATGACATTGCACACCAACAACATACACACACTGTTGAATGTACACCCACAGATTCTGGTGACAACTGGGTGGCTTAGCATCGTGATGAAGTAGTAGCAGGACAGGGAGGACCTGGACGATGGGGTACAAGATGGAAATAGAAGTGGGAACCCTAAAACTGGTAAGTTTTAACCTCTTTTCCTTCGATTCTGCTAATTCGAGTTTGGAGGTGATCCCGCCAGAGTTGCCTCAATGGTAAGGCACTTTGTAATCAGTTCGGCGGTCTTCTTGACAGGACTCCCACCAACAGCCGCTTTTGCCTATAACGCCGTTGATGCAGCGAAAAACATTCCTGGCAGAGTCGGTGGGACTCAGGCGGTCTTTCGTCCATAGACCGACAACATCTAAATACGGCGGGCGGACCGCCAAGTCGGTGGGCAGGGAGACTATCGAAAAAGTGACGGCGTGACCAAATGCGCCAAAATCTAAATCAGGCCCTAAATTACAGACATGGATTACCTGAACATTTATAACATTAAGTGTTCAGAAATCATCTGTGTTTTTCCCATTAAAATAAAGAACATGAATATAGGGCACGATAGGGACCTGTTTCAATGTCCGTTCTAAAATACTACCGCGTCTGAGACCTGGAGGGACCTGGCCTACTTAAAGCCCTGATGATGTTTCAGTTGCACGCACTCGAATCTCCTAAGCCAGGCTTCTCTTCTGTCTTCTACAGGTTTCCAAAAAAAGCCATGCTTACCTCTGTTGATGGGTAGTGTCGGATTTGCCAGCCATGCTTCCAGTAGGCTTGAATGCTGTCATTGGTATAAACTGCAAGAAATAAAATTCAAGTCAGTTCTGGGCACTGCTTTTGGGAACACCTTCTAGGTTTAGACTTGTATCCTTGGTGCAATCGCAGCACAGGGTCGCTGTAGAAATAAGGGGAGGTAAACAGTACCAGCAGAGAGCACCGTATTGCAGTTGGGGGTGGGGGAGCGTGGGGGCATTGATGGAGGCGAAGCCTTTTACTGGAACAGCAATAATTGTTGAACAGTTCCTTTCACTACATAAATAGACATTTTCTAGGGCCCTATCGGGGAAATGAAGGTCACACATGGGAAAGCCTTGTTCTGCAGGCAGTGCTGTGCATGCCAAGCGCAATCAATTGTAACAGAGTAAATATGAGAGAAAAGTTTACGGTAAAACCAATGGTCAAAGTGAGCAGGGCCTGAGGGGCACGACGTTCCCATACTTTGTTCATTTAAGAAAAACAGTTCCCCTACTTTCTATGAAAAGGCAACTGTCCCGGGACGGTTAATTCCGAGAGTTGAAATGCTTCAACTAAAGTGTAAGGCAGGGAGTCACCTGTGCTGTGAAATGAGGGAGGGGCAGACAGCTAAACAAGCCTTCTTGTCAGGGTGCCTGCTAGCCTGAAAGAAATGTAAAGGGTGCTTGGAAGCTGGTATTGGCTTTAATTGATGGAATCACTTGAAGCTTCCTGATAACACAGATTTTTGTTTTTGAGTGGTATTGCAAGGGAGTCCCCAGCTGAGCTGTTAAGTGTGTGCCTTGAAAGAACAGTTCTAAAAATAACTGCACTAGCACAGTCTGGGTATTAATAAAATCTATATTTTGGAAGCTCTTTTTTTATCTTAAACCTTTTTGCGCAATTTATAGCAGCCTATCCTGTACTGTATGTAATGCAATTTTAAAATAATGACTTACATATTCACAGTGCTTTATGTCACAGACTGGGACCTCGTAGCACTAAACCTACACAACTCACTATTCTCCACTGCATCAACCAGGGTTCAATTCTGTGGCTTTCTGGTTACAGACACGAACCTCTGCAGTGCACTAACTAATAGAGGTTTCATAATGTCCAATACTGCATTTCTCACTAATTAACTTAACTTGCATTCATTTTTCCTTTAAGCTGTTGGTCATTGTATATGTAGTTACCTGAAGGTGAAAGACCGAAAAAATATACTGAATATTTTTTTTTTTAGCCACAACTTTGCCCCGTCCCATGCTCACTCATGCCACCCCCATTTGCGCACAAAATCAGTGTTCCCATACATTTTTCAATGTACTTCGAGCACTGGGTAAAACCTACAGTAGGAAACAGTGATTGATGAACTACAGTAAAGAGAGCAGATTGGGAGAAAGCAAGAAAAGTGGTGACAGAGACAGCAGTGACGTGAGTGATCTTATGTTGTGCCTAGAGTCAAATACAGCACTTCCAGCAGCGTGTAAAATGAGCAGAAAATGAAAAAACATAGGGACATAAGTACAAGGGGATAACACCACCAGAATGTCGCTTTTATCGACTTTCTGGTGCGTTATCTCCTTCTCCATATTTATAAAGCGGCATTAAGCCACTTTTTGTGGCTTAACTCCACCTTGTAAATATGGCCCCTTGACATGCATCATTTAGCGTGAAAGGGCCGTGCAATGGGCATTGCTGTGTGAGTTCCACCACAACACCCATTGCCTTTTGATTCTGCCCCAGATTAACAAGGAGGCGTGAATCTGTGGCAGCGCCAAAAACTAACGCCATGCAAGAGCACGGGTTAGAATGGCGCACACAGAGAAATGCTTTTATTTCTCCTTGTTTTTGCTTTTTCTATGTGTTCTGCATTCTGCAGCACACATAGAAAGAGCAAAAAGCATTAATGATTGTTTATATGTAAGAAGGTGTTCCTTCCTGCACATATACAATCATTGAATAATGACGCTTTGCTACTTCTGTGTGCTGCACAATGCAGCACATATAGAAGTAACAAAGAGCCATTATGGGCTGTTTATGTGCAGGAAGGCACACCTTTATACACATAAACAATCTTTCCCTGCAATGCAGGCACCCTTGCACTATGGTGCAAGGGTGACTGAGTTGGTGCTCGGCAGCTACATTTTGCGCTAGGGAAAATGCAGGGGTGCACCGTATTGTAGTAAGTACGGCGCATCCCTGTGTTTTAAAAATGTCAAAGGGTGGCACTGCCAAATTTGGCGTAGCTCTGTGCGCCAACATTTTTTAGAAAATGTGCCTCTTACTTTCACAGAGGTTCTGTGATATTCTTTGTATCTCTCCAGCTCACAACTGGAAAAGGCTTTTATTTTGTGACAGAATCAGAAACAGTTTATTGCACTATGAAAATTATAACTGATCTAGCCAATTTCACCCGTGCTTACCAGGGTTGACATGGGCGAAATAATTACACTTTCAATATTCATGTAATTCTTGAATTTTGCCGTATGTAAAATTCAAGACATTTCTGGGAATTTCACAATATGCAGTTCCACGTAATTTGTGCCCGCTGAAGACTTGTTTGTGCGTATCGGGTCCCACAGCGAGACATTTTGTGCTTGAACCAGTCTTCTCGTATTTCTCGACGTTTTTTTTTTTCTTCTTCACAAAGTGGGAGCTTGAGTGAAAAAAAGTCAATTGTGATACCTGCAAACAACATTTCACTATAAAATATTATTTTTACTTATTTTTACAAAGTTTTTATGGAATTTCACTATTTCTTTTCTTTTTTTTTTAACAAAAAAAACTGGAAAAGAAGATAAAATGATGTACACCCCCACTGAATCCTTTCTGTTCACTGAGTACCTCGGGGCAGATTTACAACCACCTGCGCCACCAGTATGTCACTTTTTGTGACGTACTGGAGGCGCATTTCACTTCTCCATAATTACAAGGAGAGGAAAAGCCACCCTGCGTGACTTTTCCTCTCCTTGTAAATATGGCCCCTTCACACGCAGCACTTTGCATGGAAGGGGCGTTCCATGGGTGTTGCTGTGGGTGTTCCCACGCAACACCCATGGAATGAGACACATTTCCAGATTTACGAGGAATCGTAAATCTGGAAATGCGTGTCAATGCTACGCCTCAAATGTTTTCATTTCTCCTCATTTTTTCCTCTTTCAAAGCGTGCTGCATTCTACAGCACGCATTGAAAGAGGAAAATGCCTGTAGTGATTGTTTTTGTGCAGGAAAGTGCCCCTTCCTGCACAAAAACAATCTCCCCACGACGCAGGCATCCTTGCACCATGGTGCAAGGGTGCCTGGGCCGGCGCATGGCTGCAGTTTGTGCGTCAGCGCAGGGGAGCGCACAGGAATGCGACATATTATTGTAAATATGTCGCATTCCTGTGCTTCGGAAGTGCCGCAGCGTGGCGCAGCCAAAGGGCTTGCGTTGCCGCGCTGCGGCACTTCCTTGTAGATCTGGCCCCCCTCTTTACCTGGGTAATTGAAAGCGACCTGTAGGAAGAAAGCCATGCATGAAACTTTATGGGGAATGATTGTCTGCTATATGTTAATGTCTAGCCACAAGGTGGCGCAAATACCTAAACATTGGAAATGTGAGCAGGAAAAGGGAGCGAGACGCGTCAGGCTACTGAAGAGACAGGGCGAGTAAATTGTGGAGAAAGAGAGAGAGCGAGAGAGAGAAAGAATGGGAGACAGATGCACAAGATGAGGGGTTACGTACTGAAAATGATCGGAGTAAATGTGCAAGGGAATGAAAACGTATACACTGAAGAGGCTACATGCAATTTTCATTTTGCAAGCTTCCAATCTGCCACGAGGTGGCAGCATTTCGTAATGATTTAAAACGACAATGCCCAATCATTGTGAGTGATGGACAGAATATAGAAGAGCGCATCAGAGGAAGGCAATACAATAGAGAGCAAGGGAGTGGGGGACTGAGGCAATGGAATGTGATGAACAAGAGTGGTAGGAAGGAGAAGATGCTAGTGATGAACAAGGGATGAGAGTGTTGCGACCGGTAGGGTAAGGGTGGTTTTACCTGATGTGAACGTTGATCTCATCAGCATTTGTAGTTATGTCCTCCTTAGTTTCACTCTCGGGTTGACAGGCAAACCTTTTGTAAAACAATAGATGAAGGAGTTGACCAAAAGTACACCATTACTGTATGTATGTTGGTGACATGAGGTCTCCAATAAAAGCTACTGCTCTCTGTAAGCGAGGCCTAAAAAATGTTTAGAGCCTGAGGTGAAAGCAGGACTTTTCTACCAGATATGGGCACAGGCCACATCCCACACTTTATTAGTTGCTGTCACCTGCAAATGTTGTTGTAAATTCCTTTTGGCGTGTCCCTTGTTTTTCTGACTGCTGGTGATTCATAGCATAACAGACTGTGGGGCATATTTACAAGACAATGGAGCAGCGCGGTGCCACAAGCTATTTTGCTGCGCCGAGTGGTGTTATTGTCTAAGTGCAGCAATGCGCCGTATTTACAAGAATACAGCGCATTCCTGTACTCACCCCTATGATGGTTCACAAACAGTATCCATGCGCCAACGCAGACACCATTGCATTACAGGGATGATTGTTGCTGTGCAAGAAGGGACACCTTCCTTCACAAAAACAATCATGATGGCATTTTGCTCCTACTACCTGTGCTGCAGAATGCAGCACACATAGAAAGAGCAAAAGATTATGGAGAAATAAAAGTATTTCTATTCGTTGCTCCACCCATACGCCTCCCCTGAGCAATCTACATCATTTTGTAAACTTTTTTTGTTCTATGCCAGAATTCCACCCACTAGGCCAGACTGGTCAAGTCAGAGGGCAGTGAAAACACTACAAAATGATGGGAGGAGGATGAAGAAGTTCATGTTACCTATAAGTGAGGAAGTAAAAAGGTGGGAGCATCCCCCCAAATGCAGACTAATGGCCTAATGTTCCGACTTGGTGCATTTGTGTGTGTCATGACCTGAAAGTAGTTTCAGTTGATCTGAGCGTTACAAAGTTGGCAGTGACTAAAATAAAAATCTGTATGAATGGCAGCACATTGCCTCCTCCAATGGCTGGTGTGTTCATCTCCAACATCAATCACAAGCAACACACCATATTCTTTGTCACTAAGAACACGGTGGCACAATTCTCAACAATATGTCTGCAGAGACACTGCAACTCATCATTTTGCTTTTGGCGTCCAGTCTTGTTCACTGGAAGACATGCTGGGTGACTTTAAATACCTTTTTCAGGGAACTGGATACCTGAAAGGGAGTAGCATTAAGATGCACATTAACCCTTTGGTTCAAATGGAAGACTTGTGCCACAGACACATTCCTTTCCATATGCTGTCTGGTCCAGGTAGACCTTGATAAGCTGAAGAGGGCTGCAATTATTGAAATGGTACAGGGCACCACTCCTTGGGCCTCACCATAAGTCATTGATCTAAAACCAAAGCAGAAGTAGGACATCAGTATCGGTGTAGACATGTGAATGTCCAACAAAGCAGTCAAGAGATAGAGGCATGTTACTCTCACAGTGGACAATCTGGTGGCAGAAGTGAATGGGTCCCATTGGTCTTTTAAAATTCATCTGAATGCCTGATATCACCAACTGCTTCTTGAAAAGTCCTGCAGATTAATCACTACATTCTCTGTTCCCAGGCTAATCACATGTCACAAATGTCTAAATTTTGGTATTGCCAACCCTGCTGACAAGTTTCAGAATTATGTATATGAGATATTGTCTTGGCTACCTGGTGTGGTCAGCATCAGTGATGATAGGTTAGTACATGCATCAAGATAAAACAATTATGTGTATTTGAGCAATGAGTTGTACTAAAGAGGATTTGTGACGGTGGGCTGATACTTCACCGCACCAACTGAGAATTTCTGAAGTCAGACATTGTGTTTGTTGGGTAGATTTATTGGTGGTGGGAGCAATGTCTGACCTGAAGAAGGCCAGATGTTAGATCTACCCAATATGTACCAGAAGTACAGGAATGGTCCCGTATTGGGGATATTTTAATCATAACCTTACATCACTGACAAAACCAAAGAGAGAACTGTTGAAGGCTGATGCTATGTGGGAATGTATGGAAGATCAAATAGCTGCATTTCAGAACAAGAAGATGCTCTTATGACCCCCAAATATTTTCAGACCTTAGGAAGAAATTTGAGGTGGTTGTATGTGCCAGTCCAACAGGTGGGGTCGTAATCATTCCTGCCCCTGCAGTTATACTTTCTTTGGTCTCACCCATGTGTCAGATCACTTTTGTAATAAAAGGACATAGATGACTGACTCAAGCTCTTTCGTATAAATAGCAGGCAAGTTGTTCTTTTTCAATACATCTGGGGCTGCTTTTGCTATCTTTAAAAATGGACTGAAAAGAGGGCATGGAGAAAATGAAGGCGGGGTGAGAATGAGGTGGCAAGGACGGTGGTACAAGGAGACACCTGAGCAGGGGCACTAAATGAAGAGGTCATAGGAGAGGAAGTGGGAAGATGAAGAAGAGAGAGAAAGTGAGAAGGCTGGGTGGGAGCAGCCATATTGGAAGGTAAGAGATGGAGGTACATTAGAAGGAGAAAGAGAGGGAAATAATTAGTCGGAGTCAGTGCGGCCATAGAAGAAGGAGAAAGCAATGTGAATGAGAGGAAGTATGAAAAAGAGCAGAGAAACATGAAAACAGAAGAAAAAGTATCCTTTTGGAATGCCACTCACCTACAGATTCCACGGCAAAACTGTACAGGATTTTGGGAAACCCCCTCAACTGATGTCCCTGGAGGTTCACAAGCATGATGGTTTCTGTGGAACAAAAAAAGGGGTTCTGTTCATTTGAATCCAGGAGAGCCTTATTTGTAACTGACCCTCTCCTCTAGGCTAAATCTCTGCAGAAGGATTGGAGTGGATGGGAAGAAATGTTCATTTACCTTTCAGAGTAAGTGTTGTTCTTATAGTTCATAGTTTTCCACATATCAGCAGTTTATGTGAATATTGCCACTTGATAGCAGGCCCAACCACTCCTTATTTTTGTGTGAGGATGAGTGGGAGTGTCAATGGAGTGTCAATGGAGACCAGATCTCAAGTTGGCGTGCAGCTGTGGCAGTGAGGCGCACCATCAGGGGAGTGGCTGATTGGGTGTCTGAAGTGATAATGCTCTAGTCTCTTAGTTGACTATTTCTTTGAGAACTGTTGAGTTTTCACTTGAACCATCCTCCCCTTCTTCCCCACGTCCCAATGTCATCTGGGAACCCTATGTCATCTGAGGGGCTGTAGCTGTGAAGGACCTTCTGCGTAGGAAGGACAGTACCTTTAGGAACCCAAAAATTGAACAGACCAGCTCTAGGCTGGCTCAAGCTACCAGTGGGCAGGTTCTCCGGCTGCCTCCTATTTCTGAAGCATATGTGGAGCATTGAAGATGAGGAATCGTTGTTGACAACTGAAGGCCCTGGACTACTGCACAACAGTATGTGGTGCTTGGGATACCTAAACATTCATCACTAACGGGATTCTGACCCAGTCTGTGAGAAGGGGCACAGTTTGCGCTGTTTTTCATGTCAGGGGGTGAGCTGTAGCCCAGACCCGGTGCATGGATGCCAAGCAAAGCTTCCCAGCATGGCATTCAACGCCTGGCCAAGCTCTTGGTGAAGGAGGGGTACTCTCACTCCGGCTCACATGATCCTGTCTTTACCTCCCAGATTGCTGCGAGGGTGTGGTGATTTGACCTCTAGGATATGATTGGGAGGATGGAGGTGCCAGAGTCTAGAGTGAGATGAGAAGACATCTCTGGAGAGTAGTGCCTGAGTTCAGGTGATTGAGAACTAATGGGGCTGTATGGAAGTGAGAAAATGAATGTTCCACTGAAAACACACGCTCTGTTTATGGGATTCAGCTATCAGGATGGCTGTGGTTTCCTTTTCTAAGACCTAGCTGAATTAAGTCTCTCCATGTTACCAGACAGATGGCTCTTGTGAATCCCCTCTTTATCTGGGAAATGTTAATAAAGACCAGAGTATTGCAATCAACCAGTAGTATGTGACTTTTTATTCTGAGTTATGAACTGGGTTCCTGGTCAAAGGGAACACCAGGTGAAGATACAGGGAACATGGTATGGTGTGTTGTTCTCTTGCACAAGAAAACACATGTACAGAGTGAACTTAAAAAGACACACACACACATTTCACACTCTGCCAATGACTGAGGATGTTAGCACTCTTCGTTTATGAGGTACTGTAGGAATATGGCTTTATATATAGTGGACCACCAAGAGGTACACTGCGTAAAGAGTCCAGGCAAACCTCAAAGGAATTACAGAGGCACAAATGACACCCCAAATTCTCTCTTTTGAGGTAGTGTGGGCGAGCAGTTAGGCATATCAGAGGGTAGTGCTAAGCATTTATTGCACACACAAAGGCAGTAAGTGAGACCACACTCAATAAAGAAATCTGACACCAATGTAGAAAAATAATACATACTTTGTATGAATTTAAATACCAAGATCATTGGAATCAGGTAAGTACTTTTCGAGATATGAATTTGTACAGTTTTTAAAAATGGATACTGCAATTTCTGAAGCAGTAATGTTATCTTGTGGAGGAAAGACATACACTGCATACAGGTACTTCACAACGACTTACGGGACCAATCTCCTGGAATTAAGGTAAGTAAGGCACAAGGCCCAAGGCAGCACCAACAGGTCACCTCGAGCGGCACTATGAAGGCCGGGTGCAGAGGTGTTTTTCAGCTTCGGGTGCCCAATGTTATCCTATGGGGGAAAAACATGTACTGCATTTGGGCACTTCACAGCGACTTACAGGACCAATCTCCAGGACTTAAGGTAAGAATGGGGCAAGGTCCAAGGCAGCACCAACAGGTCACCTCGAGCTGCACTGGGTCGACCAGGTGCAGAGGTGCTTTTCAGCATCGGTTGCCCAATGTTATCCTATGGGGGAAATACGTGTACTGCATTCGGGCACTTCACAGAGACTTACGGGACCAATCTCCTGGACTTGAGGTGAGTATGGGGCAATGTCCAAGGCCACACCAACATATCACCTTGGGAAGCTCTGGAGCGTCCAGGTGCAGAGGTGTGTTACGGTGTTGGGTGTCCCATTCACTTTAATGGGGAACAGTCCGGTTGCAAAGAAGCTGCAAGCTGGGACTGAGAGACCAGTCAGGCTGAACCAGCAAGGGGACTCAGGTCTTACAATGCTCGGGGAGTGGGGACACCTTTGGTACTCTTCTTCTTGGGCCAAGGCGGCTGGGTTCAGAGGTGTTCTGAGGCATTGGGTTTTGGTCACCAGAGACATTCGTGGTAGAGGGGGACCTGCACAATGAGGCTGCAGGTGTCATCGGTGAGTCTACTGTGAGTAAACCCAAGGTGCACCTTGTATCTGGAGTGTCGGGGGACCACGTTGGCAGTGTTGGCCCACTTCAACTCGGGCTAGGGGGCACGGGTGCAGAGGTGCTTTCTGGAGTCGGGTTTTCGGCTCCACTCTGCCACAGGAGATCCTGGGTCTTTGTTGAAGGCAAACAGTCCTCCCAGGATTTAGGAGGCACAGCAGCACAGGACGAGACAACTTTAGCGCAATCTGGTGGGAACAGCATACAGGCCGGCAGGGTTGGCGTCAAGTCAGTTGCTTTTCCATAGTCCTTGCTTCTCATGGCTCTTCGGTGTCCTTTTTCTTCTTAGGTCGGCAGTAATCTGATTTCCTGATGCCATGGGCTCACCTAAATACTAGATTTAGGGGTTTTAGGGGAATGTAGGGTACTTGCCATGGGCTACTTACCCCTGGGGTCACTTCTCCCCCTATATGACCGCTTCCTATGGGAAGTGGGAATAACCCTGTCCCAGAGTTCCTAATTCTGCTATCACCAAGGTGGCAGACTTTTACATTTTGTATCCACATCAGGTAGCCCACCTTAGGGGTCGACCTAGCCTGAGAGTGGACAAGCCTCTCTGCCTACTCATTTTTCCGCCTATTCTGGTGCCAAGTGGTCCCTGGTCAGGGGGTTGGCATCCCCTCACCTCTGAGGGAAGTCAGATTCCCATACGAAAGGCGGTGGGCTCTTTGAAGCTCCCTGCCTTGGAATACTAATTTACCAGCCTTCCTGGAGGAGTATAAAACACCTCCCTCCAGAGCAGCCATTGTTCATGACTCCTGAGAGTGTGGACTCGCACCCCATGCAGATATGTCCTCACATAAAATATAATGCACCCTGCCTTAGGGCTCAAAGGCTGCTGTAGGGGTGACTCACATATATTAGATGCAGTGACTTTGGCATGGCACACAGGAGTGTGTCATGTCATGTTTTCACTCATGGTTTGCACTAAGTCACCCCAGCCTGCAATGGCAATCTGCGTGGAATTTGTGTGTGGGTCTCTTAGGGTGGCATGAGATATACTGCAGCCCTTTGGGACCCTCTATAGCACTCATGCCCTAGGTACCTGGGGTACCATTTACTGGGGACTTACAGGGGTGCTAAAGCCCTTAGCCGATTGTAACTCAATTAGACATCACCTTATTTTGGGGAAGGAGTATTGGCACTGAGATCTGGTTAGCAGGCCTCAGTGCACTGTCAGAGTCAAAAATCAACATCTAGCAGCTGAAAAGGGGGCAAAAAGTAGGGGGAGGACTGCAACAAAAGCCCACTTTCCTACACACCTCCCCTCTCCAGCCAGTAGGCCAGGAGACTCAGCCACAACCTGGGAGAGTCTACCTCGCCTGACTAGGAAGAGAGTAAGGGAACAGGCTGCATTGATACAGGGCCTACTCTGCCTCACAACCTTCTGTCCAGGTCAATGCATCTGGGCAGCTGAGCTAGTCCAACATTCACAGGACCCATTTTAAATTGCACTATCTGTTTGACTTTTCTTCTTTTCCTTGGGGATAGAAGTAGCTACCTCTGCTAACTCCATCTTAGCCGGCAACCCCAGCTTACCCAAAGAGGTTATCCACAACTGGATTAACCCCACCATGACTAGCAGGGTCAGAGGGCATACCTTGCTTTTCGATATGGGGTTAGTCCACATGCCAAGGACAATGCAGCCATAAAGGCTAACACCCAGCATAGGCTGCTGACAACTGTCAGCACTCAGAACCACAACTTTAGCTCTCCACTGACAGGTGGATGGGCTAACAAATAGGTTTCTTTGGGTTCAGGGGGTCTTGCTGCTGTTTTGGAGTGGGCAGCTACTACCTCTTGTAGTAGACACCCTCATTCCACTCTCTCGTCTGTCAGCTGTGGTGCCACATTGTCCTGCTGAACAGTTGCCTGCCTAGTCAGGACTTCTTGTAGGGGAGGTAGGGCCTCACCAGTGCCAATGGTAGAGTCCTCTCCAGCAGGAGCAGGAATGCCTTGGCTCACTGGAACTTTCGCTAAACGTTGCCCTTCTTTCCTACACATTTTCCTTCTTCTCTTTCTTTGGGGCCTACTAGTACTAACAGTAGGTCAGCACCTCCAGAAATATTGGGAGAGGACTGTCACTGGACCAGTAGCTCTTTTGGGCTCAGACCAACCTCTGGGAGGTCATTTTCAAGTAGACAATCAAGGGGGAGGTCTGAACTGACTACCACCCTCTTCCAACTAAGAGACCCAGCTGTCTTTAGGGGCACTAAAGCCATAGGCCTAAGAGTCACCTCGCCTGGGACAGCCCTTACTTTGGTAGTCTCTCCTGGTAAATACTGGTTCCTGTATACCAGCCAGTATACCAGCCTGTCATGCACAATGGTGTGACTGGCACAGGTATCCCTCAGGGCAGTGATTGTAATTCCATTTACCTCTATGGGATGGAAGTGCCTACTTCCCTCTGGCATCACCAACTCACCTTCTGGCCCAGTTTCCCAGTTTAAAGCTACAAGTATTTCCTCATGTGAGGAGTAATTCTCAAAGGCTACACTGCCAAACTCAGTGCCTACCTTTTTCTTGGGACAAGCTGAGTCCCCTCTGTAGTGGCAACCTGCTGACAATCAAAGCAGAGCTGCAGTCCATGAATTTTGTTTTAGCTTAAGGTCCCCACTACTCTGTTTACCACTACAGATGGGGTGGGATGTACTATCCATCTTTTTATGGGCCTGAGTCTCTAAAGGTGTGTCTTTGGAGGACTTACCACCTCCTTCCTTCTGTGGGCCTGAACCCCCTTTCTTGGAATCTCACCCCTGATGCTTTTTGGGAATCCAACACTAGAGTGCTTCAAATCCCTATCACCTTATCTTCCAAATTCTTATAGTTGGGGATAATGGAGGAGGAAGGCTTCCTAAAAAGTGCTAGGGCACTACTTGACTCGGGTTCTCTATTATCAAAATGTGCCGCTGCAAAACACTGGACATATCTAACGGCACGATCAGCTGGAGAATGGCTTTAAGGGGTGGATACAAGCGCTATTATGCAGAGGTAGGTATACCTAGCGAGGGGTTGACTCCACAAACTCAAGATATGGGACCCTTGGACACCTCATTTTGGTCTATGTACTTGAATCACATATTTACTATGTTTGGAACAAGACCAGCATGTATACTGTAATAGAAATGTTTACTTATTTATCTATGTTCTTGAGAATGTGGAAGTGCCTTATATTACATTCTGGACCAGTTGGTATATTGTTTAATATGGAAATATCAATAAAAAAGACTTACATAAAAAAGAAAACAAAGTGGTTGTTCTTCAAGATGGCACCCATTTAACCACCGATATGTGTACACATGTCCCTTAGAATCTTTTATCACCTTGCCAAAGATTTCAATTTTTATAGGTATGCATTTTGATGATTTCCACAATTTATGTCATTATGTTCCACTGCTTTGTTTTTCCTTAAAGATGTATTATTGATTATGCTTGCTTCTTAGGATTTTCAAACAATATATTTAAAAATTGCCCCCCCAGCCCCCCCCGGCAAAGGTGCCCACGTGATCTGAAACCCATTGGGACAATGGGAAATGTGTTAAAAGAAAGCTCAAATTAACAAATTGAAGACAGCATAAGAGTAAATGAATATGCTAACCCAAATCCTGCCATTATGATGAATTTGTATTTGAATTAAATGACATGCAATTTTAATGAATCAAAGGAAAAATGTCATTTACATTGAATTGCAAATAGAAGAAAGTATAAGGTTCTCAGTGACAAGAGATGCAAAGGAAAAAATGATTTTGCCTATTGAAGGTTGTCGATGAAGGAACTCTCTTCGAGAGAATGTAGTTTAAAGCTTGTCGGAGAGTACATGTTAAGTTTACTTTGTTGTATATAGGATACACTACAAACTAAATTTCTTCTCGGGGCTGATGCAACAGGAAGCAAGTAGCAGGAGTCTTAGTACAGCATTACTAACTGATCACAAGATAATAAAGGCAAAGAATTGCTGAGCTAGCAACAAAGAGCTGGTAAGATTTAACAGTCAGATAACAAGAGCAGGGAGGGCGACTCTGAAAGGGTAGGAGTCAAAAGGTCAGATGGAGGTGAGAGGGTTGAGTTTTGAGGGTTGCTCCTAAGGGCATCAATGTTGGGGTTTGTACATTATTAGGGGGAGCTCATTCCTCAGTCATGGGGGAGAGCAATGGAGAAGAGGCTCCCTTCACATACTTTTCGCTTGCTTTTATGGATGTTGAGAAGGCTTATTGAGAGCAGACAAGAAGGTATGAGATGCATTGTATCATGCAATCTTACTTTGTAGGCCTTTGAAGATGGTGACAATGAGGCAGGCAGAGTACTCTGAAGTGTATTATGGCCTTAAATGGTAAACAGTAGAATGTTCTAAGATGTGTTGTGACTGGGTGTATTTTCTTCAGGCCGAGGATGAACACGGCCACTTTGCTTGATATTCTCTGTATTCTGTGGATGTGGTTGTCACGTAGGCTTGAATGAATAGTATTGACATAGGGCAGTGTTTGGTTAGGGCACATATGACGATAGGACAGTATTGAGGGGAATAAATGGAATCATTGAGCTTGAGCTGGTAGTGGCGCCAATTAGTGTCTGCTGCTATCTGTGTGGAGAGCTGAGGTGGGCAATCGAGATTACTCCATTTTCTAACCACATACTCTGCAAGAGGTGCTTAGAGGGTAGAATTAGGACCAGAACTTCAGTCCATCATGCTGAGGCAGTTCTGTCCCATTCATGACTCCTGCCTTTCAGGCCTTCAGATATATATATCAAAATTTGATGCTGGAGTATGTGACTCACAAAAAACTTTGGTTGTTGTCCATGTATTAATATAAACTTCAGTGGTGCTATCTTTGGTGGTCCTTTGAATGTTTCATGCAAATTCCGAAGAGTGTTAGAGATAGTGAGATGCTTATAAGACTCCACAAGTGACTGGTTTGGTTTAGATTCATACTTTTTTTTTTAATAGATTTCTTTATTGGCATTTTCTTTAATTCAACATTAATACAATTGACATTTGCAAGCAATGAAAGCAAATTCTTGAGAACATTTTCATATAGAGGCATTGATAATTGCAGCAGAGATACATGGGTCAGAGTTTTATACTTCTCAAATCCCCCTCGTCTCAGTCCCCCCCCGGCATCCTTCTAATCTACGGTGTGGGTGACCACTTACGGAACTTCCATCTCGAGGCCATAATATTGTATCCACGGACTCCATATTTTTTGGAACTTCTTTGGGCATCCCCTGGCCGCATAGGTGGTCTTTTCTCCCGTCATATACATATCCATCCCCCTCTTCCATTCATCCAATGCGGGTCCCTGCGCCGACCCCCATTTACGTGCCAAATCTCTCTTGGCAACCACCAGGCCAAGGTTGGTTAATAATAACTTTGGCTTCGGGAGGTCTACGTCTGTATGTATGCTCAGTAGCACAAATTTGGGGTCTCTAAGTATCGTATCGCCCAACACAGCCTCCACCTCAGTCAATATGTTCTCCCAATAATCCCGTATTTCCAGACACTCCCATATTGTATGAAAATAGGTCCCAGATTCCTCGTTACATCTGAGGCAAGTAGGGATTTCTGCCCTCCCTATTCTATATAAACGAGATCTGTCATAATAAGACCTGTGCAGGTATTTGAATTGAATAAGTCTAAGCCGCGACTTGATAGCCACTTCCCGTGGATGCATCAGCACAGTCTCCCAGTCTACATCTTCAAAGACCCCCAGCTCAGTTTCCCATTTAGCCCTAAGTTTCAGGAGTGTGTCTGGCTGATGGTCCGATACGTCCAGGAAACTGCTTTTTCTGCAATTTCGCCCATGAGGAGCCTGCCCTCTAACGGAGCATACTCAGGGAGCTTCTCCATGTCTATACGTTGCACCTCCCATGCATGGGCCAACTGCCGGTATTTATAGTGTTGTGCCTGATGTAGATCGTATTCCTTCTGGAGGACGGGAAAGGTAGCAAGTTCGTTGTGGTGCTTATGTCTTTGATTTGGGAAATACCCAGCAGATCCCATTTTTTAAACCCAGTCAATTTTGTGAATTCTTTGAGTCTCCCTCCCACCCATAGAGGGGTTTCTCTGGTAATTATATTGGTCCATTTAATTTGTCTTTCTGTTTTTTTCCAGGCAGCAACCACTACCTGTGTAGCTACTAATAATTTCGTAACTCCCTTCCCTCCATAAAGGTAGTGGGTGTGTGGATGTTTTTCAAATTGCGTGTGCTCCAACGCATACGTAGGATGATCACCAGGCATATGTTCCCATTCGTTAATCACTATCAAATGGGAGGCCCAATAATAGGCTCTAATATCTGGTAGCGATGTTCCACCGTTGTACTGATTATGTTGTAGCGTGGCTAAGGCCACTCTGGGAGGCCTTCCGTCCCAGAGGAATGTACGTAAAGCATCGTCTATTTTAACAAAAACGTCCTCTGGGATTGGATAATATGTATTCTGGAGGATGTAAAGGAATTTGGGCAATACTACCATTTTATATAGTGCAGCCCTGCCTAGCAGTGTCAGAGGCAACGTTTTCCACCTCTCAATGTCTATTTTGAATTCTCTAAGGACTCTGTGGAGATTACGATTTAGGGCCTCCTGTCGGTCAGTAGTAACATAAATGCCCAAATATCGCATCCCATTTTTTTCCACCTGGAGCTGGCTCACACATTCGAGGGGTCCCCATCCCGGATTCGCTGAATATAGACAGGATTTCTCCCAGTTAATTTTATATCCGGCATGTCTACCGTAGCAGTCGAAACTGTCCAATATGCGTGGGAGTGTTGTCCCGGGGTTCGTGACATAGAGAAGAATGTCATCTGCGTATAATGATATTCGTTCATCCATGGTCTCAGTTTTATTACGCCGAAAACCAGTCATATCTGGATGCGCTCTAATAACACACGCAAGGGGCTCCAGTATGAGAGCAAAAAGGAGGGGGGACAGGGGACATCCTTGTCTTGTCCCACGCTCTATTGAAAATTCCCCAGAGATCGCTCTGTTTACCCGTACCCGGGCCATTGGCTTCTCGTATAAAAGAGTTATCCATTGCCTAAATTTGGGACCAAAACCAAAATTTTCCAATGTAGACATGAGATAGGGCCAGTGAACACTGTCAAATGCTTTTTCTGCATCAAGTGATAGTATTAAATGTGGGTCTGTCCTATTGTTAGCTACCTCGAGCCAATTATGTACTCTCCGCAGGTTTAATCTCGTGGACCTCCTTGGCATAAAGCCAGATTGGTCACGGTGAATGAGGCTAGATATGACTGTTGTGATCCTGCCAGTGAGAATACACGCCAGTATCTTCGTTTCTATATTCAGAAGCGAAATGGGGCGATACGAGCTGCACTTCTGTGGCGGTCTATCTTTCTTATGTATTACCACTATTGTGGCAGTTCGGAGGTCTTTCGGTAGACTGCCCACTGTTTGTGCCTCTAGGTATAAGTTCAGAAGATGAGGGCTCAATAATGCAGCATTTTGTTTAAAGAGTTCTGGTGGTAGTCCGTTGGGACCCGGGGCTTTCCCGGACTCCAGGTAGCTGATAGCTGCTCCTACTTCCTCAAGTGTTATCTCTTCTTCCAAAGCTCGAGCGTCCTCTATGTCTAGTCTGGGGACCTCTATCACATCTAAATATCTTTCAATCTGTGATGGTCCCGCAAGGGGACGCTTGGCGTAGAAAGCCTCGTAATAATGAGCAAAGGCATTGGCTATCTCAATGGGGGTGACGTGCCTAAGGCCATCATCAGTATCTATCTGGGTCACCCACCTACTGTCCAATTCTTTCCTGCTGAGCCACGCCAGTAGCCTACCTGCCTTATCTCCCACATCGTAAAGGCGCAGATGCATGGCCTGTATCGCCTGTTGCGCATCGTTCCTGGCCATTGCCAAGTATTCCTGGCGAAGAGTCCTCATTTTCCGTAGCAATAAGGGATCTTCGCTTGTAAGGGCCTGCGTTTCAAGATGGAGGAGCCTAGTTTCAATCTCAGCAATATCTTTCAGTGCCTGACCTTTTTATGGGCTATTATATTTTGGGCCCTATCTCTTAGGACCGTCTTGTAGGCCTCCCAGAGTATTACAGCCGTTTCTACGGAACCCACATTTTCCCTGAAGTAGAGCTCCGTCTCCACTCTGATTTCTTGAGCTACCTTGGGATCCTTAAGTTCCCAGGCATTGAGCCTCCATTCGTTGCCCGAGCGTTTCCTATCTCTTCCCACTGTTAGCCAGAGGGGTGAGTGGTCTGAAAGGCGTCTTGCTAATGATTCTGCCTTTTGGATCTCCGTCACTTCTCCCGCCGGGGCCAGGATATAGTCTATTCTCAAAAAGGTTTTATGGGCTCCGGAGTAAAAGGAATACGCCCTGGTGTCTGGGTGCTGCCTTCGCCATAAGTCCGTAAGCGCTAGGGTGTCCGTGAATCTCTTAAGTTGTGTCTTGCTAGGACCTGCAGGAGGGACCGTAGTACGATCGAACCGAGGGTCCATTACGTCATTAAAGTCTCCTCCTATGAGGTGGGTACTGGAGTCTGCCTCCAAGAGAATTCCTGTCAGTTTATCCAGCATCTGCTTTTGTAATTTTGGGGGCGCATATGCGCTAATGAGAGTCATGTCCCTCCTATTCCATACACCTTTTACTGCCACATATGTCCCGTTTGGGTCCGTCCATGTGCGTTCAATTCTAAAGGGCTGGGTTTTCTTTATTAAGATGGCAACCTCCCTTGCCCCGGAGGAAAAACCAGCATGCGCAGGTGTCTTGTAAGCTCCTCTACCCAGGAACCTACACTGCGTGCCTTTCAGATGAGTTTCCTGTAGGAAAATGATCTCGGGCTTCAACCTTTTAATGTACGCCGAGACTAAGCCTCTTTTCACTTTGTCCCCCAACCCATTTACGTTCCAGGAGAGGACTGAGTATATCTCATTGTTATATATTGCCATGGTGTGGTTGTAGATGGCAAGTGTCAGTGCTGCAAACGCCCCTTGTCTGTCCCTGTTTCCCTGATTGATGTCCGAAATGGCTGCTGCCGAATCCTACTCTAATGAAAACTAAATACTCCGTGTTCCCCAACGCCCACCCCCTCCCGCCGGAAAGAGCAGCATATACTCGATCTGGAGGCTCCTCACCTTTTCTTTGACCGAGTCGAAGGTCTTACGTTGCTTCTGCACGTCTCTGGAGTAGTCAGGGAACACCATGATTTTGGTGTTATCAATCTGTATTTCTTGCTTATTCCTCATTTCCCTAAGGATGAGATCTCTATCCTGATAGTGAGGAAGCGAGCTATCAGAGGCCGCGGCGGTGCCCCAGGTGGTGGTCTTGCTCCCGGTATTCTGTGAGCCCTTTCAATTACGAAACAGGGGGAGAAACATGCGCCTGGGAGGGAGTCTGTCAGCCATTCGCGCAGGAAGGCGCAGGCATCCGATCCCTCAATCGCCTCCGGAAAGCCGATGAAGGGCAGGTTGTTCCTTCGGGCGCGATTTTCGGCGTCATCGACTCTCCATGTCACCTCCTTCATGGCCGCTGTCATGGCCGTGACCTCCCTCCTGAGGGTGTGTGAGGTGTCCTCTACCTCTGATATTCTTTGCTCAGCTTGTGTAACCTTTTCAGAGACATTACGCAGATCCTGGCGCAACAGAGTTACATCAGTCCGTATTTCATCAATTTTGCCCTCTAGTGCCTCCCTCGAGGCTTGGATAGCCTGGAGTATGACAGTGTTGTCGGGCACTTCCATAGTCTTTTCAGCCTGTGCCCCAGGGGCAGTCATAACTTTGGCAAACTTGTCCAGCTTCCCCTGTCTCTGCGCTTTAGGATGTTTATCTCTTGCCATCTGACTTCCCTATTGTATCCTTTGCGTGGCAGAAATTTGAGTTGTCGTATGTGCAATCCAGCGTGTAATGAGGCAGATGGTAACTGGGGCTACCTTGAGGACTATTATGACTACCAATCTGTCCACTGGCGTTCCCCCACAGGGGGTGGGTGGACGTGCACTGAAGTGATTATGCCTCGTTCCTGCGCTCAGGGCGTTATACTCAGTGCAAGATTGCACGTCTGTCCGGAGGCTTTCCCACTCTCGTATGTCGCCGCTTCCGCCCTCAAGTATCAAGAGGGCACCCCCGGGGAACGTCCTAGTGGGCCTCTGAAAGGCAGCTAGAAGTAGGCAGAGTATCTAATGCTGTAGGTGCATATTTAGGTGCTTGTCCGTTTGCCCAGGCCAGTGAGATCTTGCTCCTCAAAACTGTGTGTGGAACCCCCCAGTCCTCCTGCTGGTGAACTCCTCTCTGGGTGTCCCTAACCAGGCACCAGACCGCTCGGGGCCCACTCGTGAGTGCATGTGTCCCAACAAGGTTCTGGAGGGGGGGGAGAGGGAGAGGGCCCAGGCGAGTCCGGATCTCCTCGGTGCCTCTGGCGTGTCTCACAGAGCCCCGGAGTCGGCTCAGACAGCACCGCTCAGTCCCCCGGGCCTCTCCCACCAGCTCAATCCCTTACCCGGTCTCGGCAGGTCACCTCTCCGAGTCTGGGTCCGCGGGTCTCTCGCATTCCATCTCGTGCTGGGCCTGGCCTCTTCACAGTCTTCTCCAGCAGCTTCAATCACTTAGATCGAGGCCCTCTTCACAGTGCGGACCGGCCCCCTGGCCTCAGGCGATGTGCACCGGTCATGCCCCCAGCGAGTCTTCCGCTCTTTACATACACCGGCCGTCCAGGACACCATCTCCGTCGCCTCGCCACTGGGTGCCGCACAGCTCACCGTTCTCCTGCGTTTCACCTCTCTGTGCGTCCCGGGATCAATTGCGGGACCCAGCTCTGCACCACCACAGTCACCGGCTCAGCTAAGGTAGAAAGGAGGGGGGCGGGAGGGAGGCAGGGGGGGGAGGGAGGCAGGGGGGGGAAAGGGCCCCCCGACAGGGCCGCACCAGCATCCGCTCCCCACCACTCTGGCTTGAGGCCAGCCCGCAACTCCGCAGCAACGCCTCCTTCTTCCCTCAGGCCTCCGCCATCTTGCCTCTAGTTGGGTCGCCGTTCCTCATCGCGTTTCAGGCGATTAGTTGCCAGGTTCGTCGAGGCAAACCAATCAGGTAGCGGGCGCCGTCTTCCCGCATTCAGCCCGTATGTTGCACGGCAGGATCACCACATTGAGCGAAGGATTTTAGCAGGATCAATTATGGGCCATCGGAGCTCCGGTCGGACACGTCTAGTCTGCCATGCTGCTGGCCACGCCCCGGTTTAGATTCATACTTGACCAATCTAACAACAGGAACCAGCAGCGGACAGAGTGAGGCAACCTGCTATAGCTTTGAGGTGACATGTATGTATGTTGTGATGTAATGTGTCAAACGCTGCCAAAAGGACAAGAGGTACCAGCAAAGTGAGGGAGCCCTTCTACTCTAGATCAAATATGTAATCTCAGAATAGAGTGTAGGTTGCTTCAGCATCACGGAGCAGGCAACATCATCAGTACTGGCATTAATTTAGGGTTCAGGTAGTCTCAGTGAGATGTAGCTAAACATCTCAAAACATTTCTGAGGTCCATGGGATACCAGGTGGTGCTTGCTAAGGTGCACTCTTGTTTTAGGGGACAGGGAGAGGGGCTGTGCAAGGGCCAGTTTTGAAGTCTGCATTTGCCTTTCTGGTGGGGGCAGGAGGCTACATTTGTCTACACAGGTTGTTTCTGTAATGGACTGGAAATTTTATTGGGATCCTAACGGGGAGTTAGGGAAAGCCATTACAAAGTGAGTTTTTGAATGTGTGTGGGGGGGGGGAGGCAGGATGTTTCTTTCATCAAAAGGGGATACAAAACTGGATTGTTAGTCTATTGCACAAATAGGTCTCAGTAAGCTGTGCTGAACTACAGGACGATCTAACAATTTAGCACCCAAAAATAGGTATTTCTGAGAAATCCTAAGCTTATCCGTAGGAATTTGGCCCAAGAAGAGAGACCCTCCTTGGGTAAAAGTGCATGCAATACCAAAAAGTTAAGAAATAAGTAGGTTAAAATTCGCAAAACAATCTAGTTAAAAAGAAAACGATCAAGCTAAAACGCATACCTACTTGGTTCATCAACTGTGTGGTGCTCTGAAAATGGAAATTAAACTTTTTTTTCCAGAACCTCAGTTGTAAACAAAAAAATACAGAAATCCAGAGTACAAATATTAACATACAAGTTTCTACAAACATGATAAGGTTTTATCAGTCCTGCTCTAATCCAATCAGAATAAGGCTGGTGAAACTGATCAGAATAGCAGTATTTATGTAACTATATTGCTGTTTTATATAACTTAAATTATTGTTCATGTCAACAAGTGTTATTCCAGAATGCATCCTTGATTTTCTTTGCTGGAGTGGATGCTGCCCCTAGTGAAGAAGATGGGCATAGCTTTTAAAATGAGACGTGCTGAACCCTATGATAGACTGGTACTCTGTATAACTGTTGTAGTCACATTGTCACAAGCGTGCCAACACATTGCAACAATGCAAAGTAAGTGAACTGGGAAGGAGGACAAGATTATTCTGAAGAATATTCTTTTTACTTACGATCCATCAGAACCAATATTGTGTCATTCTCCAACTGGGTCACTTGCACTGGAACTGACAAAGAACTTGCTTGAAAGAGAAAACAGGAGATCAGAGTGCATTTGTGATAGGCAATAAGAGGACACATGATTTGGTACACACATAGTTGCACATTTGCACCTTGGGCTCATTCACAAATCTCTCATGAATGGACAGGCCTGGCAGACACACAACTGCTGCAAGAAATCCATGCATAAAACAACTTGTAGAAATCCAACACACTGAGAACTTTCCACGGTTGGTGTCCTGCAGATACACGCATGCTTTGCTGACCTTCTATTGGTGTCACTGAGGGCACAGGAACTTTCTAATGAGTTAAAATAAATTGGGATCGCGGGCCTCATTTAGGGTTTCCTAAGGTGGGAACTCCGCCTTGAATTGTCAGAACACCTGCCCCAACAAACTTGCAGTTCCATGGCCTCATTCAGAGGTGGGGGAACCACAGGGCTGGAGAGGGTGGGCCATTTAGCTGTGCCTACCGTGCATCCTCCTTGCCCCACAATGCACTGTAGGCATAGAGATCCCCTACAACCAGCAGGGAGCTCTAAATATGGGTTAAAAAGCTAAAAGTTGCAGGTATATGGTGTTCCCAGAATCGATCAGTGTGTCAGTTTGTTCTATCTGGACCAACCCTTAAATCCTCTTAGTATATATATATTCACATTTATTAAAATAGCATTGACGCTTGGCAAGAAGTTAATGATATAATGTATCACGGTTGGATCAAAATAATTATTTACGAATTCTTTTGAAATGTAAGGTTCAACTATTTAATTTTCCATGAGATTCCTCAGAACATTGCCTCTTGTAGCCAGTTGAACGTTTTTTTTCCAATTTTGAAAGCCATTTTACTTGACTTTTCTTGTTTGCACCCAGTTTCATCCTTTTTTCTCTTCTTCAGGTGTTTCAGCTCTTTTGGTCTGCTAGCCTGGGACTTTTTCAAGGGTGAAAATCACAATAGTTACAATAGAGACAATGGTTCCCTCGGAGGAAGCTCTAAGCCTGTGCTTCCTAGACACAATTATGCCCAGAATAGTGACAATGTAGAAACAGTCATTTAATTACTGTACATATATACACAACATAAAAAGCATACCAAGTAGGTGCTCCAAAAATGGCACAGTGATGGTGATTTGTGCACGAAGTGAACAGCGCAATTATACATATATACGTATAATTGTAGAAACAAAGTGCCAGATTTTCAAAAACGGCACACAACGCAGCGCGTGGCCAAAAGAGACTGCGTTGCGTGACAGGGAGGGAGCAGGAGAGTGGATTATCTACAGAGATATGGCTCTCTCCTCCCCTTTCCCTAGCACTGGCGCTGATATCGGCTGCCATGGGCCACGCACACACCATAGCGCCATAACACTAAGGCGCGTGCCTGAATCTAGCATAGGGTTTGTACAGGAAGGGCACCCTTCCTGTACAAAATACTGTGCCTAGACAAGTTTCAAAGCTGTTCCCACTTTGTATGTGTGTGGCACAGTGCAGCATGCATGCAAAGTCGGAAAAGCACAGAGAAATGAAACCATTTCTCCTGTTAGCGCCTCCTTTGAAGTGGCGTTAACTTTTGGAGCAAAACCCTGTCTACAGTTCTTTGTAGATACAGTTTTGCGTCGAGAGGCATGGGTGGTTGCATGGTAACGCCCATGTACCACTCATGTAACACCCCATTGGTACTAAATAATGCAAAGCAGTGCAGCGTGCTGCTTTGAGCTACTTTTAGGGTGCTCTCCAGTGCAAACCAAGTTTTTGCGCTGGAAAGTACATTCCCCAAAAAACATTTTGTACTGGTTAGTGTCACTTTTGAGTGCAAATTGTTTAAAAATATACCCCAAAGACTCAAGATTATAGTAGATATTAATTATGCCCAGTCATGCACATCTTGGAAGGTCGAACACACGAAAATAGGTAAAGCTGCAAAGTACATCTTACCCACTTTTGTGTCTTTGACCTTTCAAGATGAGCATTAATCAGCATAATTAATACACTTATATAGTTTGGTGACTATCTAGGACCATTTTGCACACTACTAAGGTAGTAGTATGTATTACACATGGTGATTGTCACACACGTCCCTTGGTTTTGTGTATATTTTATTTGAAAGGGACCACTGAATTGTTTTGTAAATTTGTTGCTTGCAGATTCGAAAGTTTAGTGAAATACTTGTGCCAAGAGATATTTCCTTGTGCATGTGACCCATGGTGAGAGGTTAGAGTGGGTTTGATGCAGTAATAGCAAGCGTATTCTTCACTTGGATGGCCGCCACTGGATAACTCTTGTCATTTGATTCTTCTAGGTTGCTATCTGTATGGTACTGATGAAGACCCTGCTGAAAAGTATATGTATAGGGGTCGAAACGTTGATGCATATATATATATATATATATTATCTACTGGCGGTCGCCAGTAGATAGTTATAGTTAGGACCTATTTTCCATAGGAAATACGCAACATTCTATTTGAAATAACATTGGCGCCGGTTGACGAATCTTCGCGAAAGTTTCCAACTTGTTGGGGCGCTCCGGTCCGCTCCTATCCTGAAAGTCTCGGGGTGATTCGTCAAGCGGGGGCCGAGAAAAAAGGGGGGTCCCAAAACGTGTTTTCCCCATTCATTTTTCCATAGGAACCTTTAGTCGCAGCTACAGCCCGAACTGCTGAAGCGGAATTACACCAAATTTGGCAAAGAGGTAGCCCTTGGTTCAGTGTCGTGCCTTTTGCTTAAATGGTGTAAATCCGTTCAGTAGTTCCTGAGAAAATCAAAAGTAAAATCACATATATATCTGGGCGGAGCCTAACCACACATGTCATTGTGAGATCTGATTCATCCTGGAATTGCTGGCAGCCATCTTGAGACCAATATACATGATAGTACCCCATTGAAATGCATTGTAGTGAATCAAAGATTTTGAGGGTTACCAAAAGGAGAACTATAAAGGGTGATAACAGACTTTAGTTACATTAGAATTCATTTGTTGATGGTACCATACTAATTTCAGGAATTGTGGTGTGTTCTAAGGTGATTTTACCCTGTGAAAAACCTTCTGCTGGGATATCATGAATCATGTTTGAGAGAAAACTATTTTCACATGCTTGTCCCATAGAGTTTTGGAAGGTGCTCCAGAAGCTAAAATGAGAGCATATTTTCAGTAAATTCACATTATCTTTCTCAGTCATGTGAGAATGAAGTCCTGACATTCTCAGTAAAACATGTACATCCAACAAGGGCAGAGACTGTCAGTTGATTCCTTTGTGTTCTACTGCAGCTTCCCAGAGTGTTCTAAAGAACAACTAGAGTGCTAACAGCCTTACTTATGACAAAAGTATGGCACACCTGAAGCCATCTTGATTGGAATAAACTGGTAACACTTAAAACATTTAATTTAAAAAGGAACAAAATGATGGGGTTCATTTTGTCATAGAAATTATGGTTAGTGCTGTAGAAAGAAAAATTAGGACATGTTTCAAGTGTGATCTCAAATATCTTCCTGTTATATTTCAACAGGAGCAGCCTGCCAGTTGATGCCTTTGTGTTCTACTGCAGCTTCCCAGAGTGTTCTAAAGAACAACTAGAGCGCTAACAGCCTTACTTATGACAAAAGTATGGCACACCTGAAGCCATCTTGATTGGAATAAACCGGTAACACTTAAAACATTTAATTTAAAAAGGAACAAAATGAGGGGGTTCTTTTGAAATAGAAATTATGGTTAGTGCTGCAGAAAGAAAAATTAGGGCATCTTTTAAGTGAGATCTCAAATCCTCTTCTATTTCATTAGAAAATTCTGACATGCAGACTGAAACAATCACTTTCAATACCAGCAGCAGACTTCCAGTTAACTCCCTGGTGAGCAGTAGCTTTACTACAGTGATCTAATGAGCAACTAGAGTGCTAACATTCTGAATTTATGGCAAATGTGAGACACATCTGAATGCCTTCTTGATGGAATCAAAGTAAAAACTGAAAGCATTTCCTACTGAGGAGACTGCAGTAAATGAGTGTAGGAGAGTAGGATCTGCTTCACATGGGTACCCCCACTTTTTGCTGATGCTTCACTGTTTTTCGACATTAGTCTGGCTGGGGCCCTGCTAATCAGAACCCCAGCCTAGCTGCTTCCTCTCTAAAATGGTTTCCATGTGCCTTAGGCACATCACTGATTGGGATCTGGAGTGCCCTTATAAGTCCCTAGTATATGGTATACTATGTACCAAGGGCATAGGTACCTCAGAGGCCTGCCAGGGGCTGCAGCATGTATTATGCCACCCCTGGAAGGCCATCCAAACTGACACCACAGGTCTGCTACTGCAGCCTGGGTAAGGTGGTGCATGCACCCCTTACTGTGATATAGGTTACCTATATCACTAAATACATACACACATATAAACCTATAAGTCACTCCTAAGGCAGGCCTTATCAATCCTAAAGGCAGAGTGCATGGTTCCTATGTGAGAGGGTGCCCCTGCATGAGCAGGGCCCCTCTGCAGCGTTCGGAGACCATCTCTGATGCTGTTTGTAGTGCAGCCTGACCATATACTCTTAAGCGCATTATATCCTCGCGGTAAAATGCTAACTTTGGAATGGCTGCACCTAAACATGTCGTGTTTGGTGTCAAACATCTTGGAATACTACCCCCCGCCAATCCTGGCGGCGGGGGTAGCATTCCACCCTTCTAGAGGGAAAGACATGTTAACTCTGACTAGTCCGGTAACTTCTTTCCAGAGCCCTGGCATCACAAAATGGATGCTGCTGCCACAGACACGAGTCTGGCCTCCTGCTGCTGGACGAAACTCCGGCAGGGGAGGCCTGGACACAGGTTTCCTGTCCCAGGGAGGTGTGACCACCTCCCCAGACAGGATAATGTGTATTGGGGCTGGGCGGGAGCACTTTCGGGTGCTTTGAAGTCCTGCACTGGGGGCACATTTGGTGTCCCTAGTGCATACCCCAGTTCAAACCGGATCAGGGGCTTGCAGCCCCTGCTTTGGCGCGAACTGGACAAAGGGAAAGGGTGTAGCCACCCCTCTGCCCTGACCCACCCATAGGTGGGGCCACAGAGTAGTCCAACCCCTATCTTTAGTATAAAGATAGGAACCCAGTCCTTAGGACTTTAGATTATCCCTGGACGAAACTCTGTAACTGAATCCTGGACCTTCGACGCTCTACTCACGATTAGAGGACAGAAGAATCTCCCTTGGGGTCAAGGAGTGACTCCCCTGCTTGGCAGGCACCAAAGAAGCATCTGTCCGGTTCGCATTTCTGAAGCTCCCGTCGGACGCCGAAGTCATCGCATCACCAGAGGTGGATTCTCAGACTTCCCCGAGGCTACCCTGAGTCCCCAGCAAAGCTGAGGCCCGTGGCTATCGTGGGTGACTTGAGACCGTGACCCCTGGACACCGAGCACATTTGCAAGTGCATCCTCTTCTGGGTCTCCCAAGAAGTCATGCTTTGGGCTCCGAGTAGCCCTAGCCTCCAGCACCACCTGCACCGAAGATCACTGGCCCCCACTCCACGAGTGTCCTGTAAGCCAGATCCACGTGCGGTGTCACGAGGCTCCTTCGCGGTCGCTAGCCCGTTGGCTAGTAGCCCTTAACGAAGGCCAATCCTTTTTTAACTTGGCATCCTGGTTGCTCCAGGCCTGCTCTCACTTACCCTTGCTGGGTGAGTTCCACAGACCTTGCTGGTCTGCACCATCGACGATCTACATCTTCACCAAGACTTGCCGTTGCCAAGGCTTGTTGGGTCCAATCCGGTCGCCGACACCTCAGCACTCGACAGACATTGTGTACCAGCCCGAATCCTGCTCCTGGTCACCGACAACGCCTCCTGGACCTCGTGGCTGAAGAGTCAAGACGACTGTCAACGCACCTGAAGCACTCGACATCGGTGGGCATCTGTCCATCGCCTTCCTGGTCACTGGCTAGTGACCCAGACTCTGTCCCCTCTGCTTTCAGGTTCTTCAGAACTCCGATCCACTCTTGGATCCACCCGGACACTTTTCTCTTGGCCGCCAGCAGCACTTTGCAGCAGATCGCCATTCGAATCGACGACGAAACCCGACCCCGAAAGGCACCTATGCACCCGGCTTCCCTGGGTGAGGTAACACGAGTACTCCGGTGCTCCCGTGGGTAGAGACTCTTCAAAGTCCTAGATCTCAAAGGGTTTTGTCCTAGTCCTCTTTTAAGTGTCCCTTTCTCTAATTTCCCGA
Organism: Calotriton arnoldi; assembly: GCA_963921515.1. Lineage (NCBI taxonomy): Eukaryota > Metazoa > Chordata > Amphibia > Caudata > Salamandridae > Calotriton > Calotriton arnoldi. The sequence continues at coordinate 792,068 of CAWUFW010008775.1, forward strand.
TCCCGACTTTCTCCATAGAAGTCAACGGCGTATCGCGGTTGTGTATTTACACTGCACGCGTCTCCCGTGGGTCCCCTGTGTCACTACCTTGGGTGGTTCCTTGTGGTCCAAGCACTTCTAGAGGCTCTAGGCCTAGTGTCTAGTTCAGTCGTGGTTCGCATACCACTTTATTGGTATATGGTTTGGTACGCCCCTAGGGCCCAAACGTGTATTTGTGCTATTACTGTGATTTAATAACTTCTAACTTATGTATTTCGAACTCTAGCCTCATAAAGAGACTAGAGGGGTGTGTTTAGCAATAAATACATATATTTTGAATATATACCTGGTGTGGTGCTCTTTCATTTGGTCACTCAAGAGATTATAGACTGGTAAAACAAGCTGCTTTACATTCCTTCAAGACTTAGCCTGAAGGCTGCTCTCCATAGCTACCACTAGGATAGCTTTCAATAAGGTTGTCTTTAACCTATCTCCAATAAGGGGTTGTTTGGACTGGTGCAAGGTGCCCACTATAATTAGTGGACAGCATATGCCAGGCCAACTTCTCACATTGGTGTGCAGCGTGTGGGATTCCAGCTTGCTATTGTTTTACCAGATAATCTCAATTGAATTGATCAACTGAAAACCACTAAAGGTACCTAAGGTACATATAATTTAAGCTTAGAATACAGTAAGTTCTACTGAACTTAGAGTTGTGTGTTAAGGGATAGCACAACCCTTTCTACAACTCAAGAGAGTTTAGTAGGCCACACTAGAGTAGGTAGTGCATACACCACACCACACTAGTAATGTCTTTAAGGGTAGGATCTAAAGAATCCTTGCAGGAAGCCATTGAGCTTCCACCCTCCAAGTATGATACACTCCCATTCTTGGAATTGAGAGCTTTATGCAACTTGAGAAAACTAAGGACAGGCCAAAGCCCCACCACCCAACACCTCAAGGAGTTGTTGGTGGCTTATGACCTTAGTAAGCCCTTGGGGACTGAAGGGGTAGGAGCTGAGGGTGGGGCAGAGGAAGAGGAGGAGGCCAGGGGTACCACTACCCCCAGCCCCCTCTGAGACTGGCCAGGAGGGTGACAATGACCCTGACCTGGATAACCCAATCCCTCCTGTGGAAGATGATGAGGATGATCTGAATGATCCCCACTTTGTCCCCCAGGAAGGATTAAGAGTGTGCCCAGAAAGTCTAGATCTCCTTCTCAGGAGTCTAACCACTCTGGCACCTCCATAGGGAGCTCTATCTCCTCTCACAGGAGGGAATCCTCTCATGAGAGAAGAGACAGACTGGTCCAGTATGAGGAAACTCAGCTGGAAATCAGAAAAAGCAATTGGCTTTAGATAGGGAATCCCTAGATCTCCTTAGAGAGAGAAGAAAGTTGGGACTAGAGTCCCATGGTGGCAGCCATGTCCCTAGAGACAGGGAAAGGTCCTATGACCATAGGAACCTGAGCAAGATTGTCCCTCCCTACCAGAGTGGGGATGACATCCACAAATGGATAACTGCATTAGAGAGGGCCTGTAAGGTACAGAAGGTCCCTCAGGAGCAGTGGGCAGCAATCTTGTGGCTCTCCTTTGCTGACAAAGGTAGAGATAAGCTCCTCACTGTTAGAGAGGAGGATGCTGATAATTACAAGGTCTTGAAGAGTGCTCTTATTGATGGGTTTGGCCTAACCACTGAACAGTACAGGTTGAAGTTCAGAGACACCCAAAAAGCACAGACTCAAGACTGGGTAGACTATGTGGATTGTTCTGCCAAGGCTCTGGAAGGCTGGTTGATGGGCAGTAAGGTGTGTGACTTCTCAGGATTGTACAATCTGATAATGAGGGAGCAGATTCTTAATAACTGTCAAAATCAGCTGTTGCATCAATACCTGGTAGACTCTGATCTGACCTCTCCCCAAGAATTGGGAAAGAAGGCAGACAAATGGGTCAGAACCAGGGTGAAGCAGAAGGTACAGAACCAAGGTGGGGAAACCAAGAAGCAAGATGCTAAGAACTCTGAAAAGGGTGGGGAGAAGGGTAAAGATCAAAAGTCTTCATCAGGCCCCCAAAAATCTTCTTCTGGTGGGGATTCACAGTCTACCAAAGGGAAAGGCCAAAGAAAACCATGGTGCAAGGTCTGTAAGCAAAAGACCCACTGGACCAGTGATTGCACCAAGTCCAAAGACTCCAGTCCAGCACCCACCAATGCCCCTAAGGCACCTGTTCCCCCTAGTACAGTTGGTGGGAGTGCTCCAGCCAAGGGTTTAGTAGGGTTCACCCTGGGAACTGAGTTGGGCTCTGACCTAGTCAGAGAACTGACTCAGGCTGTGTTAGTCTGTGATGGAGGCATGGATGTGACCTCCACTGTGAGTCCCAGTAATCTGGGCAAGTACAGACAACAGCCTTTAATCAATGGACGTGAGGCTTTGGCATTTAGGGACACAGGGGCAAGTGTCACAATGGTGACACAAGACCTTGTGAATCCTGGGCAAGTTATACTTGGTGAGATGTACCAAGTGACCAATGCTAGCAATGTCAGAACAGACCATACTCTGGCAGTTGTTAACTTCTCCTGGGGAGGGGTAACTGGCCTTAAGAAGGTTGTGGTAAGTGCAAACCTACCAGTCGAATGCTTGCTTGGCAATGACTTAGAGACTTCTGCTTGGGCAGAAGTGGAGCTCAGGACCCATGCAGAAATGCTGGGGATCCCTGCAGATGTGTTTGCTGTGACCAGGTCACAAGCCAAAATGTCTAGCACTGAACAGGCCTTGGATTCTGGAAGAATGGACCAAGTGCCTTCCAAGAGGAGGAGTAGTAGGGTTAAGGCAGTGCCTTCCCCTTGGCTCAGGAGGAAGATCAGTCCCTTGAGGGGGATGATCTCAGCCCTGAAGAAGGAACTGTCCCAGAGGAACTTGAACCTGACCAGGTTGAGTTCTTGGGGACAGGGGGACCTTCTAGGGCAGATCTGAGCCAGGAGCAGCAGAGCTGCCCCTCCCTTGAACCCCTCAGACAGCAAGCTGCTGCTGAGGCTGCTGGGAAAGCTAGTGGTCCCCATACAGTGTATTGGGATGATGGACTCCTGTACTCAGAGAGTAGAGACCCCAAGCCTGGTGCTACCAGGAGGTTGGTTATACCTCTGAAGTTCAGGGGCTTCCTATTGACCCTAGCCCATGATATTCCCTTAGCAGGTCACCTGGGCCAGAACAAGACTTGGGACAGAATTGTCCCTCACTTTCACTGGCCCCACATGTCTGAAGACAGTAAGGAGTTTTGTCGCTCCTGTGTAACCTGCCAAGCCAGTGGCAAGGCAGGTGGCACTACAAAGGCCCCCCTGATACCACTACCTGTGGTGGGGGTGCCCTTTGAAAGGGTAGGCATTGACATTGTTGGTCCCATGGATCCCCAAACAGCCTCTGGGCACAGGTTTATCCTGGTGGTAGTGGATCATGCCACCAGGTACCCAGAAGCTATTCCCCTAAGGACCACTACAGCACCTGTGGTGGCAAGGGCCCTCCTGGGAATTTTCTCAAGAGTGGGCTTTCCTAAGGAGGTAGTATCAGACAGGGGTGCTAACTTCATGTCTGGGTACTTAAAAGCAATGTGGAAGGAGTGTGGAGTGACTTATAAGTTCACCACACCCTATCACCCACAATGCAATGGTTTAGTTGAGAGATTCAACAAAACCTTGAAGGGCATGATTAAAGGGCTCCCAGAAAAGCTTAGGCGTAGATGGGACATACTCTTGCCCTGCCTTTTATTCGCATATAGGGAGGTGCCTCAGAAGGGGGTTGGTTACAGCCCTTTTGAACTTCTGTTTGGCCACCCTGTGAGGGGTCCACTGTGCTTGGTGAAGGAAGGATGGGAGTTACCTCTCAAGCCCCCAAAGCAAGATATAGTGGACTATGTACTTGGTCTCCGCTCCAGGATGGCTGAGTACATGAAAAAGGCAACCAAAAACCTTGAGGCTAGCCAGGAACTTCAAAAGGCCTGGCATGACCAAAAGGCTGTTCTGACTGTTTACCAGCCAGGACAGAAGGTGTGGGTGTTGGAGCCAGTGGCCCCAGCAGCTCTCCAAGATAAATGGAGTGGACCCCACACTATTGTTGAGCAGAAGGGTGAGGTCACTTATTTAGTAGACCTAGGAACACCCAGGAGTCCCCACAGGGTTCTCCATGTCAACAGGTTAAAACCATATGTGGACAGGGCAGACATGGGCTTGCTCATGGCTACTGATGAAGGGCAGGAGGAAGAGAGTGACCCACTCCCTGACCTGCTCTCACAGAACCCTGACGATGGGTCAGTTGATGGTGTAGCCTTGGCAGGCAGCCTCACTACCCAGCAACAAACTGATTGCAGGCAAGTCCTCAATCAGTTTAGACATATGTTTTCACTGACACCCAGTCAGACCACCTGGTGCACTCATGAAGTGGACACTGGGGACAGTCTGCCTATTAAAAACAAGATTTATAGGCAACCTGACCATGTCAGGGACTGTATCAGGACTGAAGTCCAGAAAATGTTGGAATTGGGAGTTATTGAACCCTCAGATAGCCCTTGGGCTAGTCCAGTGGTCCTTGTACCAAAACCTCACACCAGTGGTGGAAAAAGAGAGATGAGGTTTTGTGTGGACTACAGGGGTCTCAATGCAGTCACTAGGACTGATGCCCATCCAATACCCAGGGCAGATGAGCTCATAGATACTTTGGCCTCTGCCAAATATCTCAGCACATTTGACCTAACAGCTGGCTACTGGCAGATCAGACTAGCTGATACTGCAAAGCCCAAAACAGCATTCTCAACCCCTAGTGGGCATTATCAATTTGTGGTAATGCCCTTTGGTCTGAAGAATGCACCTGCCACTTTCCAGAGGCTGGTGAATACAGTTCTCACAGGTCTGGAAGCCTATAGTGCAGCATATCTAGATGATATTGCTGTCTTTAGCTCCACCTGGGAGGATCACCTGGTCCACCTCAGGAATGTTTTACAGGCCCTGCAAAAGGCAGGCCTGACTATCAAGGCCACTAAGTGCCAGATAGGGCAGAGTCAGGTTGTGTACCTGGGCCACCTTGTGGGTGGAGGCCAGGTTCAACCTTTGCAGAGCAAGATCCAGACCATCATGGACTGGACTGCTCCCACTACCCAGACTCAGGTGAGAGCCTTCCTAGGCCTGACTGGGTACTATAGGAGATTTGTCAAGGGGTATGGATCAATAGTGACACCCCTGAATGACTTAACTTCTAAGAAAATGCCCAAAAAGGTTCAGTGGACAGTTAGCTGTCAAAAGGCATTTGATGACCTCAAGCAGGCCATGTGCACTGCTCCAATTCTGCAGAGTCCTGATTACTCCAAGAAGTTCATTGTTCAAACTGATGCATCTGAATTGGGGGTAGGGGCTGTACTGTCACAATTGAATGAAGAAGGTCAGGATCAGCCAGTAGCTTTCATTAGCAGAAGGCTGACCCCTAGAGAGAAACGTTGGTCAGCCATAGAGAGGGAGGCCTTTGCTGTGGTCTGGGCTCTGAAGAAGTTGAGGCCATACTTGTTTGGTACACACTTCCTGGTTCAGACAGACCATAAGCCCCTCTTATGGCTAAAACAAATGAAGGGTGAAAACCCCAAACTGCTTAGGTGGTCCATTTCCCTACAGGGGATGGACTTTACAGTGGAACATAGGCCTGGGAGTAACCATGCGAATGCAGATGGACTCTCTAGGTATTTCCACTTAGAACATGAAGACTTAACTGGGCAAGGTTAGTTTAATGTCCCTACGTTTGGGGGGTTGTGTAGGAGAGTAGGATCTGCTTCACATGGGTACCCCCACTTTTTGCTGATGCTTCACTGTTTTTCGACATTAGTCTGGCTGGGGCCCTGCTAATCAGAACCCCAGCCTAGCTGCTTCCTCTCTAAAATGGTTTCCATGTGCCTTAGGCACATCACTGATTGGGATCTGGAGTGCCCTTATAAGTCCCTAGTATATGGTATACTATGTACCAAGGGCATAGGGACCTCAGAGGCCTGCCAGGGGCTGCAGCATGTATTATGCCACCCCTGGAAGGCCATCCAAACTGACACCACAGGTCTGCTACTGCAGCCTGGGTAAGGTGGTGCATGCACCTCTTACTGTGATATAGGTTACCTATATCACTAAATACATACACACATATAAACCTATAAGTCACTCCTAAGGCAGGCCTTATCAATCCTAAAGGCAGAGTGCATGGTTCCTATGTGAGAGGGTGCCCCTGCATGAGCAGGGCCCTCTGCAGCGTTCGGAGACCATCTCTGATGCTGTTTGTAGTGCAGCCTGACCATATACTCTTAAGCGCATTATATCCTCGCGGTAAAATGCTAACTTTGGAATGGCTGCACCTAAACATGTCGTGTTTGGTGTCAAACATCTTGGAATACTACCCCCCGCCAATACTGGCGGCGGGGGTAGCATTCCACCCTTCTAGAGGGAAAGACATGTTAACTCTGACTAGTCCGGTAACTTCTTTCCAGAGCCCTGGCATCACAAAATGGATGCTGCTGCCACAGACACGAGTCTGGCCTCCTGCTGCTGGACGAAACTCCGGCAGGGGAGGCCTGGACAACAGGTTTCCTGTCCCAGGGAGGTGTGACCACCTCCCCAGACAGGATAATGTGTATTGGGGCTGGGCGGGAGCACTTTCGGGTGCTTTGAAGTCCTGCACTGGGGGCACATTTGGTGTCCCTAGTGCATACCCCAGTTCAAACCGGATCAGGGCTTGCAGCCCCTGCTTTGGCGCGAACTGGACAAAGGGAAAGGGTGTAGCCACCCCTCTGCCCTGACCCACCCATAGGTGGGGCCACAGAGTAGTCCAACCCCTATCTTTAGTATAAAGATAGGAACCCAGTCCTTAGGACTTTAGATTATCCCTGGACGAAACTCTGTAACTGAATCCTGGACCTTCGACGCTCTACTCACGATTAGAGGACAGAAGAATCTCCCTTGGGGTCAAGGAGTGACTCCCCTGCTTGGCAGGCACCAAAGAAGCATCTGTCCGGTTCGCATTTCTGAAGCTCCCGTCGGACGCCGAAGTCATCGCATCACCAGAGGTGGATTCTCAGACTTCCCCGAGGCTGCCCTGAGTCCCCAGCAAAGCTGAGGCCCGTGGCTATTGTGGGTGACTTGAGACCGTGACCCCTGGACACCAAGCACATTTGCAAGTGCATCCTCTTCTGGGTCTCCCAAGAAGTCGTGCTTTGGGCTCCGAGTAGCCCTAGCCTCCAGCACCACCTGCACCGAAGATCACTGGCCCTCACTCCACGAGTGTCCTGTAAGCCAGATCCACGTGCGGCGTCACGAGGCTCCTTCGCGGTCGCTAGCCTGTTGGCTAGTAGCCCTTAACGAAGGCCAATCCTTTTCTAACTTGGCATCCTGGTTGCTCCAGGCCTGCTCTCACTTACCCTCGCTGGGTGAGTTCCACAGACCTTGCTGGTCTGCACCATCGACGATCAACATCTTCACCGAGACTTGCCGTTGCCAAGGCTTGTTGGGTCCAATCCGGTCGCCGACACCTCAGCACTCGACAAACATCGTGTACCAGCCCGAATCCTGCTCCTGGTCACCGACAACGCCTCCTGGACCTCGTGGCTGAAGAGTCAAGATGACCGTCAACGCACCTGAAGCACTCGACATCGGTGGGCATCTGTCCATCGCCTTCCTGGTCACTGGCTAGTGACCCAGACTCTGTCCCCTCTGCTTTCAGGTTCTTCAGAACTCCGATCCACTCTTGGATCCACCCGGACACTTTTCTCTTGGCCGCCAGCAGCACTTTGCAGCAGATCGCCATTCGAATCGACGACGAAACCCGACCCCGAAAGGCACCTATGCACCCGGCTTCCCTGGGTGAGGTAACACGAGTACTCCGGTGCTCCCGTGGGTAGAGACTCTTCAAAGTCCTAGATCTCAAAGGGTTTTGTCCTAGTCCTCTTTTAAGTGTCCCTTTTCTCTAATTTCCCGATCCCGACTTTCTCCATAGAAGTCAACGGCGTATCGCGGTTGTGTATTTACACTGCACGCGTCTCCCGTGGGTCCCCTGTGTCACTACCTTGGGTGGTTCCTTGTGGTCCAAGCACTTCTAGAGGCTCTAGGCCTAGTGTCTAGTTCAGTCGTGGTTCGCATACCACTTTATTGGTATATGGTTTGGTACGCCCCTAGGGCCCAAACGTGTATTTGTGCTATTACTGTGATTTAATAACTTCTAACTTATGTACTTCGAACTCTAGCCTCATAAAGAGACTAGAGGGGTGTGTTTAGCAATAAATACATATATTTTGAATATATACCTGGTGTGGTGCTCTTTCATTTGGTCACTCAAGAGATTATAGACTGGTAAAACAAGCTGCTTTACATTCCTTCAAGACTTAGCCTGAAGGCTGCTCTCCATAGCTACCACTAGGATAGCTTTCAATAAGGTTGTCTTTAACCTATCTCCAATAAGGGGTTGTTTGGACTGGTGCAAGGTGCCCACTATAATTAGTGGACAGCATATACCAGGCCAACTTCTCACAATGAGGAAATTAGGAAACTTCATAACAAAGAAGTCTTCCAAGATGGCCACCAGTGAAAAAAGAGCCCAAATGTAGCACAAATATTACCCAGATGTAGCCCACATATAGCCCAATGACAAAAGTGTGCAAAACACTTTTTATTTTTAGTTTTTTTGCAGTTTTATGTAGTGCAGACTGGTCAGGTATTGGAGCGTTGCATCTTAAAACATGACCCCCTACACTACAAAAACACCACTGCACTACCCTAAACCCTAAAACACTACCCCAGCACGACCCCCTACACTACACAAGCACTACTGCACTATCCTAAACCCTAAACCACTACCCCCAGCACGACCCCCTATACTACCCAAACACCACTGCACTACCCTAAAACATGACCCCCTACACTACACAAACACCACTGCACTACCCTAAACCCTAAAACACTACCCCCAGCACGACCCCCTACACTACACAAGCACCACTGCACTGCCCTAAACCCTGAAACACCACCCCCAGCACGACCCCCTACACTGCCCGAACACCACTGCACTGCCCTAAACCCTGAAACACCACCCCTGCATGACCCCCTACACTGCCCGAACACTACTGCACTGCCCTAAACCGTGAAACACCATCCCCAGCACAACCCCTACACTGCACGAACACCACTGCACTGCCCCAAGCTCTGAAACACTACCCCCAGCAAGACCCCTACACTGCCCGAAAACCACTGCACTGCCCTAAACCCTGAAACATCACCCCCAGCAAGACCCCTACACTGCCCGAACACCACTGCCCTAAACCCTGAAACACCACCCCCAGCAAGACCCCCTACACTGCCCGAACACAACTGCACTGCCCTAAACCCTGAAACACCAGCCCCAGCACGACCCCTACACTGCCCGAACACCACTGCACTGCCCTAAACCCTGAAACACCACCCCTGCACGACCCCCTACACTGCCCGAACACCACTGCACTGCCCTAAACCCTGAAACACCACCCCCAGCACGACCCCCTACACTGCCCAAACACCACTGCACTGCCCTAAACCCTGAAACACCACCCCCTGCACGACCCCCTACACTGCCCGAACACTACTGCACTGCCCTAAACCCTGAAACACCACCCCCAGCATGACCCCCTACACTGCACGAACACCACTGCACTGCCCTAAACCCTGAAACACTACCCCCAGCAAGACCCCCTACACTACAAAAACACCACTGCACTACCCTAAACCCTAAAACACTACCCCCAGCACGACCCCCTACACTACACAAGCACCACTGCACTATCCTAAACCCTAAACCACTACCCCCAGCACGACCCCCTACACTACCCAAACACCACTGCACTACCCTAAAACATGACCCCCTACACTACACAAACACCACTGCACTACCCTAAACCCTAAAACACTACCCCCAGCACGACCCCCTACACTACACAAGCACCACTGCACTACCCTAAACCCTGAAACACTACCCCCAGCACGACCCCCTACACTACACAAACACCACTGCACTACCCTAAACCCTAAAACACTACCCCCAGCACGACCCCTACACTACCCAAACACCACTGCACTAACCTAAATCCTAAAACACTACCCCAGCATGACCCTCTACACTACACAAGCACCACTGCACTACCCTAAACCCTAAAACACTACCCACAGCATGACCCCCTACACTGCTCAAACACCACTGCACTGCCCTAAACCCTTAAACACCAGCCGCTGCACGACCCCCTACACTGCCAGAACACAACTGCACTGCCCTAAACCCTGAAACACCACCCCTAGCACGACCCCCTACACTGCCCGAACACCACTGCTCTGCCCTAAACCCTGAAACACCACCCCCTTCATGACCCCCTACACTGCCCGAACACCACTGCACTGCCCTAAACCCTGAAACACCACCCCCAGCACGACCCCCTACACTGCCCGAACACCACTGCACTGCCCTAAAGCCTGAAACACTACCCCCAGCAAGACCCCCTACACTGCCCGAACACCACTGCACTGCCCTAAACCCTGAAACATCACCCCCAGCAAGACCCCCTACACTGCCCGAACACCACTGCCCTAAACCCTGAAACACCACCCCAGCACGACCCCCTACACTGCCTGAACACCACTGCACTGCCCTAAACCCTGAAACACCACCCCCAGCACGACCCCCTACACTGCCCGAACACCACTGCTCTGCCCAAAACCCTGAAACACCAGCCCCAGCACGACCCCTACACTGCCCGAACACCACTGCACTGCCCTAAACCTTGAAACACCAGCCCCAGCACGACTCCCTACACTGCCCGAACACCACTGCACTACCCTAAACCCTGAAACACCACCCCCAGCACGACCCCCTACACTGCCCGAGCACCACTGCACTGCCCTAAACCCTGAAACACCACCCCCAGCACGACCCCCTACACTGCCCGAACACCACTGCACTGCCCTAAACCCTGAAACACCAGCCCCAGCACGACCGCCTACACTTCCCGAACACCACTGCACTGCCCTAAACCCTGAAACACCAGCCCCAGCACGACCCCCTACACTGCCCGAACAACACTGCACTGCCCTAAACCGTGAAACACCAGCCTCAGCACGACCCCCTACACTGCCTGAACACCACTGCACTGCCCTAAACCCTGAAACACCACCCCAGCACGACCCTCTACACTGCCCGAACACCACTGCACTGCCCTAAACCCTGAAACACCACCCCTGCATGACCCCCTACACTGCCCAAACACTACTGCACTTCCCTAAACCCTGAAACACCATCCCCAGCACGACCCCCTACACTGCACGAACACCACTGCACTGCCCTAAGCCCTGAAACACAACCCCCAGCAAGACCCCTACACTGCCCGAACACCACTGCACTGCCCTAAACCCTGAAACACCACCCCCAGCACGACCCCCTACACTGCCCAAACACCACTGCACTGCCCTAAACCCTGAAACACCACCCCCTGCACGACCCCCTACACTGCCCGAACACTACTGCACTGCCCTAAACCCTGAAACACCACCCCAGCATGACCCCCTACACTGCACGAACACCACTGCACTGCCCTAAACCCTGAAACACTACCCCCAGCAAGACCCCCTACACTGCCCGAACACCACTGCACTGCCCTAAACCCTGAAACATCACACCCAGCAAGACCCCCTACACTGCCCGAACACCAATGCCCTAAACCCTGAAACACCACCCCCAGCAAGACCCCCTACACTGCCCGAACACCACTGCACTGCCCTAAACCCTGAAACACCACCCCCAGCACGACCCCCTACACTGGCCGAACACCACTGCACTGCCCTAAACCCTGAAACACCACCCCCTGCATGACCCCCTACACTGCCCAAACACCACTGCACTGCCCTAAACCCTGAAACACCAGCCCCTGCACGACCCCCTACACTGCCCGAACACCACTGCACTGCCCTAAACCCTGAAACACCACCCCCAGCACGACCCCCTACACTGCCCAAACACCACTGCACTGCCCTAAACCCTGAAACACCACCCCTGCACGACCCCTACACTGCCGGAACACCACTGCACTGCCCTAAACCCTGAAACACCACCCCCAGCACGACCCCTACACTGCCCGAACACCACTGCCCTATCCGAACATCACTGCACTGCCCTAAACCCTGAAACACCACCCCCTGCACGACCCCCTACACTGCCCAAACACCACTGCACTGCCCTAGACCCTGAAACACCACCCCCTGCACGACCCCCTACACTGCCCGAACACCACTGCACTGCCCTAAACCCTGAAACACCACCCCTCAGCACGACCCCCTACACTGCCCAAACACCACTGCAGTGCCCTAAACCCTGAAACACCACCCCTGCATGACCCCCTACACTGCCCAAACACCACTGCAGTGCCCTAAACCCTGATACACCACCCCCTGCACGACCCCCCTACACTGCCGGAACACCACTGCACTGCCCTAAACCCTGAAACACCACCCCCAGCACGACCCCCTACACTGCCCGAACACCACTGCACTGCCCTAAACCCTGAAACATCATCCCCAGCAAGACCCCTACACTGCCTGAACACCACTGCCATAAACCCTGAAACACCACCCCCAGCAAGACCCCTACACTGCCCGAACACCACTGCACTGCCCTAAACCCTGAAACACCAGCCCCAGCATGACCCCCTACACTGCCCGAACACCACTGCACTGCCCTAAACCCTGAAACACCACCCCTGCACGACCCCCTACACTGCCCGAACACCACTGCACTGCCCTAAACCCTGAAACACCACCCCCAGCATGACCCCTACACTGCCCGAACACCACTGCACTGCCCTAAACCCTGAAACACCACCCCTGCATGACCCCCTACACTGCCCGAACACTACTGCACTGCCCTAAACCCTGAAACACCACCCCCAGCACGACCCCCTACACTGCACGAACACCACTGCACTGCCCTAAACCCTGAAACACTACCCCCAGCAAGACCCCATACACTGCCCGAACACCACTGCACTGCCCTAAACCCTGAAACACCACCCCCAGCAAGACCCCTACACTGCCCGAACACCACTGCACTGCCCTAAACCCTGAAACACCACCCCCAGCACAACCCCCTACACTGGCCGAACACCACTGCACTGCCCTAAACCCTGAAACACCAGCCCTGCACGACCCCCTACACTGCCGGAACACCACTGCACTGCCCTAAACCCTGAAACACCACCCCCAGCACGACCCCCTACACTGCCCAAACACCACTGCACTGCCCTAAACCCTGAAACACCACCCCCAGCACGACCCCCTACACTGCCCAAACACCACTGCACTGCCCTAAACCCTGAAACATCACCCCCTGCATGACCCCCTACACTGCCGGAACACCACTGCACTGCCCTAAACCCTGAAACACCACCCCCAACAAGACCCCCTACACTGCCCGAACACCACTGCACTGCCCTAAACCCTGAAACACCAGCCCCAGCATGACCCCCTACACTGCCCGAACACCACTGCACTAAACCCTGAAACACCAGCCCCAGCACCACCACCTACACTGCCCGAACACCACTGCCCTAAACCCTGAAACACCAGCCCCAGCACAACCCCCTACACTGCCTGAACACCACTGCACTGCCCTAATCCCTGAAACACCAGCCCCAGCACGACCACCTACACTGCCCGAACACCACTGTACTGCCCTAAACCCTGAAACACCAGCCCCAGCATGACCCCTACACTGCCCGAACACCACTGCACTGCCCTAAACCCTGAAACACCACCCCCTGCACGACCCCTACACTGCCCGAACACCACTGCACTGCCCTAAACCCTGAAACATCACCCCCTGCACCACCCCTATACTGCCCGAACACCACTGCACTGCCCTAAACCCTGAAACACCACCCCTGCACCGCCCCCTACACTGCCCGAACACCACTGCACTGCCCTAATCCCTGAAACACCACCCCCAGCACGACCTCCTTTACTGCTCAGAATACCACTGCACTGCCCCAAACCCTGAAACACCACCCCAGCACGACCCCCTACACTGCCTGAACACCACTGCCCTAAACCCTGAAACACCACCCCTGCACGACCCCCTACACTGCCCGAACACCACTTCACTGCCCTAAACCCTGAAACACCACCCCCAGCACGACCCCCTACACTGCCCGAACACCACTGCACTCCCTAAACCCTAGAACACCACCCCCAGCACGACCCCCTACACTACCCGAACACCACTGCACTACCCTAAACCCTAAAATACTCCCCCAGCACGACCCCCTACACTACCCGAACACGACTGCACTGCCCTAAACCCTCAAACACTCCCCAGCACGACCCCCTACACTACCCGAACACCACTGCACTGCCCTAAACCCTAAAACACTCCCCCAGCACGACCCCCTACACTACACGAACACCACTGCACTGCCCTAAACCCTAAAACTCTCCCCCCAGCACGACCCCCTACACTACCCAAACACCACTACCCTAAACCCTAAAACACTACCCCCTGCATGACCCCCTACACTACCCAAACACCAATGCACTACCCTAATCCCTAAAACACTACCCCCTGCACGACTCCCTACACTACCCAAAGACCACTGCACTACCCTAAACCCTAAAACACTACCCCCGCACGACTCCCTACACTACCCAAAGACCACTGCACTACCCTAAACCCTAAAACACGATCTCTACACTACACAAACACCACTGCACTACTCTAAACCCTAAAACACTACCCCCTACACTACACAAACACCACTGCACTACCCTAAACCCTAAAAAACTACCCCCAGCACAAACCCCTACACTACCCAAACACCACTGCACTACCCTAAACCCTAAAACACTACCCCCAGCAGTACCCCCTACACTACCCAAACACCACTGCACTACCCTAAACCCTAAAACACTACCCCCAGCAGTACCCCTACACTACCCAAACACCATTGCACTACCCTAAACCCTAAAACACTACCCCCAGCACGACCCCCTACACTACCCAAACACCACTGCACTACCCTAAACTCTAAAACACTCCCCGAGCATGACTCCCTACACTACCCAAACACCACTGCACTACCCTAAACTCTAAAACACTCCCCCGAGCACGACTCCCTACACTACCCAAACACCACTGCACTACCCTAAACCCTAAATCTACCCCCAGCATGACCCCCTACACTACACAAACACCACTGCACTACCCTAAACCCTAAAACACTACCCCCAGCACGACCCTCTTCACTACCTAAACACAACTTCACAATTTGTTACAGGCGTTGCAATGCAGGCCTGTGGTGCTTACTGGAAGTACCTGGTGGGCTAGTTGGGCCCCAGGGACCCTCAGGATTCAAGGTGACCTAATACCCCAACTTAAAACGCTCCACGGGGCGCGTTTGCACAGTGGTGAAGGGAGGGGGCGGGGCCTCATGTGACATGTGCGCAAACACGCCCTGTGGTGCGTTTTAAGTTGGGGAATTAATTCCCTTTGAATCCTGAGGGACCCTGGGGGCCAACTAGCCCACCAGGTACCTTCAGTAAGCACAACAGAGTTGCGTTGCAGAGAGGTGAAAAAGGTGCGTGGCCTCGGAACGCCTCTCTGCAACTCAGCTCTGTGGTCCTAACTGTAGGTACCTGGGGGGCTAGTTGGGCCCCAGGGACCCTCAGGATTCAAGGGGACTTAATCCACGCAACTTAAAAGCGCGCCACGGGGCGCGTTTGCACACATGTCACCTCAGGCCCCCCTCTCTTCACCACTGTGCAAACGCGCCCTGTAGCACGCTTTTAAGAGGTAGTTTTAATCCCCTGCCCTATTATGTACTAGGGACTTGCAGAGGAGGTCATGCTAATCACAGGGGTACCCCAACGCATAGTGTTCTCTAGTGTATGTAGGTGTTTTCACTGTATTCTAAGTGTCTTTTAGCATAGCACTGGCTCTGGTTAGTCAGAGTCAGTTACCACCAGTACCCGTCTGAAAAAGTTGTGGGCACAGGATGATTTTGCAACAAGGCCTCTTTCTGCTCCTCTGTCGGTTCTTTCTGCACATCTTTTGCTTCTTTCTGTGCGTTTTTCTTCTTTCTTCACATGTCCTACCTCTGTAGGCATAGTTAGAAACTAGCATTTAAAAAACCTTTGAAATTCACTTAAAAATCATAGGTTTCAGGCACATTATAGTTAGAAATTAGCATTTAAAAAACCTTTGAAATTCACTGAAAAAACCATAGGTTTCAGACACGTTATAGTTAGAAATTAGCATTTAAAAAACCTTTGAAATTCACTGAAAAAACCATAGGTTTTAGGGACAGTTATAGTTAGTTGGACATTTCACTCGTACAAAACCATAGAAATTCCCCGTTATAGTTAGTTCAGCTAACTATAACTCGCGCCCCGCAATGCACTGCTGATGACGTCACATATTACATCACTCATGACATGGTCAGTGACATCACTGATGACATCACTGATGACATCTCAAATGACATCACTGATGACATCATCCATGTGATAATTTCATGCATCTTCTCACACCCTAATATAACTTTTGATACACCCACTCTAAATTTCAGACTGCCATTCTCAAAACCATAGACACTCCAACACCAAAAACTACATACCCACTCACTGATTCTTAGGTCTACACACACATCCACTCACTCACCCGTACAGTCACTCATACTTACAGTCACTCAGTACAGGACTATCATATGCACTCATACACCTATATAAACACTCACACACCGCCACTCATCCATAGAGGTACTCACACACCTAGTCAGTCATGTAAAAAATTAATCACACACCCATTTACTCACCTATACAGTTATACACACACCAGCTCACTTACTCATACAAATACTAGCACATTCTTACACTCTTATACAATAACTGATACAAGCACACACGCATCCATACAGCCACTCTCACTATCACACACTCTCACTTATAGCCATTTAAATACTCTAACACACATATATACTGCCTTTTACATATGTAGTTACTCGCACATGTACCACTGAGATATACATTCACTCACTAACACACCCATACACACACTCACCCACCCAAGCAGTCCGTCACAGATGCACTCTTGAAATCATGCACCCAGTGAATCACCCACTCACACATCTATGTACAGAGTCACACACACCCCACCCACACAAACACTCAGGCAGCCATACAGATACTCAGAGAACCAATCAATAACCCATATAGACACTCATGTAGCTATTCGCTAATCCATGCATCCACTAACACACCAACAAACAGACGGATACAGACATTCACACAGTTTAGTCACTAACCCATGCATTCAGTAAGATACGTTTAATCACTCACTTGTAGAGTCAGTCACTCACGTACTAAATCATCCATTCAGACACTTATACACCCACTCATTCTTCAATACGCCTTTCCCTATATATATTAAACATATTTAAACTTTACAGAAACACACAGTCACTGGATGATGTCATCAGTGATGTCATCAGTGATGTCATTTGAGATGTCATCAGTGATGTCATCAGTGATGTCACTGACCATGTCATGAGTGATGTAATATGTGACGTCATCAGCAGTGCATTGCGTGGGCGCGAGTTATAGTTAGCTGAACTAACTATAACGGGGAATTTCTATGGTTTTGTACGAGTGAAATGTCCAACTAACTATAACTGTCCCTAAAACCTATGGTTTTTTCAGTGAATATATATATATATGATGACTTTCACATGTTTACTGTGCTCATTTGAGCTGGTACTCTAATCTTGAGTCTATGGGCCTGATTTACAAAGATAGACTTACATTTTTGTAAGAATTTACGATTTTGTGGTGTTCACAAAGGTATTTTATGACTAGTACCTTTGCGACTGTGGAGTCTCTGCACATAAAAAGATAGGTCTTTCCTATCTGTTTATGTGCGGAGGCTCTGCTGTTATAAAGATACCACTTGTAACAGATTTAGAGCTTCCTCCGAGGGAACCATTGTCTCTATTGTAACTTATGTAACCAGGTTCCTAGGAATACTGGGTGACCCCCGTAGTTTGTCTGATGAAAATCACAGTATATTTCTGAAATCAGTTATAAGTGTGGGATCTCCTGAGAAAAACCAAGCAACACTGCAAATCAAGTGAATATGATAGGTGATGGTCACACTGTGCTATATGACAAACACACTGCAAATATAGTTGAGCTACAATATTAACATCTTCTAAAGTACATGAAATATTGATAGAGCTTTGTTTCCAAAATCATTTTGAGAAAAGTGACAATAACAATAACCTGAGATGGTCTGAGTCACGCCCATGGTAAAGTGTAAAATCGTTCAGCGGAGAATTTGAGAAATCGGGTGGTGGTAAAGTTACTTTAATACTTGGTACTGATCTTTAAACAGAGTACATGAAATTGTTGTCAATGGAATTGTGCCCCTCGTTATTAAGAGAAGGATTATAATGGAGAGGTGTGGTGCAGCGGCCAGGGCAGCTGACTTTGGAGCACAGGGTTCACGGTTCGATCCTTGGCTCTGGCGGCAGCTCAGCTCAGCACCATGTGACTCTGGGCAATAGCTCACTTAATTTCCACGACGGCCCCCAGCGCCTTGAGACCCGTAAGGGTGAGTAGCTGCGCAATATAAAAACGGACTTACTTACAATGAAAATACAAGGAGACCTTGGAGGAGGGTGAAGTAGAGGGATTAAGGGATTAGTGATTTTGGGCCAATTTTACATTACTTGTTTACATGCAAGTTTGAACGAAGTCCGATTTCCAAAGTCTAGCTGTAGCCTGCTGCCGTAAGAGGCAGTCTGACTCTACAGTAACTGTGGTCTGCTGGGTTAAATTAGTTTCAAGTACAGTTATCAAGGAAGGCTTTATGAGTGTAGAGGTAGCATCTGTAACTTTAGGACTCCGGCAGCTTAACGAAGTTTAGAAAACTGTAAATAATTGTAGCTCAACTACATTTGAAGTGTGTCTTTCACACAGTACAGTGTTCTCTCTTTATAATACCACAGTGGGACCTCAATCTGGTATTGACCTTTATAAGTTTGTCTCCTTTGAGCTGCTCCATAGCGGCACTCCAGCATCTTCCTCAGAAAACTGTTTGTCATTGCAATCACTTTTGGGCATCACATTAACAAGCTTAAGGTTTTGTTGGTTCAACCACATATACAACATTCTTCCCTGGCATACTGGTTCTTCAAAATTGTTTAGCCTTTCTTCCGAAAATGTTATTACCCTTCCATATGGGGCAGTCCATTATGGTTTCTATGTTCTTCTCTCCTCTACATCCATCCTAGGAGAAACAGGTGATGTACACTGGTTGGAGCAACAGCATGCCCTTACCTTTCATATTGATGGGATTAAGGAGTATCACATTCTAAAAATCAGCTGTTGGTTGGTTTTAGCAGTGCGAAAAGGGTAAAGCAGTCCCCCATTGAACCTTATCCTGATGGATTGTTTTCTGGATCAAACTGTGTTATGCCTTGCCAGAAAAGGGACCTCCTGCAGTCTTATGACTCATTCCACCCGGGTGAAGGCTGCAACATCTGCTCTAGAGTGGGGTATTGCCAGTTTAGACATCTGATATGTTGCTACCATCCATACGTTCAACAGGTACTACTGTTCTGATTCTCAGGTCCACAGGGCAGGTAATTTTGCCCGGTCAGTGTTGTAGGACTTCCTAATGTAAAATCCACTTCTCAGATGCACCTCTTTGTAGGGGGCATTGTTTTCATATCGATTCACAAGATGAGAATCTGCGATTAGAAGTATCCGTCAGAAGAATACGTTGAATACTTAGGTAATGCTAGCACTGGTGGACTCTCTATCTACTTGCAGGTTCCTATTTGACACCCGCCTCCCCGCTCTGTGGAGTGGATGTTTAGATATAAATGAGTTCCAAATTAGATTTGCTCACTGACATTAATCATGTCAATCTTGTCAGGCATATTCCGTGTTCGACAGGGTGCCAAAAATGAAAAAAAACTTGACATCCCATGGATGGTTCAGTAGGTGAGACATATACAGGTAAATAGAGCATCCACCAGAAGGACGGACACGGACACGGACGCACACACACACACACACACACACACACACACACACACACACACACACACACACACACACACACACACACACACACACACACACACACACACACACACACACACACACACACACACACACACACACACACACACACACACACACACACACACACACACACACACACACACACACACACTGCACATAAACCATGAATATACTACAAAACATGCCACAGATTGAAAACATACTTTGTACAGGCATACAATAACATTTGTGCACTGACACACATTTATGCCTAAGGCACCGCATGAACTACCACACTCAAAGGTTCATGATCACAATCTAGTGTGCTCTTACCATCTGGCCTGTCAGTGAACCATGATGTTAAGGAGTTGAGGTTGATTGTTTCGAATTGGACTATTTGGTCGGCAGAGAGTCCTTTGCTGACCCCAATGCAAATGACAGGGTATTCTTCACCGGGCATGATGAGCATTTCAAACATTTGCAAGTTTCTGGGCAGAGGAAAGTCAAAGCACTAGAGAGAAAAGCAAACCACATTAACATTGACAGCATAAAATAAAAGCAACAACAATTCTTCATACAAAACTACAAACTGGATTCTGCTCACCACCCTGCTCACTGCTGTACTTCAGTTCATGACATAGTCAGAGTCTGGTGAGAAAAGTATACTAAGGAGAGGAGTGTTCTACTGCCATTCCTGAGATTTCAATCCAGAATAGCTTCTTTGGATGCGTTAAGGTTGGTATTTGACTTCTCTTTATGGTGAACTCACAAACTCTATTAAGGTTACAAGACAGGAGAAGCAGGGATGCAATTTGGCACCATTTTTATTTAAATTTTATATATACGCTCTTGAGTCCTTTTTAATATTGGGTTGTAGGAAGGTAGGATCCTTCTGCATGGTTACCCCTACTTTTTGCCTGGTGCTAAGCTGTATTTTGACTAGTCTGACTGGGATCCTGCTAATCAGGACCCCCGTCTATCTGCTTTCTCCCTAAATTGTTGTGTTGAGTACTTAGGTACACTCCAGATTTGATACTGGGGTACCCTTATCAGTCTCCAGTATATGGTACTAAGGTACCCAGGGCATAGGTACCCCAGAGGTCTCCCATGGGCTGAAGCATGCATTATGCCACCCATGGGAGACCATGCAAAATGGAACTACATGCCTGCCATTGCAGCCTGTGCAGGTTGGTGCTTGCACCACTTACTTAAGATATAGGTTTACTATATCTAAGGGTCACTGCACTTAAAACCTATAAGTCACCCCTATAGCAGGCCTTTGCAATCCTGAAGGCAGGGTGCTTGGTTCTAAGTGAGAGGGTGCCCCTGCATGAGCAGGACACCCCTGCAGCCTACGGAGTCCATTCTCCCGGGTTGTCAGTGAAGCAGCCATATACTATATAGAGGGGCACCGCGTAATTACGCGATGACCATCTCGGAAACGGCTTAATAGCCCCTTAATTTTTAATTTTTAAGAGTAAACGCCTGTTTTGAAAGACCCTTTTAGTAACCTTATAACACATTGAAAATGTGTATTTGGGATTTTTGGATTGATTTTTTATCATGTACTGTATTTATCTTGTGCTTTTATGGTCAGGTATTGACCGAATAAAGAATTATTTGATTTGATATGACTTCTCTTTAAATACTGATTGATGTATGACTTCCATTTTATCATCGCATATTAAGTACTTGTGTACAAGGTTCATGGATGACTTTGCACTGGACATCGTGAAGGACAATATAAGATTTGAAGCTGACTTTGTGCTGGACACATATTGGCTGTAGCTGGTACACAATTACCATTAGCCATTTAAGGTATTAGGGGACTATTACTAAGAAATAGATTGGAAAAAGTGGTTGCAAATTGCACACCAAGTTTTTGCGGTTCGTTTCTCGTTTCACGATGCGGCATATAAACTAATATGCCACACTGCAAAAAACTCCAGTCACATGGGTTGGCAGTACAACCTATCTAATGATATTAATTAGATAAGTAGCCTATTTCCGACTCACTGTGATTGGCTACAAACAGATGGATGGTGGCCTGAAAAGAAAAATAGACCACCATCCCTCTGTTTGCATTCCCAAACGGGGAACATTTTTTTTTTTGGAGCCCTTGTTCTTTAAAGGAACCAGTTGTGCAAAAAATCCTGTTCACAAAACTTTCAGGGTGGAACAGCAGGGCCGTACTGACTGTAGCGGGCACTGGGGTTTCCCCTGTGGGCCGCCAGGGTAGTGGCCAGTTTTGAACCCCTGGGGGACCGTTTTTGTTACCGGGGGCAGTGTTTTCCTCATGCACCCCCCCCGCGGCCGGCCCAACTCAATTGCCAGGGCTGGTTTACGTTCCCAGTCCGGCACTGTGGAACAGGCAGTGGTCGGTCACCCCCTGCCACTGCCTACTCCCCTCAAGGTCACCTGACACAATTTGCTAATCACTTACCACCTCTTTTAAAGTGTCAACAAGTAATTTATGGTCTGCAATTGCAGCCACAGACCATTAGTGCATGCCATACTGAATTAAAATTAGAAGAGGGGCGCCTGTTTCACTCCCCTTCCTATTTGCGAGGTGTTATGGGTCGATGTACCCATTTTCTGAGTGGGATTTTTTTTTCCG
Organism: Calotriton arnoldi; assembly: GCA_963921515.1. NCBI lineage: Eukaryota > Metazoa > Chordata > Amphibia > Caudata > Salamandridae > Calotriton > Calotriton arnoldi. Next base: position 814,797 of record CAWUFW010008775.1, read on the forward strand.
ACTTTCCAAATCTGTTGAATACATACCAAAAATCCATTTTGCAGTCAGAAACCCTGTGATTTTGCAAAATGCAGAGTTTGTGATTGCAATATGACTTAGTAAATCTGGCCCTTAGTTTTATTTGGGCATTGTACGAATAGTGATAGTATTGGACTAAAGGTTCAGCACACCCTCAAAAAAGTGATGTCAAGTCTAGGCCTAAGTATGGGGCTTGCACCCAGAGACCACTGGAACTGCCATTTGCTGTGCCCAGTAAATGTAGTTGTGACTTTGCTGAGGGCACTGAGATCTGTGAATGCCTGAATGGCAGAGCTCTCTAAATGTAGTGGGTTGTACTGCGCCGAAAAAGCGGTGAACATCACACCGCTGACCCGGCATAACAGAATACAGCTAGACAACCTCTAAATAAGCCTCTAATTCTCTTGAGTCAGCCCGTGGGTAAAACACCAGGCCAGAAACCTTGTGAGAAAGACTTGTGTAGGGAACCTTTAGATGATGACTGGGTTACAATCCATTTATAGGACACAAATTCATAATGCTAGAGGGAGGGAAACATTATGTAAAATAACGATGTACTGGTAGCAGGCCCCATGAAAGATAATTGAATGGGACACAAACAGGTTCCAGGGCTGTTGGAAGGGCTGCAGAGGGGACATTAGTTCACCTACTAGCCTTGTGGTAAACGACCCAGCTTCCAGAATGCAGTCCTCTCAGCCACCGATTCCATGTTTAACATTACAATTCCTCGAGACACAAAGGTGATAATGCTCATACCATAGTGGACTGATCATACATTACTTCAAGATCTCAAATTTTTCAAATTGATCCTTTCAATCAGACCGATGTATGATTGTGATGGAGTGGAAATCTCGTTTCAAATGTAGGGGTGCATCATAATCACGTGTAGAGTGCACCATGGCGTGATTCCAGTTGCATCATGGGAATACTACCTGTGGATAACTGGTTGTTGGACCTAGGAAAAGAGCCCCACTTCTTTCTTGCCTTCAGAGAGGGAGCATCCCAAAACGCTCTCTTTCTTTGCAATGGTGGCTTTATGTTACTTGAACCATTGATGGTAGAGAGACTTCTTAGGAAGACTCCACGCACTGACATCTTTTATTTGTTTCCTTGAGAATGCTTTTGTAGGGATGTCACCTTAACACTAGAGTAGGGATAGAATTAATGCTTTTCACTCATCAACCCTCTATGCAGGGAAATTTGGACTTGTGCTTCCTGATTTTCTGTATTCTACTTCTTGAATTAATTGTTTTGCTTATGCTGCACCATCTAAATTGGATGCACAGATTTGGCTTCATGCTAATTCCTTTGTATTTCTATAACCTCGTGTTGAGGTGTCTCTATGTACAGGTATTTTTGACTTTGTAATAAACTAACTCATCTCAAGTAGTGCTCCGTGAGTTATTATGTATCAAGGGAGAATTATTGGCAAATTGACTGTCTGTTAATTACTTTTCTCCCCTTTACGCTTTCATGCTGCGAAAAAGAACCATCAGAGTGTGACTCTAGAACAGGTCTAGAACTTATGGGCCCAGGCCTTTCAATTATTTTGCATGTTATGTACCCCATTTTAATTAATTGTTTGAAAGTTTATTTACATTGCAAGGAACCTCACAAAGGATATATATTTTTTCTTCAAATACACCTGGCTTCTCCTTTTTGATCAGCTCTGTTTTGCATTCATTGATATCACTATCTGATTGAGTCCAGGTGCCAAACTTTTGGGGCATTTAATATACTAAATTGATTGATATTTCTTGAAAATGATCCCCCTGTAGGCCGTTTGCCTTATCCTGATGGCTAGGCTCCCTTTGCCTTACAATGAACTTTCTCACAAACTGAAAGTTCACCACCCATGGGGGTCATTTCGTTCCCTAGCATAAACCAAGAGATCTCCCATTCACAACTGCGAGAGTGATTCAGATTTATGGGACAATGTCTGAAAATCCATGAAGCAGGAATAGTAAGCCTATTCTGATATGAACACCTTGATCCTCTGGACTACATTGCACCCCAGTGGAATTCATAGGAACACATGAGCTGAAAAGTATTATCCTAACAACCCCATTCTTGATGCTGGCTATTCCCAAGCATGTCCTGTCATTTTTCACATCCCAAACATTTGTTAGACCTAGTATTCATTATTACAGCTCAAACTAGGAGGTAGATGTTTATCTCATGAAGGAATCTACCTGGTCATTTGATACACGAAACTACAAAATGTTCCTTGCCTTTGTCGAAGAATAGGCTGCATTCATCCTGCACAATCGTAAGGAACTTCTTGTGGATGGACTTATCTGGGCCAGGGTTTGGAGAGCCATATGTGTGCCATATAGTGAAAAACATATGTCGGATCAGTGCACAACCCAGGCCAAGAGAGTATCCAGAATTTTAAAATACCCCCCACTTTTGACCAAAAACAAAATGATGAGTGAACAAAGCAAGAATGCCCGACTTCTTCTAGAATGCTTTACTTGACAGTAACAACTTTCCATCTATCGATTCATCCTCCCATCCACTTTCAACCTTCACCTTTCCATCCTTTCATCCATCCATTCTTTCATCCCACCATCCACACGCTCACCATTCCAGCCATCCAGTGACTAGTCAACGCTTCTATCTGGACCACATTCTTCCATCCACATTTTACCCTTCCTTCTGTCCATTTTTCAGCATTTCATCCATCCAATGTGCATTCTTTTCACACACCAATCCATTCACCCTTCCATCCACCTTTCACTCTTTCATCCTTTCACTCTTCTGTCTATATTTCTATCAATCCATTTATGCATACACCCTTCCAATGAAGCTTTCAACAATTGAACCTGTCACTCTTCTATCCATCCTTTCACCTTTATATCCATCCAAAGTAGCACCCCTTCTTCCTTTCTTCTTGTTACTCTTTCTTTCAACTTTCTTTCCTTCCATATTGCCTTCCTTCCTTTCACTATTCCCTTTTTTGTTCAAGCTTTCTGCCCATTTCCTCCCCTTCCTTCATTTCAGTTCCTGCCTACCAATGATTGTTTCTTTTCTCATCTTATTTTTGATTTCTTACATTTCTCTCGCTGTTTCTGATGCTCTGTCTGTCCTTTTTATGTTTCGCCTGCACATCGCTTGCGCTTTGATTGCGAAATCTCTTGTATTAAAAAAGAAAATATTAAAAGGGGCTTAGAGCCTGCCCATTACTTACCTTTTTTAAAACATTTTTTTATAAGGTTTCTTTACTGCCATTTTGATAGAAAAACAACAATACAACAAAACAACAGCGTGAAACCCATAAACAAACCCCACCCTCCACCCACTCCAACCCCCAAACATGGTTGAAAGCAATACACCCCCACACCCCAGCTCCCATCCCAAGAACATCCAAATAGCATGGGAATCATCCCGGAGGGCAGTGGCCAGCCAGGTAGACAACCCAGTCAAGGTCTAACTGGGTGGCCGATGCTGTTTCGAGTCACCCACATTATGAGCCGGGGGATCCCAGGCCAGGTTAACCGCTTTGAAGGGTAAAGCAGCCAGATGTGCATGCCATTCAACCGGTCGCATAGGTGCGCCACCAGGTAGAGGATATGCAATGCTGGCTGGGCGTGTGCAGTGGGGTGCCACTGTCTTTGCGGAAAATACCCGCGTCTCCACAGGGACCAGTAATTTGGTGGCCATCCCTGCACCTGGAGGATCCGCGGGGCAAAGTTCCCCCAGTGGAGATAAGCTTCGCAAACTTCAGGGCAGCCTTGGCGTCTGTGAAAAAGTGAGGTTTCCCCTCATAAGGAATTCACAATTTGTTAGGGTACATAGGGCATAATGAATATTGGCTTTCTGAAGGAGCCTCTTGGGTGGTAGGAACTCCTGATAGGCAGCCTGCAATGCTAATGTAAAGTCCGGGTAGAATGAGACTGATTTGCCCTGGTATTCTACAGATTGGTGCTCACGGGCCAGGTGAAGAACCACGTCTGGGTCCCTACAGTTAAGGAATCTGGCAACTATGGGACGGGCCTGGGACCCCACAGGGGGACGCGGCCTGAGAGAGTGATTGGCGCGCTCCATGATTAGACTAGGGTAAGTGACTCCCTGAAGAGCGTGCGGAGCATCAACTCTACATAATCCTCCATTTTGATGATGGCTGTGGTCTCCGGGATTTCGATAATGCAGAGATTATTGTGCCGGGATCGCACCTCTAGATCTCCGTTCTTGAGTTTGATGGGGTCTAGGACCTTGTCCATGCACAGGAGATGCTCACCGGCGGTGGCCTGGGTGTTGTCTGTGTCCGGTAAGCGAGCTTCCAGGTGGTCTAATTGGTTATTGTGCTTGTCGACCCTCTCCTTCATGTGGTCAAGCCAGCGTGTCAAAAGATCGAGTTTTGTGTCCATGGCACGCAGGCTGTTCTTAACATCCACCATGATCTCCCTCAAGTCGTTATCATGTTGTGAATCTTCACGGGCCGATCTGGAGGCCTCTCCAACATCGCATCTTGCTCAGTATGGCATGTTTGTCTTTTTCCCTCAAAATTGAGTATGTATTGGCATGCATCTTGTTCCCCCATGGCTGCACAAGCTTGTGGGCAGGCAGTAGGCCTGAGGTGGAAAAGGATTGCTGGGGCGCAAATTTGACGTGCATAGCAGAAGAACCCCCATATAGTGGCAGGTGCTAAGCGAGATCCAGTGGTGTTAGGCGAGATGGAGAGCCACGGGGGACATCCAGCAGCTGCCAGTTGGGCCTGGTCTCACCCTGTAGTGACCACGGACACTGGGGGGCACAAGCAGGCCCAGCCGCAGTCCAGGGCAGCTACAGCACAGGGTCCGGTCGCTCCAGGAGGGACCGAGGGGAGCAGCGACAGGTCCAGATGCAGTGCGACCCAGCCAAGGGGTAAACTATGCGCCATAATGCAGCACAGGTGAGCAGCAGAGAATTGTGGAGCCAATTGTGTGGGGGGTTTGCTGATATAGGAAAGTCCAGTTTCTCTAGTGGGAGGGGCCCGCAGAAACCAGCAGCAAGTCCAGAAAAAATGCACCCTGATCTAAGAGTTGAGTTGGTTGCCTCAGTGCAGCATTATCCATCAGCTGTAGGTTATAAGGCATGTTGTGTGAAGAGTTCACTGATAAGGGCCCCCTGTACTTTATATGAGTCCCAAGAGGGCCACAGAGCAAAACGCTGCTCACTCATTGTAGGGCTCAAAGGCCTGCCATCTTCAGTCACACCACCATGGCCGCACTCCCCCACCAGGGACAGACGCCCCGGACAGAGGCCTTTCGTGTAGTCTAATCAGCAGAGGGCTGTGATGGTGTACCTGAATGCACTCCCCCGAGCAGCCCAGAAGGACACAGCAGCCGACAGGCGTGCCACACAGGGCAGTGCGCTGGCAGCAGCCGCACTGGGCCATCCTTGTCCCCCGAGGCCATGCACCAATCATAGCCGGCAGCAGGACCGGCCTGGCGCTCCCCAGCACAGCAATCAAATGGGAGCCCGGTCAGGCACGGCTCGATGAGAGCGGCCCACGAGGCAGCCATCAAATGCGGGCAGTGTCCAAGGCCCACTCAGGCCTCCCGATCCAGTCAATGCCGCGCGGCCCTCACAGGCAAGAAGTTGACCCACCAATGGCACAGGCAGATTCACTGCAACTCCCCGCATTCAGTTGTGGCGGAGTGAGCCAAGTCATGTTTATTAGGCATGGGGAGATTAAGGGCCTGATTTAGATCTTGATGGCTGATCGCCAGCCCGCTGCAACGGCGGGCTCCAGGACTAAGTCAGGATGAAGGAGTACCGCCCGTCATATTTAGATGTATACGTGATACACAGAAGACTGCAGAGGCAGCCGTTTTTTGTGTTGGCGACCCGCCCTCCATTGCCGTCCTGACAGAGGGGTCCTGCTGAGCCAATTTGGATGATCCTGTTGGGCTAGCGGTGTTCTGTCGGTGGAGTGTAGGTGGTGGGCAACCGTGGTGGTGGGGAGACAGGTAAGTGACATTTTATTTTTTATATATAACACATATATGTTATGTAGGTGTCCATATGTGTATGTAGGTTATGTGTAGTGACCCCATGTTGTACATTCTGCACTGCCCCCCGCCAATATACACACACCATGCACTGTATACCCACACACACCACGTACACTTACCTTCAAGTCCATCAAAACTGGGTGCCGGTCCATCGTGGTCAAGGTGCGTCAGGACAGTGCGACCTAGACGAAGGTGAAGAGGAGGAAACTGCAGCCTGTACCCAGACAAAAGGTGAGTTTTCACCCCTTTTCGTCCCTTTCGGCCAACTTGAAGTAGGAGGAATTTCTGTCGGAATTACCTTTGAAACAAGCCAGAACCAAATACTGCGGGCGGGAATCCTGACTGGGGTCCCACCACCGGCTGCTGCAGCCCACCCCGCCGAAGGGGGAGGGGGGTAGCGAAGTCCTGGCGGAGTCTGTGGGACCGCGGCAGTCTTCTCGCCCATTGAACTCCAGCACCTAAATCAGGCGGGCAGACCGCCTGGTAGGCGGGCGGAAAGGCCGTCAAAAACGCCCACTCCGTTGCGGTCCTGCCAAGATCTAAATCAGGCCATAAACAGCAAACATTGGCAAAGCCAATAGGTTTCACCTACGTCAAATCTATTAGCTCTATCAATGTTTTTTTACATGTCGCACAGCAGCTCAGCTGCTTTGCAACATGGCTTAAATGAAAGTTAAAAAAAAAGCAGTATGATGCAGCCACAATTGACCGCAAAATAGCACGTTCTTTTTTTTAGTTTAAGCCATGCTGCATAGCTGCTCAAATGCTGTGTAACATGTAGAAAACATTGACAAAGCTAATAAATTTCATATAGGAGAAACATATTGGCTTTGTCAATGCTTGTTTCCTTGTTTCCATCATTTACAAAACACTGCAGCATGGTTGATTTGCAACCGACCACCCGGCAAAGAAAAGAGAGGTATTCAAATTGTGCTCTTTAACCTATAAAGCGTTGCGGGGTAAAGGTCCCATATACCTTAGCCAGAAACAGAAAGGTTATCTCCCCACTAGGAATTTGCATTCCAGTGAGAAGGAGTTATTGATGGTCCTTCTTATTCGACGTGTTAGATGGGGTGGCAGATCCTTTTCCTACCTGGCACCCTCCCTCTGGAACAAATTACCCCTCTCAGTTTGAAACTGCCCTGATTACAATAAATTCAGGAAAGCTTTAAAAATGACACTGTTTTATGTTTCAGACTCTGTTCTAGTATTCTGCACCAACTGCGGCGCCGAGATAGCACGGTTGGGGTGATTCGAGGGCGCAATCAAATTATTCATTCATTCATTTGTTTCCTTCACTGAACTTGATTTCCTTGATATTCCCTGACCTCCACTCCTCGCCCCTGCCCTTGCATTCCCTTAGAGCATTTTCATTAGCTATTTGCCTGCAGAAAGAAGATGCGAGTATAAACATAACAAATGTTTTAGTGTGACTCAAGTCATCAGTTCCAGGGGCAACCCTCACTTTAGCTGCTTAAGCAGGGGGCTCACAATGTCACTGACAATGGAGAGTTTAGGTTCCATTGAGGCACAATGCTTGCTGCAGCATCAAATGGAAAATACAAAACCAGGAAAAGTTAGAACACGTTGGGTTGAAGCAAATTGTCTATAAAATAATTTCTGGCAGCACCAGAGAAAACCATAGTAGCTTCTTAATCCAAGATGATGGTGTTCATAACCTAAGTTACTGCATACCTGAACTGGCCCAGGGCACATGCGTCCAGCCCCTTTTATTAGCAGGGTCACCTGACCGGTGATGCCTGTGATGGGTGGGTGTACAGTGTGGGTGCAACACAAGGCGGAACAGTAGAACGTGTACAGCAGGACACTACATCCCTCCCAAACTTTAATGGAAAAGAAACAACCAAAAGTCCAACCTATGAAAAAAAGCAAACAACAATACACAGCACAAATGAGTCTCTTCAGGCCATCTGCCGGGTGGTGCTGCAGCTCTGGACCGCACGGTCAGGCGGCTTTAGTCAACCTCGGCGATGTAGTTCAGACCGGCATGGTCTCGCGGTGTAGGAGTCTATTTACACAGTTCAAATAGCGGTGCATCTGGAGCGGTAGTGGAGTCCACTTTGGAGATCTTCTTGCAGGCGGTGGCGCCAGAGCCACTGGGGGTTGCATGCTCTGTGTACGTTCTTCATGTACTTCAAAGTGAGGCTTGCTTGGCTGCCTCTTGTCCCATTACCTTGGTTCTCGCATTGACTCTTTGCATCTCTCTTAGCTGGGCAGCTTTTTTTTTTTTTTTCCGTGCTCCTTCTGTGGTTCACCCGTGCTCCTTCTGGGGGTTCTTTGCTGCTGCTGTAGGGATCTACGGCCACTGGGGGGCGTGTAGTGCACTCGGCCCAAGTCCTGACTGTGTCTCTCACAGCCTTCTGCATTTTCCTTGTTTGGCTGCTCAGGGCTTGGTTGCATTCTTAGGCTTTGCTGTTGAGCTGTTCTTAGCATCTTAGTACTCTTGTCTGGGGAAGCTTCGGGCTTCTTGGTTCAATCTGTGTTGGGAGAAGGTACACAGTCGCGCTACCTTCCCGTCGGATACGTAGACACGCAGGGGGTGTGTAACGCTCTATTCCACATGTTGTTGCTGCCTAGGGGCAGGGACTCTACAGGCTTCTACTGTGCCTTTCTCTTGCAGGGCAACTGGGTGCAAATAGTGCTCTTGTTCTACTGCCAGCAGGTGGCCACTACGGGGCATGCATTACTGTCATGGGCAATCTCTCCATGTGGCTGGCAGGTGATTGGCATGAATGCTTACTTATTTTCTTTGTGCGTGTAAGCAGGGCTGCTTTTATGCTGCTAGAGGCACCCAGTCTCATCATTGGCCGCAGGGTGCAGTCAGCGCCTGTCTTAGCTGTCCTTCACAGCCTCTGTCTCTGTTGAGCGAGAGGGATGGAGCTCTGTAGATACCCCTGTTTGTAGCTAGTGAGTCAAAGTGGGGGGTGCAGTGCATTACCAGAGGCGTGGTCGTGGGGCACCGCTGGGTCTCCTGCCAGGGCCGGAGTGCAGTACAACAGAACGGCCGCTAGGTGGCACCATTACACGAGGCCAGAACAGCGTTTCTTGAAGCGTCAGGCTACGCGGAGTGGTAGTTAGGTGGTGAATGGCTTCAGCTGGCGTAGGCAAAGCTCTTTGCTGGGCTAATGCCTTCAGTGCGGTGCTTTCACGCTTCACCCTCGTCTTTCCTTTCATTACAGCCAGTGATATGCACCTCAGCAGCACCCGAGATTCAGGTGCTGGGGCGAGTGTTGGCTGGTGTCTTCGGGGAGGGGTGGGAGCTGCGAGCTGCTTATAGTGGCTTCCCTTACCTCCCAGGCAGCTTCCTCTGTTAAAGGAGTTCTGCGCTGGCTCCCGCTGCAGGCAGGTCCACCATGACCGTCTTGGACTGAAAGTACGGAGCACTTTACTTCAGTTGCCAGCCACGGTGTGGTGTGGCAAAGCACCGCTAGCTGCCCAGCAGATGCTTTAGGAGGAGGCCGCGGCTCTCTTAGCTGAACCCACCAGCCATGATCCAATTAGAAGTGCTGATGCGGGAGGGGGCAGGCAGTGCTGGGATGCACTTATTTAAACCCTGGTCCGAGCCGTCGCATGGAATCACTCTGGTGAGTGTTATTTCTTTACGTGCAGGCCATGACGCTTTCCCAGGATGGCGAGCCATGCTTAACTATGTCGGCGTTGTAAGATGGTCGCAGGGAGCACTCCATTGCTCCTAGGTACAGCTGCTCCAGGCGGCGTCAGGGGCTCGCTTTACTCATGCTAAAGGGGTCCTCTACCTTGCCGGCGGGGCAATGCTGACAGCTCGATGCATGCGGTGCAGGGAGGGTGCGGCCTCAGACCCGGAGCCTCTCACCTGCAGGCAGGTGCTGTCCAGCCGAATGTGCACAAGTCGGAGTGCTTCTCCTGGGGCTCTGTGGGCACTGTAGAAGCGGCATTCGAGCCAGGTCATTGTGTGACTCTCCTCCCACACTTGGGCCGACGTCTCCCCCTCTACAGCATTCTGTGGACCGGTGCCTGATCGGGACATGGCCACTTCGTCGATGCTGCCATCTGTCACCTTCACAGCACTTCACTTTGGGCAGCATGGCAGGTGGGGTCAGACCCACTCGTCACCATTGTAGTGTTGTGGGCCCTGGGCCCGTTTGCTACTAATGATGGACACGGGCACAGTTTAGTAGGGTACTGGAACTGGCCCAGGGCGTGTGTGCCCGGCCCCTTTTATTATCAGGGTCACCTGACAGGTGACACCTGTGATGGGTGGGTGTAAAGTGTGGGTGCAACACAAGGCGGAACACTAGAACGTGTCCAGCAGGACACTACACCATCATCCATTCTGATGTATGCCGTTTCGGGGGGGTCCATTGTAAGCAGACACAGCGACTTTTTATATGCTGTTTCGCCCTTTATAAGTAAGCATTTAGAGAGCACTTGGCATACTTTGCATGCCATGTATCTGAGACTGATTTATTGTACGCTCAAAGCGAACAGGTTCGGATGCGGTTTCTATGGATGCACAGTGACTATTTCGTTTGATCTATTCTTGGAATGGTCTTAACCACAGTGCTAGATCATGACTGTTAAGTGGTTTGGACCCACTCAACTAGTGAATTGTTTTAGCGCGACGACTTGCATGCCTTTTCCAGGCATTTCTCACTATGAGGTGACACTGTTGTTAACTAAGGAAGCACTTCACTTTTGCCACATGCTGGGGTTGTTATGATTAGATAGATCACTTCCGGGTCCCTTTCTAGTTGGACATGGTACCAGTATAGTCTTTTAACAGTGTCCCTTAAATCTGTCAACACTTGTGGACGCGGCTGCTCCGGGCAAAAACTAAGGTGTTATTAGACCACTTCACCACCAACATAATGAACATAATGAGCACTTTTGGCACGTTGTCATGGTACCCAGTGCACATTCTAAGTCATTTTTAAGCTGTGATGATGTTACTTCAGGTTTGGCTGATGGTTGGCCTGCCTTATTTTACTTTCTCCTGGTACATTTTAGGAATTGATTGAATGCATCAGGTTGTGTGATGGAAAAACGCATGCCTCAACAACGCATGCCTTAACCATGCGGGCTAACCCCGACCGCGTCTTTACCATGCATGCCTTTACCACGCAGTTTCGTGAAAAAGACATGTTTGGTAAATAAGCATGTGTGGTAAAGATCACACTCCTGCCCCTCTGCCCTAAACCCTACAAAAAAAACCTAAACCTAAAATCCCTACCTTCCCCTCCCCTAGCCCAACTGCCCCCTCGACCTGAAAACGTACCCTATCCTGTCCCCTAACTTGAGCCCTACAACTCAGCTCCCTTAAAACTACTACGACCCCAGCCCCCTCCCTGAGCCCTACAACAAGCCCCCGCCCCGTAAAACCTAACCCCACCTACCCCCGCCCCAGCCCAACTGCCCCCTCAGCCTTAAAACTGCCCCTTTCCTCTCCCCTGCCCTGAGCCCTAAAACTCCCGACCCCCAACCCTGTAAACTACCCTGACCCCCACCCCAATACTACCCCCAAACCAAATAATCTACCCCCACCTCCATCCCCTGCTTTGAGCCCTAAAACTCCCAACTGCCCCTCCACCTGAAAACTGCCCCTATCCTGTCCCCTGTCCTGAGTCCTACAACTCAGCCCCCTAAAAACTACTCTGACCCCAGCCCCTCCCTGAGCCCTAAAACAAGCCTCCACCCCTAAAACCTAACCCCACCTATCCCCGCCCCAGCCAAACTACCCCCTCAGCCTTAAAACTGCCCCTTTCCTGTCCCCTACCCTGAGCCCTAAAACTCCCTACCCCCAGCCCTGAAACCTACCCCAACCCCCTACCCCCACAACTACCCCCAACCCAAATAATCTACCCCACCTCCGCCCCCTGCCCTGAGCCCTAAAACTCCTGACCTCTCGTCGTCCCTGTAAACTACCCTGATCCCCTCCCAGCCCTGAAAACTACCCCACAACCCCTACAAACTACCCCCACCCCCTCAAAACCCGACTTACCTCTCCGCCTCGCCCGGATCCTTCCTCTTCCTGCTTCTTGTTCCTCCGCCCGGCAGCAGCAGCAACTTGACCGCACATATGCCTTAACCACGCTTATGTGTGGTTAAGGCATATTCGTGGTTTAGACGTGCGTGGTACCGCCTGCATGATTCAACCCCACATAGTTCACGCTGTGTGGTTAAGGCTGTTTCCCAATGCATCAAGACCATAATTGGTGAGTGGACTTATCAGAGTTGCCACTACTTTGGTCTTACATATTAAGCAATTGTACTGTGACCTAGTTTTTCTTTTTCTATTCACATAGGTGTGGTAGTCTGATGACGACGCCCTGAGGAGACCCTTATAAAATGGTTGGGTTCGAAACTTCAACAATATTCCCAGTTGGTTGATATACTCCTAGAGCCTCCTTTTATTTCTGTGAACTCGAATATACACACAACCATTAGAATTACACAGTGTCTTTGTATATTATTGATTGTTGTCTGTTGAACCACTTTATGTACACTGTGTCACCTACACTATTGATTCACACTGTCTCAAATATATATATGTGTGTGTGTCTGTGTGTGTGTGTGTGTACGTGTATAAATATAATACATGTATGATGGAAACTTACTTGGTCCAGTACTTTATTGACTTATTCTCTCGTCAAAGAGTCATGATGATTGTTCTTCCAACAGTGGTTACGTAGAACTGTTGTCCACTAATTAAGCTAATATATCTAGGGGCAGATGTACAACCCTTTTTTTTCGGCTGCAAACGGGAGATCGGCCCATTTGCAACCGCAAAAAAGGTTCCAGGCATGTACAAATGCTATTTTGTGAGTCACTGACTCGCAAAATAGCATTTGCGACTCTCGCTATTAGGAAGGGGCTTCCCTTCCTAATAGCGAGTCGCCATGCCATGTACTGTTGTTTTGCGACCGCATTTGTGGTCGCAAAACACTTGCAGTTTACCACCTACTTCAAGTAGGTGGTAAACCACTCGCAAACGGGAAGAGGTCCCCAGGGGATCCTTTCCCCTTTGTGAGTGTGTGCGTAAATATTGTTTTAGAGCAGGCAGTGGTCCCAGGGACCACTGCCTGCCCACTAAAAATGAAACTGAAAAGTTTAATTTTTGTTTTTAAATGCATCCCGTTTTCCTTTAAGGAAAACGGGCTGCATTTAAAAAACAACCTGCTTTATTGAAAAGCAGGCACAGACATGGTGGTTTGCTGACCCCAGCAGGCCACCATCCCTGGGACTGCTAGCCATTCCCAATGGGGTAGCAAATTGCGCTTGCCTCATGAATATTGATGAGGCATGCAATTTGCGACCCCATTGGGAATCGCAAACAGTGTCTGAGACACTGTTGTACATTGCATTTTGCGACTCGCAAATTGCGAATTGCAAAGCGACGCAATTTGCGAGTCACAAAATGCAATTGTCGTACATCTGGCCCCTAATGTTTCCAATTGGTGTTTAGAAGCCTCTAATTGCCTTATGAGTTTTCTTGATTTAAATGAGACCCACGTGATGTTTTTTATTACTTGATTTACGGTGTTGTCATATTGGACAAAATTCTCTTCAGAAGTGCAATCATGTCAAAATACTGGTTTCTCACTGACCCGCACCTCATTATAGCACACTAGAAGTAATACTTGGCATATGGGACACCTGTGACAAAATACTGACACTGGCATACTGGAATGATTCTTGCCATGAGCACCCATGTCAAAGTTCTGGCAGTAGCATGTTGGAGGTAAGTCTTGGCACCAGGGACACCCATGGCGTCGCCTCACTGACTCCACCTCCTCCTGGCACACTAGAGGTAATTTTTGGCATATGGGCACCTTGGCAAAATGCTTGACACTGACATTCTGGAGGTATTTCTTGGCATTATGGAGGACAATCATGGTTTATGAGGGTGGGACGAGAAACAAGATAAAATAATGGGCATAACATACTAGACATACTTTTTGACACATGGGTCGCTCATGGTTCTTGAAATAAGCGGACAAATTTACATATGGTGGCAAAAATGAAAAACGCTGGCCCAGACCCAATGGAGGTAACTTTTGATGTATGGTGGGCAGTCATTACACATTTTGAAAAGAATGAGATCAACTCACGGGGGGGCATCGGGTTTCATTGGCTTAATACACCAATGGATTTTGAGCAAATTTGAGTGAAAACTGCACTGTCAAAAGCACTACTTCGCCCATTTTTTCCAGGTTTTCCTCGGGGGAACCACCCCAGAAGCCCTCATAGAATAAGTTGGGCTGGGCAAGTGTTATGTCTCACCACATGTGAAAATCACCAGCCGCTACTGCAAACCCCCAAGTCAAAAACAGAGTAAACCAGATGCAAAGCCTTCTTCTCAAGTGCAGCTCGTTAATGAAAAATATAACCACTTGACCTACAACTAGCAAACAGAAACCATTCCATAAAAAAATATATATATATCAAATTGACGCTGCTCAAAAGATATAAGGGCACTCTATGCAACTCTGACTGTAAGATGACAACTGGTGCACGGACAGAATATTGAGTTTTTTATTTAGACCTACCAGAATATCGAGTTTTAAATATTGTAGGTCAAGAATATCGACATCAAGAATACCGTGGTACAGAATATCGACAGTAAGGTAAGAAATATCGTTTTATTTAATATCGAAGACAGTAATATCGTTTGTAAAAATATCGTTGCTAATAATATCGATGTTTATATTAGTGTTCTATTTTAATATGTGTGTTAAAAGTATGTTAGGTAATTTTTTGGTATAAGTGTAGTTTATTTTTTTAATGTATGTGTTAAATTTTTAGCAGTAAATATTTTTATGTAAAATAATTTTTACGTAATTTAGTTCTGTAGCGGGTTGTAGGTTTATAGGGGAATAGGGTGGGAAGTAATTTAATTATAATAAAGTAATTATTAATGTTTATTTATTAGTATTTATAATTAATTTATAATTAATTATTAATTGGTTATTAATTAATATTAATTAAATTATAGATAATTGTATTAATTTTGTTATTTTTATAGGAGCGGGTTGTGGGTTTATAGGGGAGTAGGGTGGGAAGTAATTTAATTTAATTTAATTTATTATTATTTATAATTAATTTATTTTTAATTAATTAAAAATGTGGTTATTAGTTAGTATTAATTAATTTATTGATAATTATATTAATTGTGTTTTTTTATGAGTGGGTTGTGGATTTATAGGGGAATAGGGTGGGAAGTAATTTAATTATAAAAAGTAATTATTAATATTTATTTATTAGTATTTATAAATAATTTATAAATAATTAATTATTAATTGGTTATTAATTTTTAATAATTATTTAATTGATAAGTATGTAAATTGTAACCCTCTGCTATCCAACACTTTCCCTACTGTTGCACTCACTGGAGTGGGAATAGTAATTTTTTACCCTACGCTATCCAACCCTTTCCCTACTGCTGCACTCACTGGAGTGGGAATAGTAATTTTTACCCCTACGCTATCCAACACTTTCCCTACTGTTGCACTCACTGGAGTGGGAATAGTAATTTTTGCCCCTCCGCTATCCAACACTTTCCTTACTGTTGCACTCACTGGAGTGGGAATAGGAATTTTTACCCCTACGCTATCCAACACTTTCCCTACTGTTGCACTCTTTGGAGTGGGAATAGTTATTTTTACCCCTCCGCTATCCAACACTTTCCCTACTGTTGCACTCTCTGGAGTGGGAATAGTAATTTGTACATCTCCGCTATCCAATACTTTCCCTACTGTTGCACTCACTGGAGTGGGAATAGTAATTTGTACCCCTTCGCTATCCAAAACTTTCCCTACTGTTGCACTCACTGGAGTGAGAATAGTTATTTTTACCCCTACGCTATCCAACACTTTCCCTACTGTTGCACTGTCTGGAGTGGGAATAGTAATTTTAACGCCTACGCTATCCAACACTTTCCCTACTGTTGCACTCACTGGAGTGGGAATAGTAATTTTTACCCCTTCGCTATCCAACACTTTCCTAACTGTTGCACTCTCTGGAATGGGAACAGTAAATTTTACCCCTACGCTATCCAACACTTTCCCTACTGTTGCACTCTCTGGAGTGGGAATAGTAATTTTTACCCCTACGCTATCCAACACTTTCCCTAGTGTTGCACTCACTGGAGTGGGAATAGTAACTTTAACTTTACGCTATCCAACACTTTCCCTACTGTTGCACTGTCTGGAGTGGGAATAGTAATTTTATCCCCTCCGCTATCCAATATTTTCTCTACTGTTTTAGTTAATGTAGTGTAAAATGTATTTTAAAAAGATTAAAAATATTGTAATAATGTAATTAGTTATATATATTTTTTAATTTTAATTTATATTATTGGTGTATGTGTATATATATGTATTTATAATTTTTAATATGTTTTAAAACAATTTATAAGTTATTAAAATAATTATTTAAAAATATTATTAAGTAAGTATATATATTATATTCTATAGATATATATGTTTAATTGATTTTTACATTATATGTATTACTTATAATTTTAAACATTTTAAAATAATTTTAACTATGTTTATTTTAGTTATATGTATTATTTACTTTATTTTACATTATTTTTTATACATAAAAAAAACCGATATTTTTAACAACAATATTTTTTATCGATATTTTTGTACTTACCATTATGTAGATAGGACTTCGATATTCTGGACATCGATATTGTTGCGTCGATATTTCTGTAGGTCGATATTCTGACTCTCGATATTCTGTCAGTGATCCAGATTCTAAAACAAGAATTTTACTGGTAGTATAAGAAAACAATTTGATGAACGGAGGCTCATAATACGATTATCAGCAAGAAAGTAAAATCAGAATAACGACATGAGCTCCCTATCATCTGCTATCCCAAACCTGATTGGCGTCAGTGTAGAGAGCGTGAGATGAAGGTAGACATAAAAGCTGGACTACACATTTCACCTTGGCTTCCATGACTACAGCAGGGCTTGCTTACCTTCACAAACATGAACCTCTGCATGGGCTCGTACCACTGAAGAAGGATGATGCTGGACTCCAAGGCCCCGCAAAGGTAGTGACAGCCTGTCTGGAGGTTTTGTGCTGTAGGAAGATCGAAAGAACGTTTGAAGCTTTAATTTCAGCAACGAGAATAGTCTAGAAAAGTCTGGTGAACTCACAATCGTCAATCTATTTCCCCCCAGCCATCCTAGTGTATCTACTGGAGCCTAACTCAACCATGAATTGGTCCATCTACTTGTGTAGCTTTCCCATTGGCCACAGGTGAGACCTCATGAAACTAGACCTCAGGGTGAATGAGCCAAAACAGTGAATTGACAAATAAAGTCCCTGCGTGCTATGGATGTGCCTTCCAAATATAAAGCACTTCCATTTAGATGCTAAGAACATGGAGGTGACATCTATGCACCGATCATGAGGAGAAAGAGCAAATTTTATGCGAGAAATTTAAAGTGAGAAACCCCTAGAGAGAAAATCTATAAATGGGACTCACAAAAACGAGAAAACCTTTTTGGGAGCATTTATGCACCCATTTTAACATCACTAATATTTTTCTTCCTCATTTAAACCATAAAACCTAGCTGCTAATCCTTGCTGTAACTACAATGCTTTCCACCTACTCCTAAAAGTAACTCCTAAGTGAGACCCCCTTAATCTTAAACCTACACCAACACTTACACTTAGTCCTAACACTTGTTCTAGACTTCAAACTAATATTGCCCTAAGCCTCGCTTAAGGGTTTCCCACACACTATCCCTAATTCACAGTCTGCCCCAAACCACTTACATAATCCTGACCATAACATTTACACACACCCTTACCTTCATACTATATTCCTTCACTACTCCTAAATCTAAGTATAACCCTAATATTATCCCCGACCCTTACTCTTCCACTAAATGTAACACTAACCGTAACTCAAGCCTGTGGTCTCACCTGTTCCCAAATTCTTAGCCTATCCCAAGGCTTCCAGCCCTAATTCCAGCCTGCAAACTAACCTACACCTTAACCTTAGCTTAGAGACATTCCCTTATCCTGTACCTAAAATCTTCCTTTCATCGACCTTAGCTGAATACTTTACATTTTCAGACTTTTTTCAAAGTTTTTCCTTTTTGTTTTTCTTGATTTTCATTTCCTGCTTTTTTTGTTTTTCACCTTTTTCTCACTTTTGACCAAAAAGAGGAGTTGGCCCTGTTGCTCAGATTACGGGACTCCTCTTGAGTTTGGAGAGGCCTTATTGGAAAAAGGAGACTCATCCTTTCCCACAGTGCTGATTCCAAAAAGATTCCTGCTAAGTGATTGTTGCAGGACTCAAAGCAAGAATCCCCCCACTAAATACCTGGAAAATCAAGAGGGGGAGTGCCCTCTAAAAGAGACTGACTCCTCATAGCCCACACCTACCTTTCAGATGACCTGAGTTGCTAATCCACAAGCTGCTTCACAAGGAACCTAGACTGCCCCATGAATCCAACAGATCTTTTTTTCAAATGAGAGAAAAGAAACTGAGTGGAGAAGAAATATCTTGTGACAAAGGGGGAATTGCTTCCCTAGCCATGGACCATCGGTGACATTTCAGCTGTCTTGAGTCTATGGCCTCGGAAAATTGTCTGTGAACATCTGACATGTTAGGTGGCCATTTAAAATTAAAATTAAAAAATAAAATTATGTCCCCCTAGCTATTCTTAAAACAGGTGGACCATATCTATCGCAACTTGTTTTTAGTGAGCCAGGTCTGTGGTCCCTCTTGCGAGACCGCAGCCGTGACCCACCTATGAAAAAGATCTGAGCTTCCTGTGATGTTCGCAGACATCCGAAGGACTATTTAACATTCTAGAGACCATTCTGAGATGCTGGTTTGATGCCAATTGTCGTCATCTTGTCCAAGAGACGACATTGCAATTTCCTTTACAACAAGTGGAAAAAAGCACCACATTGGGAGAAGTAGGAGTTCTGAGAGGGTGAAACAGAATCTCAATGCACCTTTTCTAAGGAAATGGCACTGCCAGGAGAGCCAAATCTGTGAAGGCCATCAAGACCAACCGCACTGGAGGATTAGACAGATATGTAGTGGTTTGGTGAGGCAGAAGAAAGGCACGAAGGAAGCAAGGGCTCAGGTGTCTGGGATTTCTTCATGCATCCATGTCACACCCCATGAGCAGTACACCATAGGGGGGCAAGTTATAGTTCACTTCCTGAACCATAATTGGCCTATTTCCAGTGGTTTTTAGGTTTTGTTTTGTAACCATAACAGCGCTCTAACTGTATTTTGTATAGAGAATTTCAGACCTTTTTAAAGCAAACATTATGGTGTCATAAGCAACCTAAGCATAACTTAACTTTAATTTTTGACTTTTTTGGTGACTATATATATTTATTCCATGGCAATAAAAAGAAATATGGCCCAATAGCCAAATGGTGCAACAGTACTAATAACCATGCATTCACACATTTATTACTAGAGTGCAAAAGTCAAATTTGAGTTTATTACCGCAGAAACCTGACATGCGAACCAGATGCATTCTACACGGTATGAAGTTTGTGCTGTATTTGTGACTCTTACTTTTGGGAAGCCTATTTAGGTTTTGCGAATCCGGAAATAAATATTTAAAAAAACCCTCCCAAGGGCCAAGCCCTGTGGGCCAAACTTTAGGCATTAGCCACACACAACTTACTGCACCTACTAATTCTTAATAAGGCTCCCAGTTTCCAGTTTTTACTGATTTCTACAGATACAGACAGAAAACAATGCATTTATATTTGAAAGTGGATAAATACAGAAAATTGGACTTCTTTTAAGTGACTCTCCATGCTGTCTTTCATGAATTCCAAGCCAAGAGCTGAGCAGATAGACAGAATAGAGAGATAAAAAACAGGATGAAATTTCCTTAAATAACAGCATTTGTCAACATACATTTGTAGTATAAGGCTAATATTTACCTGTGTTTTCATCTTATGTTATATTTGGCTGCATAATTTGCTAAAATATAACAGGCATGAAAGTATGCGTGCACACATATTAGTTAAATAAATGTATAAATAAACAATTTGACGACGTAATTTATTCACAAAATACAAAAATAAATATGGATAAATACTACTAAGATGGACAAAAAAAATGTATCAATACAGACTGTAATGTTTAACAAGCATTTGCAATGCAATCCGTCTCGCCTTTGGGACCTTATATGTATTTAGCTATGCAGCACATTAGCCTGGGTGCTGAAACATCTACTGTTCTTTAACATGGAGGGAAAGTAAGCACCAAACTGCGTGACACGCCAGGTATGGGAACACATGGAGAGAAATATTGCCTTTCAGCGGGAAATGGTATAGTCCAAGCTCTGTTTTTAATATAAAATCAGGGCTTTCGGTGAGTCATATCACTGAAAATACAAGATTTGAAAAAAATATTATTGTCTACGGGTGCTCGTGGAAGACAATTTCTATGGACTGGAATCTAGAGAATGCTAAAGTGATTCTAGTATTTTACTGACCTCTGCTGGTCGTTTTCTATCAAGAAAGTTAAATAGAGGAAGTTGCCAGAAAAATTAAAAAAGAAAGTCCCTCAGCAGAAAGCAATTCTGGTATTTTACTGACCTCTACTGGTGGTTTTCTATCAAGACAGTTAAATAGAGGCCGTTGAACAAGCAGAAAGCAATTCTGGTATTTTACTGACCTCTACTGGTCATTTTCTATCAAGACAGTTAAATAGAGGCAGTTGAACAGAAAAAAAGTCCCTAAGCGGAAGCAGACCAGTCCTAGGGCTGAACTCCAGAGCCCACAAATAACATACACATATAAGTGTGGACTCAAATAGGATTTAATGTGACGTTGTGTGTTTTAACAAACATTGCTTTTATACATAGAAACGTTTTTAGAACAATGACGTTGGTATTTTACCTAAATTACTCTATGAATTAATTTGAGTATTTAAACCTGGTTTTAAATAAGTGAAGAAATCTTATTTATGGCAGCATTTTGCACATTGAATTGTAGATTGCACAGAATTTACTGAACAGGAAAAGTATGTTGTTTATGTCCATGTAGCCTAAGTATCACGTGTGGGTACACTTGCACTTTAAAAATATCGTGGCAACTCCATAGCGCGTCATGTGATCAAGGCCGAGTGAGGCCGAAACGCATCATGGCGAAAATGGTGGCAAAATAAATTAATTCAAGCACGAAATTGAGGTCTCGCAGTCCGTTTTTCCCAGAGGAAGGGAAGTGAGAAGGAACGGCGTTGTGGGATATAAGTATATACTAAAGTATATACAAGAGGTCTTGAATGCTCAACCTAAAAAATACCATAAAAGAGGGAGCCCTGATCATTGACCTTATTGGAATGCCTATTTTCTGCTCTGTCTCCATGTGCGCCTTCATGCTCGGGTAGGGAAATATAACAGACCAAATCAAATGTAACCACGCTTTTCATTTTTTTTAAGCACTTGCTCGAAAGTACCTAAAAACACTACAGAGACCGGTCCTCGTAGCGCATCGATTCTCACATAAAAGGCATTTGTCTGCTACTGTCAGGGTTTACAAAACTGTAAGGACCGGACCGGTCCTTACAGTGTGGATTAAACATGCCCGCACACACACAACACACACAGACTATTTGGTGTAGTGTTTATTTGTCGGTCTTATTGCACCTTGAAGCTGTCAGTTGATGGTTGTCTGTCGTTCATCATAAATAAAATAAAACACGCGAGAAGAGAGACAGCGAAATCTATGCGCTTTATATCACCCACCTGCTGCCCCCACTCAATACAAGTTTACATATAAAACACAACTGTGTTGATATTTATTCTAACTACACAACAGTATTGCATCTCATGGCGATTTCATGAAAAAATGTTGAGGCCTCACTGCATCATCATGGGGGGGTGTAATAAGGCAGGGAAGAGACATAAGGAAGGGAAAGGACAAGAGGAGCAAATACAAGCGGAATGACTGCAAGAAAGGTATATTATGAGTTGGGGAATTAAATAAATGAAGGAGAGGTGAGATTCCTGGCATGACTGAAAAGAGGGTTTTTAGAAACATGAAGGAGAAGAGGTGATGTGAACAAATAAATGAGTAGTAAAGAAAAGACAAACAAAATAGGTTTTATATTGGTGCAGAGGATAAAAAGAAAAGAAGAAGGAGAATGTGAAATTTAGAGAGGAGAACTTGTGGTAAAACCAAGACGGAGGACAAGAAGACTCAACTTTAGAGGAGAAATCATGATAAAAAAAGTAGCCAAAGTTGTCCTTACCTACGCTGCACCTCCTACAGCCCTTAGTGTCGGGGATCTTACTGGATATTGGATTTTTCCTGTAGAGATACACAGGTTTACATTCAGGCAAATCTACAGAATATATGACAGTGCTTCACCAACAGCATTTCTCCCTACAGTGTCACAAGGTCCCGGAAAACATCAACAACAGATGAAGGGTCTATGGTGAAGAGCATTAATGACGGTCTACATCCTGTCTCGGCTACTGTGTACATTTATTGGAGGCCACTAGTTTAGGAGTATGACAAAGTAGAAAGATTGTGGAAGGGAAATATTAGAATAATCCTTATTAAGCTGCACGAGAGAAAATGTAGGGACCCTCTAAAGAACGTGGGTTCTTCTTTGACCCATGCAGATGGAATCTGTGCCACATTATTCGGATCGCCAATGACTTTGTAAGCAAGTCCGATTTACAATCTGAATTTAAATGGGACTTGTTCCGAAGGTCAGAGCTTCTCCTGAAAATCCAGCATGAATTCTTGTTTTGGAAATTTAGTCCCTGGGCATAACTTGAAAATCTGGTGTTGTTCCTGCCCTCAAAGAACAACATTGGACATCTCTGTTCTAGCCATCCCTGCAGTGGCAACAAGGGGCTATAATAGTCTTTGGGGCAGGCGGGGCCATCATAACCATGGGTGTGGTGTTCTCAATTCGCCAGTAATTTTTGCGGGAACTCTTCGTGGATCAACTTGTGATCCTTATGTATCACCCACCACCACTTCCTGGAATAACCAATATCTGCACCTTATGGCATCAATAACTCAGGAGTGGTGAGAGGACAAAACTGGATCATTTTCCAGCCCATTTGTAATGGGCCCTTGTGAAATAAGATGGCGGCCGAGTGATTTTACGTTTATTCAGTACTGCAAAATTATAATAGTCTTCGGATATTTTAACATGAAAAATTAGACTGTGACCAAACTGAAAAATGCTGATTCATGAACTTTTCTCTCATTATCATATTTCTGTGCGTTTGGTGAACTCGGTTTCTTGAGCACATTATCCCAAAAAAGGCATTCTAAGGATCATTGAAGCTGAATACGCTGCTTGGATGGGACCTTGCATCCTGTATCGTTTTAGTGATGCTTGGAGAACATTTTTATGACAACTTGCACAACCAAGCTAGATAACAGAGAAAACATTAAACAAATAAACAAACTGTACTGTGGTAAGACTATCATTTCTGGCAGCATAATCACACATCTGATTTCTGCACATGTGAAAGACAAAGGATCGGATTCAAAACGCCATTTTCAGCCTTAGACATGTGTTAGTGACCGAAAATGGCTGCGATTTACCTTGCTGGACATTTATAAAAGGATGACTGACAACTCCACACAATTCCACAGGTTTAAATCCTACACATGTGGTGGGAAGAGTGTGTTGCAAAGGGTGGTTAGCCACGTGAATTTGTTAATGACCCCAAACTGCTTGTGTTGGAAAATTGCACAAGCAAAGGCTGGAGTGAATACTTTTCCAGGATAAGAAGGAAAACAGAACACCTAAAAAATCTGGCAGGGTTTAGGAGAAGGGATTTATTTGCAGGGAAAATGTTTTCCCTGTAGAGAACCCCACACCCTTAAAAAAATCTGTACATTGTGAACAATTTTGCAATGGGAAAATGCCTACACCTGAAAATCACATTCATTTTCTAGAAGTATGCCTGGAAATCTCCTGTGACTGGCATAAATTTACAGGCATACCCCCTGAAGCCGTTCTAAATTGCACAACAAGTGTCAGCATTCATATCCCTGCATGTATTTTTGCACTTTTTTTTAGAACTAGGCCAAATGTTTTCAGTAGCCAATGAGTGTTGAGTTCCATTTTATTGTTTCGTTAGTGTGAGGAAAGTGGTGTATTATATGATGTTATTGGGGGCCCTCACCGTGTAATACACTCACAGTACCATCTCTTGGGTCCAGTTAGGTTCTTTTGTTAAACCTTAGCTCAACCCTGGGTAACAGTGGCTCGGAGCAGTCAGGCTTAAACAAAGGAACAATTATAAAGCATTTAGAAGTACTAAGACAATGAAATAAAAAAAAGTCACACAACATGAAAGAAATCCGATGCCAATTTACAAAAATAGATCTTATTTTTATGAAGTTTTAGACACCAAAACAAAAACAATCAACTTGAGGGCTCCGGAGATAAAGATTTTTAAGTAAAATGCAAATCACAGTTGTTAACTACTGTAGTTAGCAGAGACTTTGGAAACTTTGTAAAATGTTTGAAGAATTGTTTTGGGTACTCCTGCTCACTTTGGATGACTAAATCCATCATGGGGCAAATCAATGGGGCCAGTACGGAGTTGTAGGACAGTTACCTTGTCACCAAAGCAGTCTCCAGGCCAGTGCCAGGCTCCAAGGGAGAACCACCATAGGCTTCAAAGGAGTGGTCCATGATGCTGAAGATACTGTAGGATGCTGAGGATGCTGTGCGGTCGACAGTGTGCTTCCTGGGACTACTCCTCAGTCCATGGTCTTGGTGGGGCATCTTTGGCCACAGGGGTTGATGACACCTCAAAGTCCTGGTGAGTCCAGCAAAAGTCCAGTTGTATTGAATGAAACATTCTCTGGTCACAACAAAATCAACGGTTCCTTTTGGCGGGGGCTAGTGTCCCCCTTTGGGCTACCAAACTGCACTACCGAGACTCTCGCAGATCCAGCAGACTCGGGTGCAACTTCTGAGCTTTGGCACTTGGTCTCCCATTCTGCACGTTGGTGGTCAGTGGCGATCAAGCGATTGTGGCTACTGACTTGCCAAGGCAGGCTTCTTCAACTTTTGTGGCCCTGGTGTGTTGACAGGAAGTCAACCAACTGACTCTTGGAGTTCACCTCTCCTGTTTGGGGCTTGAGAGAGACTTTTCCTCGAGTCAGGCACCACAGGCACATTCATCTCTTTGCTAGCCCAAGGATCAGCAGGTGCAGTCCATTCCTTGGTGCAGCCTCTCTTGTCAAGTCCAGGGAACAGTAGGGCAGTCCTTCTTCACTACTCTCTCCAGTCCAGACATGATCTGAGGTCTATGTGCCAGTGGTGCCATATTTATGCCCAGAAAGTGCCCTTGGGGATGTGGCAGTTACTAGCCGTATAGACTACCAGTGCTGATGATGACTTCCTGTGAAGTGTGGCAACCAGCTAGCCCAAAATGCAATACTCTGCCCACTCCCAAGATGGCAGGACCCCACTCTTGGTTTGTGGAGCTTGGTAACTCACCCTAGAGGTGTGCCTACCTGAGGGCTACACGCCCATGAAAAAAACGGTTTGGCAACCATTTTTCCCTCTGTGTTCTCAATGCCAATCTGTCTACCAGGACAAAAGAGTAGCCTCTCTAGTGTGTGTTAACCACTTGCCCTGGAACGGCAGTTTTCCCTTTGAAGCTCGCCTTTTGGGCTCACACTCAGTGTGGCTTCCTGGCAGGGAGAGGTAACACCTATTCCAACAGTAGGCTTCAATTGTTTCCTTTCCTGGGAGTTGTTTACACCTCTCCTCAGGAGGGCAGAAAGCTGTCTTGTGGCCAGCATCTGCGAACGGCCACTGGAAAACTTGGGCAACAGAGTGGAAATTTTCTAAAGATGTTATTCACTTAAAAGTTACATTAAATTCTACTTGGGCACCAAGTTGGGTTTAGCACAGCTGAGTTGTCAGCGTGTAACCCTGGTCTACTAGCCTTTCCACAGAAAAAATGACAATGTGGGGTTTTTGCTGTTAGGATATATAAAAATACGGGTCCTACTTTTCAAAATAGAGCCCCCTGACTTAGGACTCATTAGGCCTACTGTAGGGGTGACTTATATATATTAAAAAGGGAGGTCTGGACTTTGTCATTAATTTAAATGGCAAAGTTGAGTAAGCAGTTTGATACTGCCCTATTAGCAGGGCCGGACTGGCCGTAGCGGGCACCGGGCGTTTCCCCGGTGTGCCGGAGGGGTGGGGGCAGTTTTGTGCCTGTGGGGGCCATTTTTGTCACAGGGGGCCGGTTTTGCAGCAGTGTTGCAATATAGGCCCCCTGTAACAAAAGCGGGTGTGGTGCTTCTTGTTAACACCCCTCGCCCCGCCTTCAGGGCCGGTCGAGCAGCAATCTGGTTGCTGTTCCCAGTCCGGCCGTGCCTACTTGTCTGCATTGGCAGGCTGGGAGTCATGTTTTACTTTGTCTCACTCATGGTGGCACAATAGGGGCTGCAGCTCCTAAGGGACACTTTAATTTACAGGCTCTGGCTACCCTTGGTACCATACACTAGGGACTTATAAGTAAGTTAACTTATGCCAATGTGGTACAAGCCATTCCAAAATATATATTTAGGGGTTAGAGCACTGGCACTGAGGTCTGAGTGCACTGTAAAAGTCGGAAAACCAGCAGCATCAGTCCCAAACTTTTGGGGTGATCATGGAAAAAGAGGCATTTCCTTACAGTTAGCACATGCGTAGCTGCCATGGCATGAAGTATGGTGAGGACTATATCACCACATATAAATGTTGTGCACACCAGAGGGAGTATGTGTATGGAACATGTGCTGAGATTGTTTTGCTAGTTTTCTGATTAGTTGTGAGTAGAACACTGTATGTGTGATGATTGTCAGTTGGTGGCTGGCTTGCGAATGAGTCTGCTAAGGCTGAGGATGACTTACCAGAACTGAGACAGTTCAGCCCAAGAGACAGCAGAACTTAAAGTAGTGTGACATTTTTACACACGAGAGCCAAGAGCAGCACAGAATTTCTTGAGTAAATTCAACATGCCAGAGTTTTCCCAGTCCTCCTTCTGTAGCGTGGCTCACATATTTTCTCCATTTTAGATTCAACTCCTTAGGTTGATATCTCATTCTCGAGGCACACTTTGCCACACTTTTCTGTTAACACGTGAATGTGCTGTATGTGCATCTGTGATAGGCACTGATGCTCTGTTGTCTGTACAGTTAGTTCCAGGGTCGTACATGAAGAACGCAATGCCACTGTTTTCCTTTCTTTCGGTGCTCGTTAGGAGACACTTCATTTTAGCTAGACGAAACCAAACGAGCTGCTCTGCACCTCTGCCACAGTTTGATAAGGACAGTAATTTATTATATAAACAGTTTCTGTGCTAAAGCTCTTTGAGAGGAGCATTTTCATGCTGGGAACTATCATGGAACCGCTGCAGACTGTGACTGAGATGCAGCCCTGCTGACTCCGACTTCTAACCTGCTAAGCAAGATAACCTGTACATTGCGACCAGCTTCCTGACACCTGAGACCAAGGTATGGGGGTTAGGCTATCCCAATTGATCTGGCAGAATAATGCTACCGCTATGCTCTCTTTAGTATAGTGACAGATACAGAGAGGAGTAGTCAAACATTAGCAACAATTAACTTAGTTGAATTGTTCATATTTTTTACCATTCTAACTATGCTGATTTCACTAACAAGTCTCATCTTTCTAATAATTGTAGCTCACGCTTTTTATTGAAGAATATGATCATTTCAATTAATCTTTGAGAACGCGTTGTTGTATCTTCCTTGTATTTACCTGGGGTGCGCAAGAGTGACCAAACGAAAGGGTAGATCTGTTTCCAAGGATTCCTTGGGAATCAGAGTGTCATGTTCGATGTTGCCAACAACATCTGTTAACCTGGTTGGTTTAGGGGTTAGATGTAGTAATGTGAGCTAGCCGAAACCCACCAGCACTCACTGATGGTATATATGGACAAAGTTCCTATACTGTCAGGTTTATGTTAGTCCTGCTATATTTGTAGGAACAGTATAACACTTCTTGCTCATCAGGAAGAATAAGACCCCAAGAAGGTGTCACTTGCCCCATGCCTGAAAGACTGATGACAGTCTCAGAATGCCAAAATAATATTCTGTATGCAGTCTAGGATACCCTGTTGCCAGTTATGTTAAGTGATGAGGGATACAGTATCTGATACACTATTTAAGAGGGGCATGAATTGTGGAGGCCCCATTGCACTGACGGACTTTAGAGACATACTTTTCAAGATCTAGTAAGTCTGAGTAAATATAATATCCAGGTGCCAGTGAGTTAAAGGGATTTAAATGAGAAGTGGCAAAGTGGCAATCAAGTGTTGAACCTGATTGGAATGTGTGAGGAAAATGTTCATGCAGGTAGCTCATGCGTACTAGATTACCAGTTGGCCAGCTGGTTCACGTCGACATTGTTATTTATCCAAGGGGAATGTGCATAAGTCTCGATATTCCAAAATACTTTGGGAGAGTCCAAGGGATAGATTCCAAGAAGTGGGGGGAGTTTTGGGTTCTGGCAGTTATTTTATCCAGTTCACATTGAAAGACGTGTTCGGAGTTAGTTCAGGTGTTTTTGGGTTTTAATGGAGTGCTATACCTCTCATTCTAGGGGGTGAGGGAGAATGGAATATATTTCACCTTCTCTACAAAAAAGTTAGTTGGCCCTTCTCATCTTTCTTTTGAAATGTTGCACGTTTTCTGATTTAGGAAGTGTGTCTTGGATCACAATTTCAAAAAGTTGTTTTTACAGCAGTTTAATTGTTTAATCTCTTTTGAATTATACATGGGGAGATTTTGCTTTGAATATAATTTTTTTAAATATTTATTCCTTTCAGCTCTGAGATGAGTTAGGTTCTCAAATTGTCAAATTCCTTCAACGACCTTAGGTATTTTCCTGCATGCATTCAGCTCGTTTGATCTTCTAACTTTCTGTCTAATAAGTATTTTTGGACAATGGGTCCATGATCCCTGTTTTGGAGTTAAGTAAATTGTCCTTTTGCTATACAAGAATATCTTGTAGCATCTGTGCCACTTCAGAAGAAAGCATGGTGGAATTCAAGTTCCTCAAATCCCTCAAATGAGATAGAAATGGAGGAAGAAGTGGTCAGACCAGTTGTACTGAATTGGAATGTTGGTCTTGATCCTACTTTGTTTTGCTATAGGCAGGTCTAGGGTTGCACATTTTGTGTGGGTGGGAGTTGTGCAAAGTTGATTGAGACTATTGTCAAATAAAAATGCAGGTAGAAGAGATGTGGAGTATTCTCTTCTGTCACCCCTTCAGATTAAATTCTCCAAGTAAGATGCTGCTGTTTAAATTGATGACGGACTTAGCGATGAGTTCTATATATTGTTCCTTAAAGACTTTACTGTCTTTAGAGGATGGTAGATGATATATAGCAAAACAGGATCAGGGTCAGTCATTTCTACTGCTGTTGAGAGTCTTTGAAAGTTGGATAACTGGTCATTGATCTGGAGTCTCTCACATCTAATGCTGATTTGATGACTCACTGCTAACCTCAACTACTTTCTCCTTTTTAGCCAGGTGGATGATAGAGTATTCCAAAGGGCATGTACATCCACAACTGGTTGAAATGATTCATTCAGCTAGGTCTCAGTCAAGAAGACAAGATCTAATTTTTTTGAAGTAATAAGTCTGCAGGTCCAATGCTGTGCTTATCTATCCATCTGCAGTTATGCAGAAGGCATGTGAGGGGGTTTGTGGTGTTACTGGAAGGGCTAGTTAGTGTTTTTATTTCAATCAAAATGAACTGAGTTATTTGCTTCATTGTGCTCGTAATAACGGGGTTCGTGTGGGCTTCTTGAGAGATGTTCATACTTGGGGTTGATTGAAATTCTGTGATTAGGCTTTCAATGTGCTTCTTGGAAAGATACTTTAAGTTCCTTTTAGATTATTGTTCTCAGTGTCAATAGTGCAATGGATGAGTGAAAGGGCTTCTCTAACTTTCTCTTTATACATAGCACGTCATGCTAGGTAGGCAGAGGGCCCCTTGTTAACGCGTGAGGCTCAGTAGGGTCTGTACCTGGGCAGTAGCCGATGTGTGGAGATGTGAACCATGGACCGATGCTCCTTCTTCGCCTGCTCATACAGGCCCAGGAGGCTGTGAGAATGCAGCTGAGATGCCTTCCCTGTAAAAAACAGAGATAAAAATAGCAAAGGGTGAGGAGCATAACACCTGGCTAAACATTAAGAGATCATAGGTGCAAAAGACTCTTTCTTCACAAAGAGAAGGTTCCATATTAGCCCCTTCCAACCTCTCTCTCAGTTGTGCGGCTACTAAATTGTTTTGTGGTACCACCAGTAACTATTTGACTCAGCAGTCACAGGTTAGTCTTCCTGTGTATCTCTTGTGAGCCAATTCCCTCCACCCAGCTTCTGATGTTTCATTAGACTTACATTTGCAAAAACTTGCCTGTTTCCCCCTTTTGGAGACTTTGTCAGTCTCCTCGCTGCTCTTTTTGCAAGTGTTCTCTGGCATAGGCTCTTGTGCTCTGCTTCCTATGTGTTTTTACATCACTCTCCTTTTCAGTGTTGTTTGGGTGCTCCAAGCTCCAGTATGTGTGCTCCTTAAAGAAGATTCATAGAAGGAGATTATTTTCTGGTTGCTAACCTTGATTTTACTGCTCCTACTTCTCTTTGTATGCTCTTTCTCCATTCTCTTACCTACAATCTTCTGGCATTGCTATCACTCTGTGTCATCCAGTGTTTCATTTGAGCTGGTGGATGCCGGTGGCGGCCACCAGCATTCATTATGGGGAAGAGCACTTTATTTTTCCTTATCGTCCATATCCACAGAGCAAAAGAGATGACTGCAAAACCATAGCAAAGGAAAAAAGCAGTAATCTGCAGAAGTTAGATAAGGGGTGTCTGATAGTGGATTATAGAAGCATAGCGTGGATTGGAGACTACGCAGCCTCAGTATTCAGCCTGCAGACATTTATTAGCACCTCCGTGGCTTCTAAGCAGAGCTTTGAGCACCAGCACTCATGCTTTTACAAATTAAGCACAGGTGCCATCCCTATCTTTCTTTCATGCCGTGTTCTCAACTTCCATCCCCTATCACTCTTAAGACGATCATGTCTTATGGTATTATCTTATTCCTGTCTTGCACCCCACCTCGTCCTCTCCTCCAGGCTAAGTTTTAAATACTTAAATCATGGAATACTTATTTATTTTAATTATATTTTAGTTGCGGTCTGCTAGGCTTGTTGGTGGCTAGGCTGTGAGTTAATTAAGCAATAATTAATTAACAATTAATTGTCAATTCATTATGTAATTGATTTCAAATATGTAAATTATGGAATACTTATTTTATAAGTCATATTTTAGGTGTGGGCTGCCAGGTTTGTAGAGGTAAAGGCTAAGAAGTTAAATAATAACTGAAAAACAATTATTTATTAATCGATAATTAAATATTTATTGAATAGTAATTATGTAAATTGATTCATGTTTTTTATTTTTTTACTACATATATATTTGATGTTAATTGATCATTTTCATATTAAGAGTTTAGTATTGTTTTCTACATTTGTGGTGTTACTTATACATGTGATGTGTTTGAAGTGAAATACTTTCTCTACTCTTATTTAGACTGCAATAGGAATATTAAAATTACTCTCTTTGCAATTCAATATTTTCCCTACTGTTGCACTGACTGGAGTGGGAATAGTAAATCTCACCCCTCCAAAATCCAACACTTTCCCTACTGTTTCACAGAGTGGAGTGGGAATAGTAAATTTTACCCCTCCAAAGTCCAACACTTTCCCTACTGTTGCGCTGTTTGGAGTGGAAATAGTATATTTTACCCCTCTGAAGTCCAACGCTTTCACCAATGTTGCAGAGACTGCAGTGTGAATAGTATTTTTACCCCTTCAAAGTCCTACACTTTCCCTACTGTTGCACTGACTGGAGTCGTAATAGTAAATTTCACCCCTCCGAAATCCAACACTTTTACGACTGTTGCACAGTCTGGAGTGGAAATAGTAAATTTTACCCCTCCTAATTCTAACCGTTTTCCTAAAGTTGCACTCTTTGGAGTGTAAATAGTATATCTTATCCCTCCAAAATCCAATGTTTTCCCTACTGTTGCACAGACTGGAGTGGGAATAGTAAATTTTATCCTTCTGAAAATTAATATTCTTAGACTCCAATAGTTTTCATAATGTTGGTTAAATAGAATTTATTGCATTAATTGTTTATTGTTTGTATTTTACATTATTTGTTTTTATTTTTTAGATTTATTTTAAGGTTTATAGTATTTTTTGTAAATGTTTTTGGGATTTTTCAATTTTGAATGAATTCTGAACAAATTTAACAAATATATTTTTAGTACTAACATATATATATATATATATATATTCACTGAAAAAACCATAGGTTTTAGGGACAGTTATAGTTAGTTGGACATTGCACTCGTACAAAACCCATGAAATTCCCCTGTTATAGTTAGTTCAGCTAACTATAACTCGCGCCCCACAATGCACTGCTGATGACGTCACATATTACATCACTCATGACATGGTCAGTGACATCACTGATGACATCACTGATGACATCTCAAATGACATCACTGATGACATCACTGATGACATCATCCAGTGACTGTGTGTTTCTGTAAAGTTTAAATATGTTTAATATATATAGGGAAAGGCGTATTGAAGAATGAGTGGGTGTATAAGTGTCTGAATGGATGATTTAGTACGTGAGTGACTGACTCTACAAGTGAGTGATTAAACGTATCTTACTGAATGCATGGGTTAGTGACTAAACTGTGTGAATGTCTGTATCCGTCTGTTTGTTGGTGTGTAAGTGGATGCATGGATTTGCGAATAGCTACATGAGTGTCTATATGGGTTATTGATTGGTTCTCTGAGTATCTGTATGGCTGCCTGAGTGTTTGTGTGGGTGGGGTGTGTGTGACTCTATACATAGATGTGTGAGTGGGTGATTCACTGGGTGCATGATTTCAAGAGTGCATCTGTGATGGACTGCTTGGGTGGGTGAGTGTGTGTATGGGTGTGTTAGTGAGTGAATGTATATCTCAGTGGTGCATGTGCGAGTAACTACATATGTAAAAGGCAGTATATATGTGTGTTAGAGTATTTAAATGGCTATAAGTGAGAGTGTGTTATTGTGAGAGTGGCTGTATGGATGCGTGTGTGCTTGTATCAGTTATTGTATAAGAGCGTAAGAATGTGCTAGTATTTGTATGAGTAAGTGAGCTGGTGTGTGTATAACTGTATAGGTGAGTAAATGGGTGTGTGATTAATTTTTGGCATGACTGACTAGGTGTGTGAGTACCTCTATGGATGAGTGGCGGTGTGTTAGTGTTTATATAGGTGTATGAGTGCATATGATAGTCCTGTACTGAGTGACTGTAAGTATGAGTGACTGTACAGGTGAGTGAGTGGATGTGTGTGTAGACCTAAGAATCAGTGAGTGGGTATGTAGTTTTTGGTGTTGGAGTGTCTATGGTTTTGAGAATGGCAGTCTGTAATTTAGAGTGGGTGTATCAAAAGTTATATTAGGGTGTGAGAAGATGCATGAAATTATCACATGGATGATGTCATCAGTGATGTCATTTGAGATGTCATCAGTGATGTCATCAGTGATGTCACTGACCATGTCATGAGTGATGTAATATGTGACGTCATCAGCAGTGCATTGCGGGGCGCGAGTTATAGTTAGCTGAACTAACTATAACAGGGGAATTTCATGGGTTTTGTACGAGTGCAATGTCCAACTAACTATAACTGTCCCTAAAACCTATGGTTTTTTCAGTGAATTTCAAAGGTTTTTAAATGCTAATTTCTAACTATAACGGGTCTGAAACCTATGGTTTTTTCAGTGAATTTCAAAGGTTTTTAAATGCTAATTTCTAACTATAACGTGACTGAAACCTATGGTTTTTCAGTGAATTTCAAAGGTTTTTAAATGCTAATTTCTAACTATAACGTGCCTGAAACCTATGGTTTTTTCAGTGAATTTCAAAGATTTTTTAAATGCTAATTTCTAACTATAACGTGCCTGAAACCTATGATTTTTTAAGTGAATTTCAAAGGTTTTTTAAATGCTACTTTCTAACTATGCCAACAGAGGTAGGACATGTGAAGAAAGAAGAAAAAACGCACAGAAAGAAGCAAAAGATGTGCAGAAAGAACCAACAGAGGAGCAGAAAGAGGCCTTGTTGCAAACTCATCCTGTGCCCACAACTTTTTCAGACGGGTACTGGTGGTAACTGACTCTGACTAACCAGAGCCAGTGCGCGTTTGCACAGTGGTGAAGGGAGGGGGCCTGAGGTGACATGTGTGCAAACACGCCCCGTGGCGCGTTTTAAGTTGCGGGATTAAGTCCCCTTGAATCCTGAGGGTCCCTGGGGCCCAACTAGCCCCCCAGGTACCTACAGTTAGGACCACAGAGCTGAGTTGCAGAGAGGCGTTCCGAGGCCACGCACCTTTTTCACCTCTCTGCAACGCAACTCTGTTGTGCTTACTGAAGGTACCTGGTGGGCTAGTTGGCCCCAGGATTCAAAGGGAATTAACTCCCCAACTTAAAACGCACCACAGG
Organism: Calotriton arnoldi; assembly: GCA_963921515.1. Classification (NCBI taxonomy): domain Eukaryota; kingdom Metazoa; phylum Chordata; class Amphibia; order Caudata; family Salamandridae; genus Calotriton; species Calotriton arnoldi. The sequence continues at coordinate 849,411 of CAWUFW010008775.1, forward strand.
GCGTGTTTGCGCACATGTCACCTGAGGCCCCGCCCTCCCTTCACCACTGTGCAAACGCGCCCCGTGGCGCGTTTTAAGTTGGGGGATTAGGTCACCTTGAATCCTGAGAGTCCCTGGGGCCCAACTAGCCCACCAGGTACTTCCAGTAAGCACCACAGGTCTGCGTTGCAACGCCTGTAACAAATTGTGCAGTTGTGTTTAGGTAGTGAAGAGGGTCGTGCTGGGGGTAGTGTTTTAGGGTTTAGGGTAGTGCAGTGGTGTTTGTGTAGTGTAGGGGGTCATGCTGGGGGTAGATTTAGGGTTTAGGGTAGTGCAGTGGTGTTTGGGTAGTGTAGGGAGTCGTGCTGGGGGAGTGTTTTAGGGTTTAGGGTAGTACAGTGGTGTTTGGGCAGTGTAGGGGTCGTGCTGGGGTTAGTGTTTTAGGGTTTTAGGGTTTAGGGTAGTGCAGTGGTGTTTGGGTAGTGTAGGGGGTACTGCTGGGGGTAGTGTTTTAGGGTTTAGGGTAGTGCAGTGGTGTTTGGGTAGCGTAGGGGGTACTGCTGGGGGTAGTGTTTTATGGTTTAGGGTAGTGCAGTGGTGTTTGGGTAGTGTAGGGGTTCGTGCTGGGGGTAGTTTTTAGGGTTTAGGGTAGTGCAGTGGTGTTTGTGTAGTGTAGGAGGTCGTGTTTTAGGGTTTAGGGTAGTGCAGTGGTCTTTGGGTAGTGTAGGGAGTCGTGCGGGGGTATTGTTTTAGAGTTTAGGGTAGTGCAGTGGTCTTTGGGTAGTGTAGGGGTTGTGCGGGGGGTAGTG